>CM034353.1:61415833-62015833 GCA_019925275.1 Mytilus edulis
CATACTGACAAGATCTTTTAAAATACAGAGTCACGTTATAAGAACAAAAGAAATACAAAAAGTCGCATATACAAAAACAAACGACGGGAAAACAATTTTCATATTGATACATCATTAATTATGATTCAACCTGTTTTTTTTATACATTCTTTATCTACAGACTGAGTTTAAGAATCAGTCCAGCTTTGTTACATAAAAAGGGTCAATGTAGATACAATAAACTTGTTTGAAGGGGGCATCAATCGAACTTTGTAAAATAAAACAGTATAATTAGAATTAAAATACTGACTCTAATACTGACGTCTTCATTAGGCTTGATTTTTCTTTGCTGACAACGTGTTGTTACGTTTGAAGCACGTGTTTTCAACAAACAATCGACATTCCTATTCTAAAAGGTAAAAAAAAAAAATACAAATTCTGAAGAAAATTCATAACAAAAGGTCCCTAATCAAATGGCAAAATCAAAAGGTGATAGTTTGAACTTTAACGCTTTGTTATCTACTTTTCTTCCTGGGAAAGAAAACAACTAGAAGAGTTTCCTCAATATCGTTTTTGAAGAAAATGTTGAAAAGGGCAGTTTGATCATTGTCAGTTTAAAAAAAATCTAATATTTATATCAAAATTTAAAAAAAAGGAACTAGTTCTAGCTGACTTAATTTCCTGTTTTCCCTATTCTTTTATCATTTTTATTGATTAGTCCAATACAGGTACCATATAATTTGAAATATTTTTTTTTGTGTTACTTTATCTGTCTTTATCTGTTTATGAACATCATGCGAATTGTATTATAAAGGTAATAAACAGTATCGGTTTATGAAATACAATCAAAACACATACTTGACAAAATCAGGATGCAGATTTTTATTGCTGTTCTTTATTGTAGTGTAGAAATTAGACTGAGACAGAGGGAAAGAAGCTCACACTTCGCATCATTGCTGCAAATTCAGTTGGGCGTAATGCATTGTTATTGATGTCGATTATCCGACATCCTTGCTTTTTTAAGACATGTTTCTGAAAAGCAAAGGAAAAGCCCTTTACTCTAAACTCTCATAGCATATACCTTTTCATTGATTAACCATTACCTCTGGCCAGTTCAAAAGAAGCTATATTTATACGAAAATATGTAGGTTTTTGCCTTTTATTAACCGATGACAAAAAAATGATACTTCTAAAATAATGTTCTATCTAACTAGTAATCAATACTCGCGTATAGTAAGTAAGCATATACGGTAAATTAATGCTCATAACAAAATTTGCAGTTATAATGTTCAAATTTTAGTTTTTCAATGTATAAATTTATGGTCTGATTTTAAAGGCACATAATATACCAGGTAATTCTCACAATTACGGGTAAAGTACTTTTCAAACCAAATATATTAACATACTCATCATAGATACCAGGATTATCATTGCGAGTAGCAAAAAATACAATCACAAAAATACTGAACTCCGAGGAAAATTTAAAATGGAAAGTCCCTAATCAAATGGATGAAAAACAACTGTCATATTCCTGACTTGGTATATTAAATTATAAGCCTGGTACCTTTGAAAAATATTTACACCACTGGGTCGATGTCACTGCTGGTGAACGTTTCGATCCCGAGGGTATCACCAGCCCAGTAGTTAGCACTTCGGTGTTGACATGAGTATCAAGTATACGGTCATTTTATAAACTTCCTGTTTACCAAAGTATGAATTTTTCGAAATACTATGGATGTTCTTATCCTAAGCATAGATTACCTTAGCCGTATTTAGCACAACTTTTTGGAATTTTGGGTTCTCAATGCTCTTGAAGTTTGTACTTGTTTGGCTTTATAATATTTTGATCTGAGCGTCACTGATGAGTCTTATGTTGATGAAACGCGCGTCTGGCGTATTAAATTATAAGCCTGGTACCTTTGATAACTATTGGTACAGGTGTTTTCTAAAGTAGAAAATGGTGGATTAAACCTGGTTAATAGCTAGTTAAACCTCTCATTCGTATGACAGTCGCATAACATTCTATTATATTGACAACGATTTGTGAACAAAACAAACAGATATAATAGGTCAAAACATATGTAATAGGAGAACAGCAGTCAACATAGTGTTATTGTCTTAATTAATATAAGAAACAGCTGCACCACGAGCGCATGATACGCCCTTTGTCTTGTGTATGACATTTTATGCAATAATCATAAATAGTTTCTGAGATACGGCGCGACATGTGCAAAAAAACTCAATAACTCTTAATCAACATTTTGAATCATCACCAAATAGTATAAAGATATTAAGATTGATACGGCGCGACATGTGATAAAATACACCACTGTTTTAGTTATAAAGTCCCGTAACTCGAAAAGTTTAAATCTTTTTTTTTTCACCAAAAAGTATACAGATCGTTTGACTATCATAAGAAACAACTATGTTAAGTTTCATGAAATTTGGATTAGTGGTTCCCCAGTTACGGTGCGACATGTAGACGGACAGACGGACGGACGCAGGACATTTTGATACCATAATACGTTTTGACGGACGTATAAAAACTAACAAATATAACATGTATAAAAAAAAACATTTACCATGGCACAATAACGGGATGCATAAGTACAGAGCCACGTCATGTGTAACATGGAAAAAACAAAAAGGCATTTTGACAAGGCTTATTAGCAAAAATGAAAGATACGAATGCAACAATTATCACAGAACAATAACACAATGCCGGAATGTATAAGTTCAGAGCAGCGTCATATGTATCAAAGAAAAACAAAAAGGCATATAGAAACAAAGCATATTAGCAAAAATGAAAGACACGAATACAAAAATTATCGTAAAACACTAACATAATGACGTGATGTTTAAGCTTAAGGTAGATAGGGTGTCTTCCTCCATCTTGGATTTGGAAATCCCAGAAAACAAGGTCTAGATCTTTAATAGAATGTGCAAATTTTTAGAGAAGTAGATAATGCATGTGTAAGAAATTCCACTTCTACATAGAAAATGACATGTTTTATCATATTTATGATTGTATTTTACAAAAAACAGAAATGTTTTGTTTGAACAATTTTTTTCCAACTTTGCCACATAAGGGGAGGCAACTCAAACGCAAGGGCAGATAATTCAGATTAAGGTATTTTTACAATAGAATGTGTTAGGAATTTGTCTATTTTATTATGTAACAAGAAAACAGGTCCGGTGACCCCATGTTTTCTTTTTCTTAACTGAAAGCATACTATTAAAGCTATCTTCTCATATGTTATCTCAAAATTCTATGGTGTAGTTTACGCTTTATTGCAGAAAATTGGGGTTTCCATGCATAATCTATACAAAATTTGACAATTTTGAACACCGTGTAGCATGAAGAAAAGCCCGGTAACCCATTCTTTTTATTACTTTTTTTTAAAAAGCATAATATAAACTTCATTTTGGCAAATTATTAAAAAATTCTATGGATTATAATTTAAACACCCCATCTACCTTAAGTATAGATCTACGTAAAATTGATACCACCATAAACAGACTAAACAGTAAAAGTAATATCAATAAGAACAACTAAATTAATAATACAACACATTACTAAGATGAGAAACAACGTCAGTACATATAATCTATACTTCGATACCATCTGGTATTATTTGTGAAATTGATACGGTATATGTATCAACAAGATTTTCTTGTTTTTGACGTTTCTGAAGGAACTGCGATTTATATTTAAATAAGAAGAGGTCGGCAAGGAGAGGTGCACAGATCGTTCCCATAGGAATGCCGACAATTTGTTCAAAAAGTCTACCTGACAAAACGCTAGTTTCGTCTACAAAAGGCAGTAATGCAAAATCAAAACGTTTAAAGTTCCAAATAAAGTACGAAGTTGGAGACCACTGAGGACCAAATATTCAGAAATGTTTAACAACATACAGCTAAGGTAATTGATTCTTGGGGTAGAAAATCCTTAGTATTTCGAAAAACAATTTGTATACAGTTAATTTATAATTATGGCCATACCAATGAAAATTTCTTGTCAACACAGAAGTGGTGATTGATGTACTGTTGATACCATTGGAGAGGAAACCTCCACCAGCAGTGACATCGACCCAATGGTTGTAAATAAATTTATCATAGATACTCATCATAAAGTAATAATTAAAATAATGTGAAAGCAACAAAAAAAACACAGTAAAACAAAAACAAAAAATATATCACTTATAGTATCGTAATTTATAATGGATTTTAAACATTCAAATGAAAGGTTTTATCGCATTATAGCTAATAGCGAGAAAAGTATTTTTCTGGTGCTAGATTAAATGGAGATTTTAAATCCAGCTAATGAAGTTTGGAAAAGCAATCTAATGATTATGTATCATTTAACGTGGTGATTAAGACTTGAACGTGTCAGATTAATGGTCCTTTGATTACTTAAGTCGTGTTCAGCAAATGAGTGATCAAAGTAGCTGTAATGTTTAGAATAAATCTAAATTCGTTTGTTACATAAAACATTTCGATGATCATGAACAGCTTAACTTCTGGTATTGCATGCTGAAAGTAGATACACGATATTATCCATTAAAAAACTTGTTTGTTTTAGCTTAAAATTATTATAGCTTTCCGCATTGCGTTAGAATGTTTAGCAAATAGGTAGCTGTACTTTACGCTCACAATAAAATGTTATTGTCTGATTGTTAATTTTTGATAACAAGGTTAAATGCATTTTCATGGGAGGTAAATCTAAACTTATATATTTAAGAAATGTATTTTTGACGTTTTAATGTGTAAAGTCATACAATTATTAAGGATGTCATCGTCAAAACTATTCAAATAGCGAACTAGTACATGAATGTCATTTCAATATATACCGACTGAGTGCATTCAGTTCGTATAGGAATGCTACTGTGGTCCCGTCTTGTCGTATGCTTTATGTACGAAAAGTGCGAACCGAGAAATTGTTGATTGGTGTATGCAAATCAATAACATTGTTGATTGAATTGCCAAACCAATATACTCTTGATTGGTGTCTATTTCTTAATTACAACATTTTGTAAAAATCATCAATCATCATTATCTATTTTCCTTTTCAAATACTAGTATATGTTCATAAATATGAGTACAAGTAGCAGCAACAAATAAGCTCTATGAAATAGAAAATAAAATGACAGAATTAAACGCAATTTCACCAAGAAAACAAGACAAAGTAAGCAAGGAAGCGCTTAGAAATAAAGTGTCGCTTTTTCTTTTTTTCCCTAGATTTACTGAACTAATATATCAAACGTCTATGGTATTCACTTTTTCTCCCAGTGAGCCAAAACTACAGAAATGTCAGACCACAAACCCGATGACTTTATAACATCATGGAGATGTTATAAAAAAAAATGTTTTCTTTCTAAAACACAACACACATTTAACTATAATACTGTTTACATCGGAGGTCACACCGGTGCTATGTTGCCACAGAAATATCTGCACACGCCCCTTGTGCTTTTGTCTGATTATCGAACGTACTTCGTATAAATGATATATATCATTGAATAATTGCAAAGTGTACAAATCTGTCTGGCAGCTATCATATCATAACTGTATTTAACGAAATTTGTTAAAAAGGGCTCTTAATGCTAATACTGAACATTCTAAAGTTGGAAACAAGTTAGGAACATTTAAAAAAAAATCATATTAGAAAAGTACTTAAGTTTTGGTAATGAAAGTGAAAGAAGGTTGTTAACAAAATTTAGAGTAAGCTCACATAATTTAAACATTAAAAAGGGAAGATATCGTAACTAAGATATTAAAAATTCTGTTGAAGATGAAATCCATTTTCTAATTCAATGCACATGCCTAACAACAGTACGCAAAACATATTTTGATCAATTAAAAAAAATAAGAACTTTAGTAAAATTTCAGATCAAAACAAATTGAATTTAGCTTAAAACAACGAAGATAGACGTCATTTTTATAATTAATAAACTTTTGAAACAACTGTCAATACACAGAGATGCGCTATTATTGAACAATTGACTTAACAGCTGCTCCCCTTTATTTTATTTCTATCATTGTGTAAAAATAATTATGTTCCAGGTGGGATCCACATTGCTGTGTCTTATTCTCTAGTTTTTTATATTTTTTGCAGTTTATTTTCCTTGATAAGAGTATTTTTTTCAATGTTTCAATCGTCTCAATAATTCAAATCATATTAAGTATTGTATATGTTTTGTCTTGTGGTCATGATTAATTTGTAATTATTCTGCTCTAGTACGGACACTGTGATTAGTTAATAAAGTTATTTGTATTACCGCCTGTCCTTTATTCATTATCCAACATAACTTGCTGTCATCCAATGTACAGTATTCAGTACTTTGATATATATATCTAGTGATATCTGACCTTTAAACGTTTCCAACTGGACAGGTTTGTATTCTTCTTCTTATCGTTCGCCTTTACACTTGAATACCAGTCTCCTCAACAAATCTAGGGTCTTCTGTATGGCATCCACTGGTCCGTATAGCTTCTATTTAAGTGGTGTTTCTTAGTGCTATATCTTATCTCTCAATGCCTGATGGATATTTGCATGACTATAAGAGGTGTGCCGTATCCTGCCCAGCTTCTCCACAAGGACACATTGGAGATGGACAACTTCATGATTGTGTAGACGTTGGTTGGGTCTTTTGTGTCCTGTCCTAAGTCTAAATATGGTGGTTTGTTCAGATCTTGTTAGCTGATGGTAACTGTCTTGTTGCTGTGGATTATTGAAAAAAGATTTGATGATAGTCTTCATCTCTGTGAAGCAGACTGGATTTTCTTCCTGTTGTTGTTCAGCACCATACTTTGCTAATTTATCGGCTTGTTTCATTACCCCAAACTCCACAGTGTGAATGGATCCACTGAATTACTGTTGTCAGACTTTTGATGTTGTATAAAGCTTGTTGAGTTGATGTAGCTTCTCGTTCTTCAAAGCTTGAAGCACAGAGAGGTCATCAGTCAGGAATACTACTTGGGTTGTGTTATCGATTTTGTTTTTGATAGAGTGTGAAGCACGAGTAAGGGCTTCTTCTTCAGCTTTGTAGTTTGAACGATGTAGGCCTGTTAGTATTGTCTCTGATTGTTGATCTTCATTTGGGTACTTAATGTATATAACAGCCCCTCCTTTTGATGTGGCATTTGTGGCTGACCCATCTGTATATACTCTTACCCAGGTTTCTGAAGGGTACTCTTCTTCAAGCATACTCATTGTCAGTGTTTTCTTAATATTGCTACACTGTTTATCTTTGGCGGAACTGGGGTCTGGATGATGATATATGGTAAATTTATCTTCACACGGGTTGTTATTCATTGTGAAAGCTATGGGTATTAGGTAGAGCTCCTCGTGTTTTCTTTGTAATGTTCTTGTCTCTTATGTATAGCTGGATCTTTTTAGTCTGCCTGATGAGAATATGTTTGTTGGTCTTCCATTTTAAGTGGAGTATCATACAAAATCAGTTTGACAGATTGTGTTTTGGAGAGAGTATGAAGAGTGTTCTGGTTGTTTTTTCTCTGTTGATGGTAACACACCACTGCTTAGCCCATGTGACTGTCATATCTAAAGCTGTTTGTTTTCTGTATGCAGCTGTAGATGTATACTCTTCTTAGCACCAGAGAACAAGATCGTCTGCATACCCTTTTTGGTAGCTCTGGTACTAGGTCGTTCATAAAGAGTATTAATAGAGTTAGTGATAATACTCCTCCTTGTGGGACCCTTTGTTTCAAGAGTACTTTCGTCTACATTACCCATCAGCCAGCACTCTGGCTCTTCTATTGTACAAGTACGATTTGGTCCATTTGTACATTATTCCACTTATGCCATATCTAAGCGTTTTTGCAAGGGGTCAATCTTTCCATACCTTATCAAATGACCACAAAGACAACCAACGTTACTTTCTTTGATTGGAAGGCATCTTCTACTACCTGTGATAAATGTGTAGTCTGGTCTTCTGTGCTTTTGTATTGTCTAAAACCAGCCTGTTCGTGTCCAATGATGTTCTCTGACTCTAAGTACATGTGCATGACATTGTTTTTTATGCGCTCCAACAATTTACAACAGCTGCTGGTTAGGCTTATAGGACTATCATTTGAGGCTTTTGACTCGTTCTTTCCTTCTTTAGTGTTGCATCATTATTTCTTCCTTCCAGCATTGTGGGACTTGACCTTGTCTTCAGCTAAGATTGAATATGTCCAGCAAAGTATTTAGTGATGAGTTCCCTAGGTGTTTCATCTAGTGTTGTCAACGGTTAACCGGTTAATCGGTCGAACGACCGAATACCGAATACCAAAAACGCTAACCGGTTAACCGGACTTTTTTTCAATTTCGATAGATTTGATATAAATTTGTGTTGAAAATCAAATCATTAAATAGTTATGTTTTATTTAAAAATTGTCGTCGTGGTAATTAGTTTGCCAGATCAATTGTCCAGTATATTGATTGCTATTGTTAATCCTAAAAACATAAAATTAATTAGAGTTCGGGGCAGGATCTTTAAGAAACATAATTAGTAAACATGTTTTTTTAACAGTAACTTTAAATCAGTAATGAGATTTAATTTTACTAATTACTTCATTATGTCGTTTTCGATCTAATATTGTGTAATCCTACATTTGAATGTGCAACCTCCGTAGTGCAAGGGTTAGTCTTACTTTAAATTCAAAAATTGTGAAATGCAAACCAATGTGAATGTACTCAATGTATACGTGAAAGTACGAGTAACATGCTTAAAGAAAAAAGCAAACACAGTGAAGAAACAGGTCGTAAAGCATGTACAATGACCTATAGTTGTTAATTTCTTTGTCATTTTGGTCTCTTGTGAAGAATTGTCTCATTGGCAATCATACCACATCTTTTTTTTTTTTATAATTAATCATTTCAAATTGAAACACACCCATTGTTTTCGGAAACAACAAGAGAAAAGGAAAGAATAATCGGTTTCAGACATATGACATATTCAATTCTACGAGATTAAGATTTTTTTTTGATTTTTTAATCTGAAGTTGGTACAAACGCTATAGTTGATACGGTGTATTTGATTATTAAAAGTCAAACTTCGCCAGGAATCCTCACAGACAAGCCTTATAATGCTAAAGGAAAAACTTCAATTCTAAAAGCGTATTTATGACTTTGATGAAAGGTTGTCAAATTGACACTCATACCACATCTTATATCTATGTGTAGGGTTCTATTGATAAGGCTTTCAAACACCAACTTAAATTACCGGTTAACCGGTTAATCGGTCGAACGATTATCCGAGTAACCGGTTAGGCGAAAGTGTATCAATTTGACAACACTAGTTAGATACATTTGTGAGTTATCTGACCTGGACGTTTGCTGTTTATAGATTGTTTCTTCTCAGACATTGTGATGTCAGTCTGCATGGTCTCATGTGCTGGTGTTTTCTGTCTCTCTCTAATTCTCTTCTTGTCTATTTTTTACGTAAGGTTGGGATGTTGGTATTGCTTACCTCCTCATAACCTTTTGCAAATGCATTTGCAGCAGCTTTTCCTTTATTTGTTTTGCCTTCAACTTATATTTTGGCCTTTACTTCCCTCATCATTTAGAGCTTTTGTCAAGTTCCACAGTTTTGTTGTATCCTTCTCCATATTCAGAGATGATATTTTTCTCTCCAACCTCTTCTCTGGCATTCGAGTTTTGTTTTGAGTGTTTTGCCTTGCTTTTTTTGGAGTTTGATGTTGTTCTCCTGGCTGGGGTTTGATTCAGCCTCTTCTCTTGCTCTTGGAGTGATTATGTGTTTCCTGAATTTCATTGGACCAGTATGGATTGTAGTCTTTTCTCACACCCCTTGGTATACTTTCTTTTGCGCTTTTACTATACTTGCGTTAAATATCTTGATAACATTATTGATGTTCTTTCCTTCAGTAACTATGTCCTTCGTAACGTTCATTTGCTCTTGTTTCAAATTTTCCCCAGTTTGCCTTCTTGTAATTCCATCTTGGTAATCGAGCATTAATAGGTGTTTTTGTTCCTCTGATGGATAGTATAACTGGGCGATTGTTACTGCCCTCCAGCTGGTCACATACCTTTCTACTGATATTCTGGTGTATATCGTCAGTACAGAAAGCTAGGTCTGGTATAGTTTTTAGTCGAGAATAGAAGGATGGTGTATCAGCTGGATCATTGACAAGAATAATATGTGTTCATCTTGCCAATCTTTTATGGCTTCTCCTCTTTTATCTATTGTGTTGTATCTAAATCTCCTACCATGAGAAATTACTGTCTGATATCCGTTTGGTATCTAGGGAGAGTTTCTTATCATTTGGACAATTGAAGTTGACAATTTTATAAGAGCTCTGCCCGATAGTGACTTTGCTTTCAAATATTCTGCTTCCTCCATACATGTTTTAATCTCCCTGTCATTTATGTTGTTTCTTACTAGGGTCATAACACCTCCTTTCTTTCTTTCTTTTCTGTCACTCCCCTGAAAACTTGATATCCTCTGTCTTTAAAAGGTTTTCCTTCTTGCAAGTGTGTTTCCTGAATACAGCAGATCTTAACATTGTTTTCGTGTGGAAAATGCTGCAGTTCATCTCTTTTGTTAGATGCCCCTTCTGTATTCCAGTGCATGATGTTAATGACTGGTTTGTCTTTCAACTTTGGCTTGGTGTTTCTTCGGCCAGTAGCTCTTCTTGTTCGTCCCCTGACTCCACAAGACGAACCAACAGTACCTCCAATATCATTTTATGGGATCTTACGAGACAGGGAACCCGGCACTGCACATGCCTGGTGGGTCCTCACAGGGCGAGCACCATATCGATTTGTTGTGAGTTTAAGTGTTATAATGGTTGTTTGTGCGAGGTGTAGTGGTCTGTTAAGAGTGTGCTTTATAGCCCAACACCGCCGTCTTCAGCACTTTAGGTTTTCTGTAGGGTTTATCTCACCCTTAACATCGGAACAAATGTTCTGATCCTGGAAGTACAGGAAGGATGTTGCAGATTCCTTATCTGGATTTTCCTCAAGGTTGTCTCCTAAAGCCTTTCCCTGGCATAAGGGTATGGCCGCAAGGCAGTGGAGGTTTCGAGTCATAGTTTTCCTTCTCCTAGATGGGCTACCCTCCAAGGTTGACGAGCCCCATCTGCCCGGGGCTATCTGGTTTTGAGGCGTCAGTGGCTCGCCTTCGCCCCATCTCCAGTCAGTTAAAACAGTTCCGCCAGGTTTTTAGATAATAAACCACTCGTGAGGTTGGAGCTGGACTTTGGTTGTCAAAGGCTGTATGAGACGCATGCCGAAAGGAGCATTTTTATGGAGTTGAGAGCCTATTTCCCAACTCCACCCCTTGGCTTAACAACTTTTTGAACAGGTTTGTCTGTTCCCAGACGTGTTTTTGAGGTTTTAAAACAACATTGTGTTGCCCATTTGTTATGATGAACTTAATTTGACTTTTGAATACTTGAAATAACTTCGACCGTTGAAGTAAATATCAGTTTGTTCAAAGGTCGACAAAACCACATTTTAACCTCATAAGAAAACAGTTATTGAATAATATTTATATCACCGTTTACGTGTTTGACACTTTTTCGACTTTGTGGGTGATTTGCTTCTCATGAACGAATTAACACGCCTTAAATCGTAATTGATGGCAAGCAGTTACTTGAGTTCATCTCAGAGTATACCATTTCATTAGAACTTTGGTGGATTCAACTATCCACCCAAAGTTCAAAGTTGGCAATCATACAAAATATGTTTTTACATTTATAGCATCGTTCTGTGCAATGTTCTATTCCGACTTTTTATTTTTTTTTTTTTTTTTTGATTTCCCAACAAAAGTTTGAAAGTTTTGCAATATGGAATGAAAGTATAGTATTGTACGGTATGGTGTAAAGATATATATTTTTAAAAAAAGACGTAGTGTTTAAGTCCTTTTAACCCCTGTTATAACGTGCTGACACCAAACTGAATTTTATCTAAAAACATGACTAAATAAAATAGTGAAAATATTCCTAAAGCATGGGAATATACGTATCCCTACTGAAAAGACTTAACTTTAAATCGTCAATGACTTAGAAAAGATGCAATCGTAATCAAATACAATCGAAGATTATTAAAAAATCAAAATCACCTGGGGCTCGTTTATCATTTTATACAAAGACCTGTCTCCCTTCTGTTTCTTTAAGTCTCTTTCAATCCTTCAGTCTTGTTTATTGATAATAGTCTTAAAAATCTTCGTGTAGGGGTTACAATGGAATTACTATGTTTGATAAAGATTTTGAATTGTACAACTGTGTCAACTTATAGTGTAGATCAAGACTGTAAGGACAAACACGCACTTAAAATTGTCAGCTTTGATGTATTTCCTAATGTGCTGTGACGAGAAGATTTCTTCTTTTGTTTCCACGCAATATTAAAATTTATCAATAAGATAGCGAACTGTCAACACAAAATACTAACAAGAGTATCCAATATCAATATCGCTTGTCGTTTATTTTTCTACTAAGGATAATTGTATAACATTTTTTCTCAGCACGCGATTGTTTAGATTAAGATTATACCATACGAACTGTTTTATTAAATTAAATGTCTTTAGAATCGCAAGTTTTGTTTGAGTACTTGATTTTTTTAAATGCAATGAAAGTAAAATAATTACTTCATTCCTATGAATGATAGGTGTATGTTATGGCAAGGAGACAGAAATCCGACGACACAAACAACCGTGTTTAAGACCGTACCTTGACCTTTAATGGTTTTACTTTCATAAATTGTGACTTTGGATGGAGAGTTGTCTCATTGATACTTATACCACATCTTCTTGTATCTATATAAGACATTTATATTCTTTTGATAAGACTCATCGAAACAATATCTCATTCATAAATTTAATAACACATTAAGATATTTGGATGATATATTGTCTCCAATAATGACGACTTCAGTATATATACTAAATAGCTTTATTCTTCCGAACTGCCTTTAAATAAAGCTAATATTAACAATGTACACGGTTATTTCCTAGATCTTGATATATATATATCTTTAAAAGGGAAGCGTTATACAAAAATGTATGATGCATGAGAGGATTTTTCGTTCCCTATTGTTAATTATCCATTTTTAGATGGTGACGTTCCCTTGTCACCATCTTATGGTGTTTACATATCTCAATTCGTTCGATTCGCTCGTGTATTTTACAACTTATTATACTTTAACGAAAGAAATCTCTGTATTACTGACAAAGTATTATACCAAGGTTTTTCAATATCACAAACAAATCAAAACATTTACTAAATTTTATCATCGTTACAAGGACATCATTTGTAAATATAAATCAATATGCAAATCACTTACATGTTTAGGTTTTTCACATCCAATCGTTTATGGTAACATTCTTTACAAAGCACAAAAATGTCGGCATTCACTTTAAAACCTAACCAAACCTTAGAACAGATACGGGTTATGTTCTTCTCATATATTTTATGATGTTATGATACTAAACCCTAACGGGAGGTATTGTGCTTGATTTTCATATGATGACGACATAATCTTCAATCACTTTAATTGAAGTCTGGAGCTAGCATGTCAGTAATCCTTTGTTAATGTATTTATCATTGTCATTTTGTTTAGTTTCTTTTGTTACATATTTTGACATCGGACTCGGACTTCTATAAAACTGAGCTTTAGTATGCGTATTACTGTTTGTTTCTTCATTTGAAATTTGCTTGAGGTAAAGGGGAGGGTTGAGCTCTTACACAACATATTCAACCCACACCGCAAGTTGTGCCTGTTCCAAGTCAGATGCCTCTGGCTTTTGTGAGTCTTGTATGGTTTTTATTTAAGTTCATTAATGTGTTTTGAAGTTTAGTATGACGTCCATTTTCACTGAACTAGTACACATTTTTATTAAGGGACCAACTGAGGCACACCTCCGGTTGCGGGATCATTTCGCTGCGTTGAAGACCTATTTGTGGACATCTGTTGTTATCTGCTCTTTGTTCGGATTGTTGTCTTTGACATATTCTACATTACCATTCTCAGTTTTATTCAATGATAAACCTACATGACTTTTATAAATTGTGACTTGGATGGAGATTTGTCTCATTGGCACTCATACCACATCCTCCTATATCTATAGTAATAAACACAGTTATATTTATAGAGCGTATTATATAATAACAACAATTACTCTACGCGCTTCATATCTGAAAAATATGAATAAAACAAAATTGTAAATTAAAAGATGCATGTACCCTAAAACATACAAAACAGTCTAAAATTAATGCAGTCAATTAAAAGTATATAAAAAATAAAAATAAAAAAAAATACTGAAGTCCGAGGAAAATTTAAAACGGAAAGTCCCGAATCAAATGGCAAAAATAAAAAGCTCAAACACTTCAAATGAATGGATAACAAATGTATTATTCCTGACTTTTTTTCTGCATAAGAAAATGGTGGATTAAACCTGGTTTTATAGCTAGCTGAATCTCTGCACTTGTATGACAGTCGCGTCAAATTCAATTAAACCTACTACAAGAAATCAATTAAAGGCAGTTCGAAATCAGTGCGTCTTGAGCTGTTTTCTGGAACATCTAAAGAATTTACCTAGCTTTGTCTATACAAAATAGAGCTCTTAATTATTCCGAGTCTAGAAAAATAATTATTTAACATCTCTAGTAGACGGGTATTAAACAGACTGTTTTCCTTTCTTTTTTTTTTCTTTCTTTTTTTTTTTTTTTTACTTTATTATATTACACATATAGAAAAAAAAAGAAGATGTGGTATGATTGCCAATGAGACAACTCTCCACAAGAGACCCTCCGATGATTTGCGACTGTCCCAAGTCATGAACCACTGGCCTTTGTTATTTCAATGTTGGTTCATTTGTATGTTTTGGAGTTTAGTGTGACGTCCATTTTCGCTGAAATGAACACTTTCGTTTAGGGGCCAGCTGAAGCACGCCTTCGAGTGTGGGATTTTCTTGCTGTTTTGAAGACCCATTTGTGACCTTCGGTTGTTTTCTGCTCTTTGGTCGGGTTGTAGTCTCTTTAGAACATTCTCCGTTTCCATTTACCATTTTATTTATCAGCTTAAAATATAAAGAAAATGGTGTAGAAGTGTATTTACAAAATGTACGCCTATCTGATATCAATGACTGTACTGATGGACGAAAGATACGGACCTGTTACGCCTATAATAAACGATCTACTCTATATAGATATAGCCGTGTATTTATGTGGTGGCTTAAATGTATCGTAATAGCGATTATTACAAATTTCATGAAGTAGTATAATTTACATGTAGTGCATGCTTTTATACTTGGACATAATGGGTAAAAAATTGAATTAGTTAATGCATTAAAACTCTGTTTCCCAACACCTTGTCTGCAAAACAACAGGATTAGCCTAAAATATCATATTAATTCAACCTGGCGTTGAGTAAAAATCTTATGGAACCCATTAGCGCTTGGTATTTACGAACGAAGGAAAATATGATCACTTTAGTTCAATTAATTCATTGTGGATCCGGATTTATACTTCAAACTGTTAAAATACCGATTGACTTTACTTGTAATGGATGGAAATGTTTAGAATTAATTACCGTTATCAAAATCCATTGACTTCCATTATAGACAAAAAGGAAAAATGGAAAATTGTACTTAAAAACTCGATAATGCTCAACAATGCACCTTCTTTCATTGATTGTAGCACCGTGTGTGCCTATTACGTTTTATGCATTCTATTATCGCTAATAGCTTTTTAAATGCAACATACAAAAGTTGTCAACTTCTAAGATATCCATTAGTCCGGTGTTAAAATGCTTAATTGACAGTCGTCCACAAGCGATCGCTCTAGACGAGTTACGCCACTTAGTACGGTTTAATTTGCTTTGGATTTATTTGTGTTTAAATACGTAGTTTTTTATTGTATTGGAACTTGTGTTATATAACGTATTTCGTCATTGTATTGGAACTGGTTATTAATAGTATTTAAGTTGGTACCAAACACCTTAAACCAAAATTAATTCGGCTCGTTTAATTTTCATAAAATTCGGACAAAATATTAACTTTTACCCTTTGACAAAAATATAAAAATTACAGAAAACTTGAACACCACTTTTTCGGTTAACAACACAACGTGATTAAAACGTTTTGCTAATTTTACAGTGTTATGTCCCTTTAGTGTTAGGTACCACAGGTGGTACCTAACACTACAGGGAGATAACTCTGTAAAATCAGCAGAACGGTTTTAATGACGTTGTGTTCATGAGGGAATATTAAGCTTCTCAATGAACAAAATAAGTGTTTGTCAAACTGCTATATAACCAGAATTAAACGGTTGGTTCAAATTTTTTGAAATTTTTATATTTTTGTCAAAGGGTCAAAGTAAATAATTTGTCAAAATTTTAAGAAAATTAAACGAGCCAAATTAATTTTAGTTAAAGTGTTAGGTACCACCTTAAATAAACCTAGTTAATGCTGCAAAAATTAACGTTTTTCCTGCTTTTTACTCTAAGGTATCAAATAAATTCCTTAAGTTTGTTATCTAGATGACTATATGATACTAGTTTGCACTTCAGTGTAAATAAACTAAATATATTGGTTAAATTTTTTTTTGTATACTATGTCGACTCTAAATACATTTTTTTTTACTATTATCTATGTATAGGCAATAAAACTTGTTATTTAAACAGCAATTATAAGAAAATTAGCAGGTGAGCCGATATGTTGGATAATTATCAATCCACATTTTGGATAAGTATCAATTGTAATTTTAAATACGTGACATTAGAGAGTTTTGATAAACAAAACCGGAAGTGAAACTTTATACGTCTGCGTTTTATTATAAAGGTTCAACAAATTACGGATGTTAATTGCTGCAGCCTCAGGCAAGTTTGACTTTTCTGTTAATGTCTATATAAAGAGGGACGAAATCCCAAAGGGACAGTCAAAGTCATTAGCTACTAGCGTATTAAGGCGATCATAAATCATCGACGTTTGAATTTTGGGTCCATGATGAACACTGTGTATCATCGCCACCGGAAATTGGGTACTAACGAAGCGGAGAGACATAGAAAAAAAGTAAACAAGTTAAGAATTCATTCAATTTAAAGCATTTCCACCCATTTGATGAGGTGCGCTTAAGAAATGATTTTCTGATATATAATTCTTTAAATTATTAGGCCGATAAGTACAAAATTAATACAAGATTTTGTGTAATACTCCAAAACTTGCCACTTAGTACCGGAAAATTTCGAGGTCGATCGTCCTCTGTCGCACCATTCTCAAGATATTGAACTGTTTTTCATTATTTTTCCAGACACGTTTTTAGATTATTATAGTGTGGCATCATACTTACTGAAATTTGTTGTCAAAAACATGTTTTTTTAAAGAATATGGACAAAAACATTGTTTGTTTGTTGTACGGCGAATTGCAAAATAACAACTTTTGTCTGTACGGCGTCTTGCAATATATTATAATTTTAAGAGGAAATTAATCACTGCTTAGATAATATCAAGTTGACGATATTTTGTTGATATCAAAGCTTTACAGGTTTACAAATATACAAAATGTCTTTCTTATCAAATATTATTAAATATATGCCGTTAATTCAGTTCAGATGGCCTCTTTGAGTACCGCTTTTCGATTTTGTACAAAAAGTTTTTTTCAACCATATTATCCTAAATACATCCATAGATCGTTATACAACTAACGACTGTTGTCTTATTTGTTGTTAGGGTGAAATTTTGTAAGTTCAATAAAATAAACCGTCCATTCATCTTTTGTTGGTGCTAGCTGTTTTTAGATAAAAACAGTGGAGATGTGGTATGATAGCAAATAAGATAACTATCCATCAGGATCAAATAAAGTGCATGTAAGCAACTATATGCTATCGTACGGCCTTCAACAACGAAGACTCGTACCTTATAGTCGGGTATAAAAAGCACCGACCGAAAAATGTGGAAGGACTCAACAAGAAAACTAACGACCTAACTCATAACAAAACGATTTATGAAAACAACAAATAAGATAGAGATGAAGCAACGACAACCACAGGATCGAGAATTCGAACAGACACATAATGATTCATTTGTAAAAAGAAAAATTAAGAAAATACTTTATTTTCACCGAAAATAAGGAGAAACAAATCGTGAATTGCATTCGAATTAATTTTCTTGTCAGTTTCTTTTTGAAAATATATAATTTGTATACATCTTAAATGCTGTCAAGCAAATGGTATTTCTATATAATGCATAATTAGAAGGGGGTAGGGGTCCGTTAACATGTTAACAACACCTCGATTTTGGCAAAACCCGTTAACAACAAATTTTAAATGCTGATAAGAGTTAACAGCAACTTTAATTTACCCTTTTTTCCAAACAACCCGAAAGCAATGAAATCGGGAAGTGCATATCTTAAATGAATTCAAAAATTTGAAAACCACTGTACAAAGTCGCAGAAATGCCAAGCTCCATAAGGAATCTTTTATAAAGTTGACTTATTTTCAGAATACACGCGAAAGTATCATATTTTTTTATTGACACATGGACAGACAATTGAACGGATGGAAAATCAGACGGAGTGATTGACTCCAAGAAAAAGGACTATGTCATGAATAATCGAAAATGCTTCAAGCAACAAAAGGGAGGCTACTTCTGGTTATGTATATTGTTAAGTAAATGCTTTATGTCAATCAGTCGTAGCAAACTGGGGTTATCGTCATGATGTAGGAAAGTGTAACAAACAGATAGAATGAGTGAAAACTATAGGGCACGAACATTATATTTTTTTTTTTATGGCGGGGGCTCTTATAAATTATGGTTACACTCAGTCAGGGTATTCATACGACTCATTGCTTACATGATTATATTAAAAGGAATTACGAAGGTTTACTTTTTTTTTTTTAATCATCAAACCAGTGTATAAATCAGTAGTAACATGTAAGGTGTCACAAGTTGAAGCACTCTTTCCCAATTAAGAACTCTGAGCTGATATAAAAAAAAAGCCTTGGTCCATCTTTACATTTCTGAAGTCTTAGACTAGCACATTTGACATCAGTTTGAGAACCAAGTCCTCATTTTTCGGCCTCTTCTGCCAGGCCACACTGTTCAGTTATTTTACGCATTGCAAATTGAAAAGGTACTTTATTTTTGAAAATTCCGTCTAGGTACTTTTGGTCAATAAACATTCCATATACATCTGAATTATTTTCATCATAGGACTGACCAGGCTTTTAGCTGGATAAGAAGTGTCCTTTCCTTTTCACGTTTTGGATACATTACAAATAGAAGCCAGAAATGATGTTTATGTTACTTCTTTGCGGAAGCAACGTAAAGAAAGAGATGGACAGCAAATTTTAATGTGATTCTTGTAAATAACTGTTAAGATCAGTTAACAGAGAAAATAATGTCAAAAACAGTGAACACTTTAAGTATTAAGTAACAGATAACAGGAATCTCAATTTCAAATAAACAATTAACAACATTGCAAATTTTAACAAAACAGATTACAGACAGTGGGTCGAAAACAGTTAACAGTTTTTAAAATTTATCAGTCAAATAACAGTTTTAAACAAATTTTAACCTTGAAAAGGACAAAAACAAAAAAAACCTTACATATTTGAACTTAATACTTTATTTTCTTTAAAAGGACGGTAAATAACTATTCTAAAATTAGCAAGTTGCCATACAGTTGAAAACAAGTTGCCATACATTAAATTTGTCAACACGATCAAGTTGCCGTACCCTAGACTTTATTTTTTATGGTCTATATACTTTAAAATACATCTTTTTGACAACAAATTTCAGTATATATGATGCCACACTATAATAATCTAAAAACGTGTCCGGAAAAATAATGAAAAACAGTTGAATATCTTGAGAATGGGGCGACAGAGGACGATAGACCTCAAAATTTTCCGGTACTAAGTGGCAGGTTTTGGAGTATTACACAAAATCTTGTATTAATTTTGTACTTATCGGCCTAATAATTTAAAGAATTATATATCAGAAAATCATTTCTTAAGCGACACCCTCATCAAATGAGTGGAAATGCATTACATTGAATGAATTCTTAACTTGTTTACTTTTTTTTCTATTTCTCTCCGCTTCGTTAGTACCCAATTTCCGGTGGCGATGATACACAGTGATGAAGGTCATTCCAGAAAAGCGCTAGCGCTTTGGAAGCATCACATTAATAAAGTGTTATCTTATTTTTTAGCACTGGGCTTTTATCGCTGTTTATACTGCACTCGTTCTATTTGAGCAGTCAAAATGCGTTGACCGTATATTTCTATGTCATATACAGTCACTGACCTGATATCAACTTTTTCCCATGAATATTTAAATAGACAATGCCGAAATTATAATTAATTATTCCTACGACCTATTCAACTTGTTCTTGTTTCCAATGTATACAACGACTCAAACTTATTTCTTTTGCAATTTTTAGAAGAATAAAAACATATTTCACTTGTTAATATTTTTGGTTTGCAAACTATATATCATTATGTTTTATGATTATTGTTGACATTTTAGTTTATTCTCAAACAAACTTGTTCATCATCGATTTCAGGTTTCAACAGGTAGATGTACATTTCATTGTGCTGTACATTTCTCCGCCTGCATGATATGAGGGCTTTTTTTATATAAAAGGGGGAAGTTTCCCAATATCTTAATCAAATATTAACAAACACACTAAACAAAAATTGAAAATGTACTCTTTTTAGATTGCAGTATAAAGACAATAATAGTGCATTGAATTGACATATCAACGATATAACTTAAGGATGAGGCCCGAAACGGGGAAAATGCTCGGCAGAGCCTCGCATTTCCCCGTTTCTAAGCCTCATCCTTATATCGTTGATATGTCAAGTCAATGCACTATTATTGTCTATGTGTGTACTGTTAGTCCCTGAGCCGATATCATCAGCTCAGTAGTAAATGCTGCCGTACTTACATGATTTATAAGACACTTTGCTGAAATTCTCCGTTATAATTTTTGGGGTTTGGGCATTCCTAATGAAGAATGTTGTTCTATTAACGTTCAGTGGCACATATTTAATGAATATTCATAACAAAAACAAATAAACAATACAATAGATATATATAGGTGGGTTCTGCAATATGGTACGACTATGAGTAAGGCTTGGAAATTTGTATGTCACCGGAAAATGCTAGTATGTCATAGAAATTGGCCTTGTAATAGTAAGGATCTCTCAAAGTTGGGGTAGATATTTTTGCAAGGATTCAGTTTCGTGCATATAGCGTGTTACTTGACACACATTAGGCATCAGTTTCAGCGTCCCGTTCAAAGGGAAGTGACTGGGTATTTATACATCCCATTAAACCAAACGTAAGCCCCTTTTATCATGTTTTTTTCTGCCGGATGGTAATAGTCCATGTGACCATATTTCTGTACTCCATTCGAACTTCCGTATTATTTCTATTTCCGTCAACAGAAATAAAAACTATCGGATCCTGATGCTGTAGTTCAATAGCAATTGCCAAAGCGGTAATGGCAATTTATAAACGAAGATTATTTGAAAGGGATATGTATTATGTTTAATTTTAATGAAGTATGATTCTAAAGTACACCCAACAGCATTTTTAAGGTTAAAATCTGAAATTCGAACAGAGGTGTCAACTGATTAGTTCCGAAACTGATTCCCATACTAGGTTTCTTTGTCTTTCAACAATTCTATTTTTCATTTCAATTATTTCAACAGATAAACAAAAAACAAATCACAAATCCTGGAATTAAATAGAACTCATCACACAGAAATATTGACTGATTCTCAGTGAAATACAATACGAAAAATAATTACACAGTAAATTAGCTTTACACAGTAAGAAAAATGATCTCTCCACCACTAATAATCATTTCTTTTGATTATTCAATTAAAAATCCATTATTCTAAAAATTGCAACCATTCTAAATCATTTCCTTAGAAAATAAACTGCTTTAATTGTGAAATGAGATTTTGCTATCTTCATCCGTACAAATTAGTCTTGATTTTTGGCGACTTTTATTTCACGACTGTTAATTCGTTTTGCAATTTTGGGATATTTTCATTTGGTGGTCGTTACTGATTTCTTCTTTTAAATGAGCACAATGTTTTAGGTTTATAATTGTCGTCTCCAGATATCTCCCTTGAGAGATATAAATTTCAGAGGAAAGATTTCACATTCATTAGGCTTTGAAAAATTGTTTTAAATTAGATAAAACTTGTAGGGTGATTGAAATATTCTTTTTAATTAGCTTTACTGCTATGATTCTTTCTTTGCAATCTCCAAAACAATTTACTTTCAATCGTAATTATTTAGATAACAGATGACTTTTGTAGTGTCGTGTGTCTTATTATGTATCTTTATGTTTAAGATAAAACAATTAGCATTTGGCTTAACTCTAAACTAATAATACTTTGCATGTTTTAGGGGGGAAATAAGCTTATGAGATGTAGTGTACAGTAAGTAATCTCAGTCAGTACTAAACAGAGGACGATAAAGGAAATAGGGTTTCCCTAATAGTCAAAAGCTTTGTTCTCTTTCTCTCTCTCTCTGTCTGTCTGTCTCAGGTTCTCCACTACGGGTTCTCCACTAAGCCTGCATGTACGTATGTACGTGAAACATAAGCATATATGAATAAGGAAAACATTATATATACATTTATTAATTTTAAAGTGATAATAGTTCGAAGCTAGCTTTAGTATGAAATAGGTTAGCAGAAAATATAACGGCTTTTCTTGATTGGACTATAAAATACCTCCATGATTCCGTGATTCCTACCAGCACTACAATTTGCCTTATTTCTTGGAATCAAAATCCATTTGTATTGATCTTTGGTGTAATTTAAGACTATTAAAGCTGTATTAATTTGACCAAATTGTTCCTATTCACAGAAGTTGTTCAGAAAAATGGAAATAAATTGGGAATGATTAAAATATATTGTCATATTGCAGCTACAGAAAAGAACGGGTTTCATTACAGCACAGCGGGAAAATACTTTATTATATTTGTTTACCGTGTGATATTGAAACGGTGGATCTAAATTTGAATATTTGCTTTGCCAAGTTTAAATAGTGACATATCAAATTCTAAAACTAACCGATTTTGTTCAGGGGTTTTATATGACAAATAGAGAAGATAATATACAAAGTATGTTAGGCAGAATTGCACTACTATGCAGAGAGCTGTTAGGTGAAAGAAAATAAAACATAGTTTGATGTAAAGGGGTCTCCTTTTAGAAGACTGGCATCTTGATATGAGAAGTCATTTTAATCCGTCGTCCGTTTACTTTTGCAAACATAATCTTCTCTGAAATTAATTGGCACAACCGTCATTGAGGTAATTAGTTTAAACAATGAGTGTGTCCAATGAACCTGACTGCTAACCAACATGGCCGACTAGGCCCAATATGAAGCATATAGAAGTAGTTCAACTTTTGTCAATGACATTTTGACCTTCTTGGTCTTTTGTATCAGAATGGAACCATGTAACACTACTCCTTTAGATCGTTTACCCAGAGAACTTTTATATTTTTGTTTTCATCGTGTGTAGTGTTCCATACGCTGTTAATTGATTGATAATTTTTTACGGAAGTTTGAGGACTTTGACCATGCCTTTCATTTTGTGGCATTTCGAAATAATGAAACATTTTGTCTAACAGCTTACTAGAATTTTTAGTGACCCGACCGTACAGCAATTTTAATTTGACCATGTTTTAAAGAAATAGCGAGGGCTTTTACTGTGATGTAGCTATCTTGCAAAGCCGTTAATATGAAAATGCCCAAAAAGAATGATGGCTTATGACATGATTCATTTAATATGAACGTATAGATAGATTGTGGCATTCCTGCATGGTTTTTGAAGAATATACATTGCTACTTTACCAAACATGGTTATTAAAAGTTTTTCTTCCTCAACAGAATAAGTATAAATAATGAGGTCGAGAATTATTCCAGAGATAAAATAGAAACAAGATATAACCCGCGATCTAGTTCAGAGTTATTAATGTTTAATTCAAATGTAAACTTTTTCTTGTTAATAAATAGAATAGTGATAGAACATATAAAGCATAATATGATAGTACCATGAACACTCATTAGTTTAATTAATTAAGACAAATATGCAAAACAGGCTCGAAGAGTTCTTAGTTTATGGAAATATTCATTTATTATCAAATCCTTGTATACCGGGTACTGTCAAATATTATAATGACTACCCAACACTGCCAGAACATAACCAAAGTGTAGTATGAAAATAAAATTGAAAATGGAGATTGTGTCAAAAAGACAACAACCAAAACAAAGAGAAACACATAGAATGAAATTCAAAACAGTGTGGCTGTGGCCATTGATTGACACATTAAATTCATCCATTGACTGGGACAATTTACGCGAACATTTGTCTGTAACGACCACTGTTTAAGACGTACCTACGATAGACATTTAAACTGTGGGGTTACCAAAGGTTTCTTAACGCCTTTAATATAAATAATTCGAAAAAATAATCAGGAATAACCTTTATGTTTTGATTTATATAAATCAAATTAAACATCGTGTTATTTCTGATTAATTTTTCGAATTACTTTATTAAGGTGTTGAGAACCTTTGGTGACCCCATAGTTTAAGTGTCTTTAAAAACGTACATAGTCAGCAGTGGTCGTTACATACAAACGTTCACGTAAATTGTCCCAGTCAATAGATGAATTTAATGTGTCAATCAATGGCCACAGCCACACTGTTTTGAATTTCATTCTATATAACTGAAGAACACCAATGGGGCAAGAAAATCACGCACCATAAAGCGGGCTTCAGCTGGCCCTAAACAGAAATGTGTATTAGTTCAGTGGAAATGTACGCAGTACTTAACTCAAAAACACATAAATAAACAAAAATTAAACTGAATGATACAAGAATAACAATGGCCAGAGGCTCCTGACTTGGGACTGGCAAAAAATACGTCGGGGTTAAACATTTTTAGTGTAAATCTCAAACATCACCCTATATATACCACTAGCCAATGTAGTATACATCTAGCCAATCTATCTGACTGACAAAACACTTTCTCATTTGAATAACCAATCATATAAATACTCGCGGGTTGCTTAAGTTTCAGTGTTATATTCGACAGTCTTAATGAGCTTATTTAACCAGCTAATTTATCATCACCTAGCACTCTATCGAAAAAGGCACTGTTAAAATCGAGAAGTATATAATACACTTATCGACGTTTGTAGATGTCCTAATATACAATACAAAACTACTAGAACAGCAGCACGACGTGTTTGCACTACTTTAGTTAAAAGCATCAATTAACGTAACTTCTGCAAGTCCATTGACTTTGAAAACTACAACGTAAAAAGTAAGTCAACAAAATGTTTATTTACTATGGACAATACCACAACTAAAAGACCATTACAAAAAACCAACTTCATCGCATCGACCAGCTTCCTTATAGTGATCGATGTATATACCCTTTGACAAATAGCACCCTGTAAAATCATTGGTATGATATATCAAGAGAGGGGGAACTTTGATACAGACCCATCGATCTAAAGTTTTCTGTCAATCATGGTTACAAATTAACAATTGTAACAAATATGTCAATTTCAAAAGTATTCCGTTTAGAATGATTCGATATAATGCTGCATTAGACTTTGAACAGAGTTATTTGATTAAATATAATCACTTTCCTCTTCAAAACCAAATCAAACAATAATAAACAGAAATTTTTGTTGAAAGGAAAAAGTGATTTAACTTAATTACTTTTCTGCAACTTCAAAGAGATATTGAAAACGTTAATATTAGCCATTACGCTTTTGTGTGATAATGGCCAGGAACACAGTAGCCAAGTTGCGATAACACGTCCAATATCTAATGGGTCTAAAAGCTAACTGCAAAATGGTTTTCAGCTAGATCAAAGATGGAGCGTTATTTCACTTTTAATTGACTGAAATATTCTCCGGTCTTGATTTGATTGTGCGAGGTTTCAATCTCCTTTTATATATATAACCATCAGGAAAATTGCTTCAAATTCAAAGTGGTATTGAAACAATTTAGCAAATTATTTTCAATTAGATCCTAATTGTCGAATTTCGCTTTTCTTTTAATGTAGAAAGCGTCTGGGAATTGATTCTCTATTCGTAAACGGAAGAAAATAAAGACAGAGATAATGGAAAAACAAAATTAAAGTTATCGTAAATAAAGAGTATCTAGCAAATAAATAATAACATACCATTCACATCAGAACATCAGAAAGCAAAATCATATATATTTTTCTTTCGTAACTGCCTGATATTTTATCTCATCTTTATAATTCTGATTCTGTAAGATGAGTTATTTGTTTTTATACAACAATATATATCACGGTAAACGGTGATGTGTCGTGAGCTTTGAAATACAATGTTGTTCTACGGGGCTTTTCTTGTTTCTTGAAGGCTTTAGAATTTTTTACACCATGGACAATGTGAAAGGGGCACGCATATCGTGAAAGATTTCATAATTCTAAGCAAACTTTTTTTAATCTAGCGATCTTCAATACAATCAGATTTAGGAAACTTTTTTGTGAATGCACCTTGTATTGTTGGATAGATCTTGCAGTGTCAACTTATTTAATAGCTAGAAGTTTGTTTTTTCGGTACAACTGAATTTGTATGTGTAATTTTGAGGAATGAATGTTATGGATCGTTTAAAGGTGAAAACATGACCTTCTGTTGGCCACCATCCTATTTTGGGAGTGACTGTTAATTCCAAAGTCATATTTTTCGATTTATTTAAAGATCTAGTCATTTTTAGCTCACCTGGCCAAGTGAGCTTTTCTCATCACTTTGCGTCCGTCGTCCGTCGTAGTCGTCGTCGTCGTCCGGTGTCGTCTGTTAACTTTTACACAAATCTTCTCCTCTAAAACTACTGGATCAAATTTAACCAAACTTGGCCACAATCATCATTGGGGTATCTAGTTTAAAAGATGTGTCCGTTGACCCGGCCAGCCAACCAAGATGGTCGCCATGGCTAAAAGTAGGACATAGGGGTAAAATGTAGATTTTGACTTATAACTCTGAAACCAAAGCAATTATAGCAAATCTGACATGGTAAAATTGTTTAACAAGTCAAGATCTATCTGCCCTGAAATTTTCAGATGAATCGGACAACCGATTGTTGGGTTGTCACCCCTGAATTGGTAATTTTAAGGAAATTTTGTCGTTTTTGGTTATCTTGAATATTATTATAGATAGAGATAAACTGTAAACAGCAATAATGTTCAGCAAAGTAAGATCTACAAATAAGTCAAAATGACCAAAATGGTCAGTTGACCTCTTAAGGAGTTATTGCCCTTTATAGTCAATTTACCAATTTTTCTTAAATTTTTGTAATCTTTTACAAAAATCTTCTCCTCTGAAACTACTGGACTAAATTTAACCAAACTTGGCCACAATCAGCATTTGGGTATTTAGTTTAAAATTGTGTCCGGTGACCCGGCCAGCCAACCAAGATGGCCGCCATGGCTCAAAATAGAACATAGGGGTAAAATGTAGATTTTGGCTTATAACTCTGAAACCAAAGCAATTAGAGTAAATCTGACTGGGTTAAAATTGTTTATCAAGTCAAGATCTATCTGCCTTGAAATTTTCAGATGAATCGGACAACCGGTTGTTGGGTTGCTACCCCTGAATTATTAATTTAAGGGAATTTTGTCGTTTTTGGTTATCTTGAATATTATCATAGATAGAGATAAACTGTAAACAGCAATAATGTTCAGAAAAGTAAGATCTACAAATAAGTCAACATGACCAAAATGGTCAGTTGACCCCTTAAGGAGTTATTGCCCTTTATAGTCAATTTTACCAATTTTTCTTAAATTTTTGTAATCTTTTACAAAAACCTTCTCCTCTGAAACTACTAAGACAAATGTAACAAAACTTGTCCACAATCATCATAAGAGTATCTAGTTTAAAAAATGTGTCCGACGACCCTGCCCGTAAACCATGATGGCAGACGTGGCTAAAAATAGTACATAGGGTAAAATGCAGTTTTTGGTTTATATCTCTGAAACTGAAGCATTTAGACCAAATCTGACTGTGGCAAAAATGTTCATCAGATTTAGATATATCTGCCCTGAAATTTTCAGACAATTCCGACAACTAGTTGTTAGGTTGCTGCCCCTGAGTTAGTAATTTTACAGAAATTTTGCTGTTTTTTGCTATTATCTTAGATATAATACTATAAATTATTATTTTAACCTTATTTTACATGATTTCAAAAGCATCAGAAAATATAGGTGAGCGACACAGGCTCTTTAGAGCCTCTAGTTATTAATTTCCATTAGCACCTTAACTAAAACCTAATGCATAGCTTAATAGACATGTACAGTGTGGGCTTTTCATTGTTAATGGTCTTACGGTGACTTATAGTTTTTGTTTATTTCACCAACATTTGGTCTCTCACGTGGATAGTTGTCCTATCGGCAATCCTACCTCGTTTTCTCGTTTTTTTTATATTGAGGAGGAAACGTAGGTACAAGTGGACTGAAATAGGTGTGGAAAATCTATGAAGTCATAATGTACATAAATGAACGTTATTTACTCTTCACTATTCATATATAATCCACAAAAACGGTTTACTTAGATTAAAAATTTGGACACCCGAAGTTAGAATTCTCCTCTCCTAGAGTAAACACAATGCTAAAAAGGGTCGTACATTTAGAAGTGCGAGGGGTAAAAATGCAACGACTCGTCTGATCAGAATGGGAAGTTACATACAAAATCCTCTTGTAGAGATACTGTAACTTTACGCTCTCTGTACGTTACATTTTAGAGAGATCTGTACAGTGTTGTTTATCCTATCGCAAGGTCAATTTCTGGTAGCTATGACAAACCCGCATTTTTCAGCGGCGGACCAAATTTCCAACCCTTACCTCCGGTCGTACAACTTTTAATGGGTTTATTTATTTTTTTCATGTCTGTTTTATGAATAAAATATAATTCACTGGACGTTTTTAAAGCAACAATTTGGATTTTCGTTCATCCGGAACAAATGAAAAATGTATAAATACTAAGTAGAACCTGAATAAGAGAGGAGTTATATAACAAAAATGATATACAATGGTATTACACTAGTGTAAGAGATATATACGTGTACGTTTCTTGGAACAAAAAAAAACCTTAAGAAACATGAGGGATGATGGAACTTAAAGTAGCACTCCACAGTTAGGCGCGTTGTTTTGCAATGAATGACAGAAAAATGATCATGTTACGCATTGTCAGTTCAGAATGACTTTTAAAAAGTTGATAAAGCATATATACATATTTTTCACCTAAAGAACATACATTTTTAAAACGTGCAAATAATTATGAATACAAGGAGACCTGTGATGATGCATATAAGTATCACCAAGTGGTGCGGGTACTTTTAAAGCATTTGAATTCCTCAAGCTTTTAGTATGGGATTAGTATTATTCTTTATATAAGTTTTTTATGTAGACTTTCTTTTTGAAGGCTTCGACTGGGTAATGTAGGTAGTTAATTATTCAGTAATCCTTTTGGTCAACGCTAATTAAATGCTGGGAGATCAAACCCCGCTCATGCCAAGTTGTGTCCGACTCTGATCTTAAACGACTCTCCTGCTCATGGTTGGTTTTTATCTCAGTGTACTCTGGTTTTCTTATGTCTTCATGCTATAATAGCTTAGAGAGCCTATTAACCAATCAAATAAAAGCTTTTCACTGCAGTTGTTTTATTGTTTCTTGTGACAATGGAGTTGTCTGTCCTTTAACACATGATGTATTTGATACATTCGCACCAGTTGCATCTTCTTGCTTTTTATTTTACAGAAAGTGTTATTACAGTGCATTATCATTTCAGCTAAAAAAGGCTTTTATAAACTCAAAGATGTTTTTTTTTTTTTCAATTTAGAATACAGTAACTTCCGTCGATTAACTTTAATATTCATATCAGTTTTCCTTGGTTAAAAATACCCTGCAATAAACAAGATTTTATCCATATATCATTATACAGATAAGAACAATGATTACAAATGTCAGATCTTTGCTATGCAAAAGCTGGGTGTCAATTACATGTGTTTTATGTTGATATGAGGAAAAGATAGATTTCATTTGATCTTTATAATGAGTGAAGAAATCATAATATGTTTTAATGGATAATTTTGTTTCTCATCCGACCACGTTCTTTGTATTATTAAAGGTTGTAACATTTCAAACGAGAGCAGATTTCAAAGCACTAATTATCGAAAACCTACAAATTATACATCATTATAAAACATAACTAGTATCTATTTATGATAAAAACCAAGAAACAAAATTAATATTCAGAATGACAATGTTAATGTTTGTCTCGCGTGATAGTTTGCATGTATTGACATATAGTTATAGATGTATTCCTTTTTTTATTTAGAAATTTACGGTTAATATAGGTATTGCTATTTTTTCTTCAAAATAATTTTTTTTAAATCCGGCACCAATTGAGGAGGGTGGACTCAACAACTGCATAATAGATACATATATGTATATAATGTTTGGTTCTTTTGTTGGTTTTTTCTGTATGATGTATTGTAAAATTACTATGTTGATTTATGTATGCCTTCAACCCATATGGGTACAAATGTGCATTATATTCAATAATAAACAGGATATTGATTTGTGCCTCTTTGTTTGAAAGGGAACATTGTTTGACCTTCTGACAACGGATGCCAAACGTTTGGGGTTTAGATGACACATTTCATTGGGATAAAACACGTTCTCGAGCTTGAGGATGAATCTCATATTATACCAAGACGTATAATAAGGTTCTATTTTTTCAATTGTATTCTGCTGCTTTTAAGTTTATGAATAAAATTCTATTGTTGAAAGAAAAACGTTAAGTAGTTTTTAACAAATGTCGTAATTTTGTTGTTATCATGGCAAGAAGTTCTACGATAACTCTAATGAATTGTGTAACTTACTACTTCTTTGCCTGAATTGCAGGTAATCTACCTTCCATGACAAATACTTATATCTGCAGATATACACGTGCAAAGGATGCGGAAACAACGCCTCGCGTGCACGAAATCGCTCCCGAAATTTTAAGGTGGTCGTAAAACTGCCTCCGGTCGAAAATACCCGACAACGCTCTATATTTGTCGCCTGTAAAGATAAAAATCCTGATAAGGTACTAAAAAAAAAGAGCTATTCCGTACACACACTGTTACTCATTTTACAACTATATAAGGAAATTAAAAAGGTGCCGCATTTGGAGAAAGTAAGAAATATATTTTGTTTATTCCTATTTTCGTATAATTAACACTTTAAGTGTTGCAACAATAAAGTAGTTTTATTTAGCATGGATGAGCAATAAAGGACACGCTAATTATATTAGAATGTCATATACAAGAATAATTGCTGAATCTGTTTTCTTTTTAAATACCGTGCTAATAAATCGCAACTATTCAAGCTCTTCATGATAAAACAAACATGTATCTCTATAGGTGACAAACAATATTAAAATTTTCAATTTTCTTCAAAATATGGTCATAAGAATTGATTTTTTGTTGCTTAAAGTTCAGTTGCAAATACTTCATACATGTTCAAGACGATAGGGTCATGAAGAAACATGCATTTTTATACATTGTGACTTGGGTGCAGAGCTGTCTCATTGACACTCATACCACATCTTCTTATTGACATGTATTATGGTTTTATTCACTATTTTGGACATATGCCTTGTCTGTCTCCATCCTTACTTCTAACGTATGTTGTTTAAAATTACAAGTGTATAGCTATTTATATATAGTGTACGACCAACGTTGCATATTGTATACATAATACCAAGGATTTGTATAGTATCTAACTATACCAATCCTTGATAATACAATTACAAGACGTAACTTAACCGTTGAAAGACAACATCTTTCACAGTCAGCATACCTAAACGGTTTTACTTTTATTTTGGAATTGTACATGTTTTTTTTGTCCATGGCGTTAAAATAATCAATTCCTTGGATATGTGTTGGCTAATGTTAGTCTCTGATGCATGCTTTACTGCGTATGTTATTTTATTTAACGCCATTGTATCCCAGATTATAGTTGTCTTGTTGACATTGTTTTACATATTGTATTCATACTGTGTCATACCTCAAATGTGTTCGTTCAGTGAATGTTTACTTGTTTTGCTAATATTTCTTTTGATCGAAATAAGCCATTTCAATTGACATTCTATAGTGTTTCTTTCTATATTTTAATGTTATACTACTATTTCAGGTAAGGGGGAAGTGTGCGCCTGTTAAAGCGTGTATACCCTCTGCATTTGTTTGCACCTGTTGTAAGTCATGAAACTGTTTGAAAAAGTACTACAGGCGAATATTAAAGACTATGGTTTTGATACTATTCATATGTAAACAGGTCTAGTTACTTTTAAAAGAAACTGGTTTAAATTGCCCAGTTATCTTGGTAGTTGGTTAACAAGTATATATTACTCATTGGTGCCTATCACAGATTTATTTTTAGGTCCACCTCGCTTTGTGAATCACAAAAAGGGTCCATTGGTGTTGCAACTGTATGACAAAAGGTTATGTCAATTAGTTAGTACAGGCCGAATTTTTTTATGTACACCGCCTATCCAAACTCACACATTGCATTGCCGCATTTTCTCAAACAGATCTGATTAAATTGCTTAAACTTTCAATGTGGTAGCTATCAAGAATTCATGTCTGATTTCTCAGTTGATATCAAAACTCTCGAGGTAGCAATTTTCTCCTCTGTAAATGAGATATTTATATTGTGTAATTTCTAGTAATATCCATAGATATTTATATTGATCTGTTACCTAATTTATAAACACATCTGTTTATTCTCAGGTCATTCTATCAATTAACTGCTTAATCATAATCGCAATGAGGCCATTTCTAGACGGTTTGGCAGCCATAATTGTCGATAGTTTCGTAAAATTGGATTACTCTTAGGACTTCCTTGGAAGTTTTATTCAATAAACAATTACCTTATCGTGACGTATTATCAATTTCCTTATTTTATTCAGAATATCAGAATAAAAGATTGCAGGTCAGAAATGCAGCCTAGCTCTGTCTTATTTTACAAGCAGACAATAATCAAATCTGTGCCCTTTCTGTTGAATTCATTTTGTTGAACAAATGTAGCACTGACATTTTCATTGCGTGATTTATTGGTAAAAGAAAAAATCACAAAGATCATTACATTTTAAGCCTGATAAAACAAATTTCATTTAGAAATGGAATGAAATTCTTCCTTGGATAGTTTGATTTGGGCAAATTAAAAATACAATTCACTAATAAAATCAAATTCAATGTGGCCCTAGCACGACAAGCACGGAAATTAATTCTAAAAAGATTTCATTATACACAGAAACAAATTTTCATTTTCATTTTGGAACAACAAATTCAAATAATACATAAAAGGTCACTTGCAAAATTAATTCCAATTCTTAAATTAGATTTTGTATATAATATTTTGTTTAAATGTAAGTATGGCATTCCAGTTATAGATTTCAAAGACTGCAAAGGTAAGTCCACTTAAGAATACATCTGCACATCTTAACCTCATTAACGGATTTCACCGTTGGCAATACAATTGTTGTTCACTCGAAATTTGGAGTCACTTCAAATCTGATCCTAAAAATGCGATATCAAACATATGTGTTTTTGATTCCAATATATTCATATCAATCAAATTGAATCATATGTACAATGTCTTCCAAGGATAGCATCTTTCGTGCAACATTATAGTGTTAACGTATAGTTTGATATGCTTTAATACATTATTTTAATCTATTTTCCATAACCTTATTTCATTTCTAATAATCTTCGGGAAATGCTATAAATGACAAATAAATATGCTTACAATTGCAGAGTCCTCGACATCGTTACCGGTTTTCACGTTTGTGTGAATATGCTCTCGCTTGTCTCTATTATTGTCAGTGTTGATGTTGTGCCTCTATGCCAATGTCCTAGGTGCAAAGTAAAATATCAAAAATGCCGAACTCAGAGGAAAATTAAAAACGAAAAGTCCGTAATCATGAAAAGTCAAAAGCTCAAACACATTAAAAGAATGGACATCTGTCACATTCCTGACTTGGTACAGACATTTTCTAATGTGGAAAATGGCGGATTGAACCTGGTTTTATAGTTTTATGTTTTTATGGGTAAGGGGATGGTTTAGTGTCCATTTACATATTTAAACTAAAATGTACAAAAAACTTTCGTGGCACCTTTTTCCAATTTTATTGTTTAAAACTGTACATCATCTTTATTGACGATATTGCAAAAGTCTGAACTGTTCTGAGTTTGCCACCAGAACATAAAATCTGAAAGGTTCAGAGTTTGTCAAAACATCATAAAAATCTGAACGGTACTGAGTATGCCAAAAGAACATACAAATCTGAACGGTACTGAGTTTGCTATAAGAACATAAATATCTGAACGGTACTAAGTTTGCCACAAAGACATATACAAATCTGAACGTATTGAGTTTGTCAGATAAACAAACAAATCTGAACGGTTCGGCGTTTGCTAAAAGAACATAAAAATCTTATCGTTACTGAGATTGCTAAAAGAAAAGAAAAATCTCAACGCCAACGGTACTGAATTTGCTAAAAGAACATAACAATCTTATCAGTACTGAGATTACTAAAAGAAAAGAAAAATCACAACGGTAGTGAGTTTGCATAAAAATCTTAACAGTACTGAATTTGCCACAAGAAAACAAAAATCTCAACGGTCGTGAGTTTTCCACAAGAACATAAATTTGTGAACGGTACCGGCCGAGTTTACCACACGAACATGTCTGAAATTAGGCTATAATTATATTTTTTTTAAGTAACAAACACAATTCTGTGTTGTCAGTTTTGTAAGAATGATTTTGGTTTACATGGAGGTTTTATAGTACAAAATAAAATCACTAGTGTATACGTTTGTGGCAAATGCAACCAACAATTTAGAAAATAAAATTTCACTGACGAATATTTGAATTCAAAACCAAAATATAATTCCAAATAGTTTTTAAACAATAACAGTATAGTGCTTTACTGTTTTACTGTAGCATCGGGTTAAGCTCTCCGTTCCTTTCCTGATCATTGGGCGCTCGATACGTTCACAGTAAAATAATAAAAATACCGGTCTCCGAGGAAAATACTAAACGGAAAGTCCATAACCAAGTGGCAACATCAAATGCTGAAAAACATCGAACGAATGGATAACATATTTAGTAAAAGTCTGAATTTGTACGTCTAGATATCATAGGAAATTTATTTCATAATGATTAATAAGACTTTTTTTTTTCTTTCTAAAATCAGATTTTCCTCTAGTTGTGAAATTTGTGAACTTAAACAACTGTATTCCTCGAATCGAGACATACCATCAAGTACTTTAAACTACTTGTAATCAGTAGCAATCACGTTCCTGGATGAAATGTGATGCTTTTAACTAATCCCTCTATCTGAATCGCTCCTATACTTTAAAACGAATTAAGCAAATTGCCGCAAAACCAGTTTATCAACGAAGATTTTTAACATTCTAGAAATGCTACAGACATTAAAATTTTCAACAGTATACTTTAATTAGAATGGCTTGATACTTACACGCAATCTTCGTCTTACAAAAAAGATTAAATAACTCTATTTGAATAAGGTTCTATTGTAATGAAGAGCGTCGCAGCATTAGAGATCTATTGCTTTAATTTTGATGAGTGATTAGTGAAATCGACATCAAGTCGTCCATTAGCTTGCAATCAGCTGATTTAGATGTCGTTTTCAATATGTCCTCTACTTTGACGTCTGTGGCATCTAAACTCTTGATTAAACTGACACGACCGTTAAGGTTTCAATATGCAATCACCTAAAATTACATATTTGTATGTAAATGGAAAACCGTTTTTACATTAAACAATTTTCCCATCGCCAAATGACCAAGAAAGGAACGATTATTTGAAAACGGATATATTTAGAGTCAATTTCGTTTTTGTTATTTACTTTCACCTGCTAAAGCGGAAAAGTTATTGCAATATTAATTGAAACTCTAATTGATATAAGGTTTATTTATTATTAATGTAATTGGCGGAGTCATGTTGAAATTATATTAAAATTGCCATTAGTAAAAAATTAAAGTCATAAAATGGGACATTTGGACTTAGAAACATGTAATATCTTTTAGCAAACTTCGTTTATTGCTCTGTTGATTCGCAGAACCTTTTAAGCTTCATAAATTATTTCTTACTCTATAAGTAAAGCCGTTATAGGAGTGTGAAAAATTATATCTGCATACTTCCTGTTATTTCAAAAAGATCCAATACCGGGTATGGACCTGCATCGCTGCATGCAATTACTTAAGGTTACATATGTACACTGAAGCATATCCGATGAAGATGATTTTCAAAGCTAAACTAAATTTGACTTGCATAAAGTTCTTTCATTTATGTATAATGTTAAACAAAACTTTGAATTTTTCAAAAAACTAAGGATTTTCTTATCCCAGGAATAGATTACCTTAGTCGGATTTGGCACAACTTTTTGGTATTTTGGGTCCTCGATGCTCCTTATCTTTGTACTTGTTTTGCTTCATAACTTTTTTTATCTGACCGTCACTGATCAGTCTCATGTAGACGAAACGCGCGTCTGTTGTATCAAATCATAATCCTGGTAACTTTGAAAGAGGGACGAAAGATACCAAAGGGACAGTCAAAATCATAAATCTAAAACAAAATGACAACGCCATGGCTAAAAATGAAAAAGACAAACAGAAAATCAATAGTACACATGACACAACATAGAAAACTTAAGAATAAACAACACGAACCCCACCAAAAACTAGGGGTGATTACACATTTAGGATTTCATAAAAAAGCAAACCAGTTTGCCCAACCAGAGAAAGTTTTCTTCTCTTAAAAGTAAACTAACAAAATTACTGAACTCCAAGAAAAATTCAAATCGGAAAGTCCCTTATAGATTATTATAAGTACACATAACCAAGTATGTGTTTAGTCAACAGTATTTAAACCTGCAAAATATAGAATATGCCTTTTTATATTTTATGAGATGTGTCTTTTTAATTATTTTTTTTTTAATTAAAATACATGCTGCATCGTGATCAGAAAAGAATGTTGAATGAATGAACTTTTCAAGGGTTCCTTTTTTTACTTACAAATGGTTTATTAGAGACCACGGAATATGTGTTGGCTTTGTTATAATGTTCTGAAATCCTTTTTCAAGCATCGCTTTAGAAATAGGATTGTTTTGCTAAAGAGTAATCATATCTTTTTGGTAGTCAGCAACAGATGAATGTGCTTTTGATGATGGAAGTGTGTAAATAAAGTTTTAATAAACTCATCATAAATACCAGGATTGAAATTTTATTTCGATCTTTGTTTCGATCTGAAGGAATGTTTCCTTCTTGTGCTATAGCATGGCTTTCAACATTACTTGCATCCATCTGGTTATAAAACTGCTACTTCTGCGAAGTTGCTTGACAATGGTATTTGAGACTAGACACTAGTCTGAATTTTTAAAAATGAATCTCTCCTACCTTTTCCTCAATGTCTTTATCTGTGGTATAACCAGGCGTTTGCTTTAGTTTGTCTGGCTATAGTATTAGTTATTATTATTCACAGAAGTAGTTGTTAGGTTGTTTTTGTTTTCAGTAGTATGTTCATTTGAAATGTCTTCTGTGTCGTTATAGTCTTCTGGCAGAATATTGTTGCCAGTAATTTATTATGTGAAAGCCTTCCTGTTGTCTCACAGTCATCTTCTAATGAAAGAATCCTGTTTCAAGGTTTTTTTTATTTGAAAATACTTTTGATTCCTGACAATCATCCGAAAGAAGGGGGTCAAAGAAGGCTATCAACCTGCTGTAAATATTCAGCAGTCAAATCAGTTGTATAACCTGGATAATCAAGCTCTTTTAATATAGCCACAGCTTTCGTAAGTTTGTTTGGATCTATGTTAGCTTCCTTAACTGCACATGTGTATGATTTTTTTTCTTTTAAATTGTACTTGAATAAGACCAGCCTATTAGTGAGGTTATAGAAAATGAAAATTATTTCTTTTATCTCATCATCTGTGGTTGGTACATTTACTATGTTGTCATTTAATGCTGACCGGCCTAGAGAATGTCAATTAAGCTTATTTATGTACTTGTCTTAAGAATTCTCTTTTTTGTGAACCTAAGATGACATATGTTATGCATAGATTACCTTAGCCGTATTTGGCACCACTTTTTGGAATTTTGGATCCTCAATTATCTTCAACTTTTTTCTTGTTTGGCTTTATAAATATTTTGATATGAACGTCACTGATGAGTCTGATGTAGACGAAACGCGCGTCTGGCGTACTAATTTATAATCCTGGTACCTTTGATAGCTATTATACGAATAGAATGGACTAAGGTAAGTCACTTTTATTTTAAGTTTGTGAATCTTTTCTCTTCATCAGTATCGTTTGGTAATGTGTACCGGCCTCCCATCTTTGTGCTCATAATGTTGTACTTGCTTTCATCACTACTTGAAGCAAGAAGTTTATTTTCTATCCCGATCTATTAGTTTTCTCTGATTTTCTCTCTTTTTTTAATCATTTTCTTATGCAATGAATTCATTTGGTCTGCTCTTTCTGCTCCTTCTCTTCTCTATTTTTGAAAGAGTCACTGCTTTTCATGTGCAATCTTTTTCTTTTTAATGTTTTATTTTTTATTTTTGAACGAGTCTCTGTCTTGTGCGATCTACTAATTCGAACTGATCTTCTTATTCTTCTCTCTTATTAAATGAATCACTGATTTTTGTTTGGTTTCTTTTAAATTGTCCTGTTATTTATTTATCTCTCTATTTCTAAATGAGTCTGTTTTCTTGTGCGATCTATTAATTTGTCCTATTCTTTCTTATCTTTATCTCTTATTGAACGAGTTCTTGACTTTATTGTTCAATAAATGAATTTTTCCAGTTTATAATTATCATTCTCTCTTTTTGAACAAGTCACTGATTTCCATCTGCGATCTATTAATGTGTCGTGTTCTTTTGTATCATTTACTATTTTTTAGCGTGTCTCTGTTTCCTTGTGCGGTCTATTAAGTTGTCCTTGTATTTTTTCTCTCTTTCTCTATTATTGAGCGAGTCACTATTTTGTGCATGGAAATTGGGAATTGAAATAAAGAATGTATCAAAGAGACAACAACCCAACATAAGAGCAGAAAACTGTGTTTTGTTTGCATATGTGTTATCAACTACGTCAATTTTGAGTGCAGCAGAATTGCTGCCAGAACGCAAGTTTCTTATGTAAATTTCCTAATTAAACTTTCTTTGAACTGTTTTTTTTTCTAGCTGAGACGCCTTCAGAATAATTTTCATCTCACCTGGCAACTTTCTTTTTACTCCTTTATTTCTATTTCTTACAACAACTGTCGATAGTCCTTTGTGTTTTGATTTTCTTAGTTCAAATTCAAGTTTCCAATTTCTCTCTTTTGTGTACAAGCAACAGGAATTTGAGAACATTCCTTTTTAAGTTTGAGCACTTTCTTATATTTTCGATTTTAACAAAGCATTATGTTGTGCTTCTAAACAATCCTGTTTATGGAGTTGAACACAAACTAGCTTTTTTCCAGATGTAAGAAATCACTACTATCTGATTTAGAACATTCCTGTTTGTAAAGTTAAACACATTCTTGTTGATTTGGGTTTTTACAAATGATAACTAGGAATTGATTCAGATATAACAATGTTCTTTTTTCTCGTTGTCTTCTGTCTGTGATCTTTTGAGCTGTTGACTTGATTCTCAATTAAATTCTTGACATTTTAAATCCAAAAAAAAGAAGCAATGCATAATAGTTTCTATCTTAACATTACTACACGGAAGTACAGTTATTTCTTATTACCATAATATTTGAAATAATAATGCAAATTAGAAGAAAAGCTTTTAAAATTACAAATGATTTTAAATTTTTCAATCAGATTTGTTTTAAACAGATGAAACAAGGGAAGACAGTACATGTAATGTTTTAAGACTCCACATGTCAAATTTTATAAAAATGTCTATGATTAAATTCATCATAGATACCAGGATTGAAATTTGCTATTTACCCCAGACGCGCGTTTCGTCTACAAAAGACTCATCAGTAACGCTCGAATAAAAAAATGTTAAAAAAGCCAAATAAAGTTCGAAGTTGAAGAGCATTGAGGTCCATAAATTCCTAAAAGTTTTGCCAAATACAACTAAGGTAATCTATTCCTCAGGTACAAAAGCCTTAGTATTTCAAAAATTCATAGTTTTGTTAATAGTTAATTTATAATTATGAGCATATCAATGACCAGATTTAAAACATCACAAGAACAACTGAAAATCTTGTGATAACAATTAATAGTGTAACAATGTTTCTTCTGAAATGAAGAAAATATATATCAAATGTAACATAAAGTATTATAATTAATTGTATGATTAGCTACTTTCTTTGATTAAATACTTGTTAAAAGCGTCTGCGTGCTACAAATCAACATATTACGTTGAAATATCAAATGATTCAATAAGTGTTTCAAATTTCTATCGATCATCAAATGAAAGTGGATATACGGCAGATATAAAAAGTAGTTACTCGCTTTGAGCGTTGTTGATGAAGGTAAATTCAGAAAAACCTTGGACGCATGAAATTTATTACGTGTTGTTTTCATATTGTATCCATCATACAAAACAAAACGGAACGGAACGTCCTCTTTCGCATGGGTATTGCTAACAGGTGGAAGATATCGGTTCATTCAACCTATGCCAACATTTTGAAATTTAGGTATAAAATTGTCTGAAAAAATGTTGGCATAGGTTGAATAATGATTTACAGATTAAGTGTTATAAAAACATAAATTAATTAGGGGCTAATCAATCTACAACCATTTTAAATCTAGCGTTAAAGTATACACAATATACAATTCCTTTTACAAGTACTATAACTACTGAAAATGTAAGTAATTGTGTGTGTTGAGGATCTCTATTTCATATAGGAATTAGTTTAAAATTAATATAATGAATTAATGGGTAAAGAAAAGGATTTTATGATTTTTTTTAAAGGAACAATAATCTAGTCATTAAAAGTTTATCAGTGTCATTCTCATGAATAAAATAAAAATATATGATAAAAAATATTAAATTTTATTTAAAATACGTTCCTTCAAATACAATGAAATACAACATTATTGAAACTTGTGTATTTCATAAATACTGATTCATGTAAAATATCTATTACAAATGTTCACTATTAATTCCTACACATACAGAGAATAAGATAAATTTCACGTATATGATTGTCTCAAAAGTCATAGTATAAGCAGAAACATATAATACAATTATTGTAGTTTATGTCTCTTGTATAAGATATGATGCTGCATCTGTCCAATCAACTGATGTCGTTTTGTTTTCCTTTAGTCTCTGGGGCAAGTTTCACAAAACTATCTCAGGAGTAAGACATGTCTTAGGGTAGTTTTACGGTATATTCTAGTCCTTAGAGGGTTTCACAAAGGAGTCCTAAATTTGGACATCTTTAAGTTGGTCACAAAGTAAGGACTACACAAGAGGATTCTTATGATAGTCTTAGGATAGTCACAAATGAGTTTATATAATTACACCCATTTTTTATATTAATTTTGCAAATTATCTTATTCTTACATCATGTATCTAATTATCAATTCGGATGATAGAGTTCCAAGTTAGAGGCACAAAATGTCTATAATTCTCACAACCCAATATAATGAATAAAAAAACACGGAATACTTTTCAAACCTAAAATAAATTAAATAAAGGGTGCACTGTCCCACTGGAAAGTCACTGCCTAAAAATGTACCAAAAGATCATTCTATTTAATATTATCTTAAATTTTATATTGCCAAATTAAAGTGATTTAAAAAAAGTTTCTGTTGAAGTATGGTATATTTGTATATTTTGTTGCTTGTTGATCGCGAAGTATGTTTCATATTAAATGCATCAAAATTATGAACACAAATTATCAAAAAAAATTGCACAAATGTAAGTTTTTTACTTATTTTTTTCTCAAGTATTGTTATATTTAACTGTTTAATTTTAAAAATTTAGTCAATTTTTTTATTGTCCATTTTTTTATATTTTGATTCAACAAAAAGGTTCTATTTTACAATTATGTCATTTTAGATTTTTTTTGTATTATTCCATTTTTACTACAGCATAATTTTGCAAATACTTTATTTTTGTTTCTGAATGTTAAAGGCAAATATTTAATGCTTAAATATACTGACTGTATTTTACCTTTTATTAATTAATAATTGTTATAACAACACCTTTTGTATTTTGTTTGTAGGCATAGGTTGAATATATTTTTATTAAATGTTGGCATAGGTTGAAGACACCAAGATATCAATGAGACCGTATTTCTACATCCTATTTTACCTTGGGTGAACTAAATAGATTCTTCCTGTATATGAAGGAATGATACAAAATACATTGTACTAGTATTGCAAAATAAGTGAAAACATTAAAATTAAACAGCAAATCAAATTGCAAGTGTAATGTACCATTTACCCATTTAAAACATATAAATATCTTTAATCGAACAAAAGGAACAACAAAACTCAGCAACAAAAGGTATTTTGGTATATTAAAAGTGTGTAAATGAGGAACAAAAATATTTTTTATGGATTTCAAGGTTAGGAGCGTGTTTAAATTATATCAAGATTTAAATATTTTTGATATTTTCAGAAAGTTTAGGAAAAATAAAACTTGCATACAATGTAGCTTGATTTCTTGTCTATTTTAAATATGATAGATTTTGGATCTGCTTGTTAGAAGGAACTTATTAACAGTAGTAATAAATAATGTGTAAATGTGCTCAGTTAGCCAAGCAAGAATATTGAAATTATTTAATTTGTCATTTAACCATTGTGTGTTCTGTTCGTGATATATTATAAGAGAAAATTGTTTTGTTATTTTATTGAAAAGTTTCCATAGTTCATAAAAATCTAAACAACATAGGCTTTTTAGAACATAAATACAAAATTTGCAGCCGTCTTATGAGAGAAACAATACAATTTGATGTGACTATACGTCACTAATTTGACAACAGATTCTTGCTACACGCTGATTTTTTAAAACGAATCCAAGGGTTGTCTGGTTCATAGAAATATGGCCATGGTTTGGATTTCTCCAGTCCGGCATTAACACCCTTGCTATAGTTGTGTGTCCGTTTGGATGTACGAAATTTATAAATATGCAATCACATCCGGTTAGACTTATCTCCTTAATAACGAACTAAAAGTGAAAGCCTTAATCCACACGATCAAAAACATACACTGCAAGCTCTTAAAAAAAAAGTTTTAATCTTTAGACAAAACATTTCCAAGTCATATATAGCTAGTCATTATAATAGATGATAAACAACCGATTTATAAAAATTGATACGAACCAGCAGGGTGTCGAGAAATAACCAGCAAGATGACAAATATACAGCAGAACCAGAAGAATGCCAAAAATAGACAATAACCAGAATGATACCAAAAGGGAGTACTTGTAAATTTCTAGAATTTCTAGAATACAAGGTGTAACGATTATTTTTGAAGTAATTTTAAATTGTGTTGAAAGTTGTGTTGAAAGGAGTTCCGCAAAGTTCATAACATATAAGACATATACAATTTATTTTCTATTTTCATTAATGATATATATATATGTAGGACTCAAATCTATGGCGGGTTCCAAATATATGGCAGATTCCTAATCTATACGCATATAAGTCGTCGCCGACTTCAGCAAAGTTGTTGGCTCTACAAAACATTCTTAAGTCCTGTGTTTAAAATACTCAGGAAAAAACTTTCCATTTGTCCTCTATAACAATTTGCCGATGGTTAAAGGAAGATGTTTTCTTTTATCCATAGAAGAGGCAATAATTATGTGATGTACCGTCCGAATCCCGCTATGAAGATAGGCACAGCTGTAGTAGTGGATATTTTGGGAATGGTGTTATATTAGTATTTTAGCGTCTACGGCTGGCAAAGTATTTAAAGTTAGAAAATGAAATACAGGATACTCCCTTGACTTAAATCGTCACCAGTCAAAACAGAGTGACTAACGCTGAAATAGATATTATGGGAAAAGTCAAACTGTTTAAAAATATTTATAAAAAACTGTTTTCTTACTTGTGAAGGGACTTTAATTTTTTCTAGTTGTTTTAATTTACGGATTAAAAGGTACCATGTTCAGATAAGGATGATTATTGTTCTGGGGAAAATCACTTTAATCTGATTTCTGTACTAAAGTAGATCACTTCTATACATTTTTATAATGGTTGACATCACGATTTAGTTGAACATTATGGAATTTTATTTTACTAATGTTTATAGACATGCTCCGATTGTCGTACATTTGAAGTTATTTAAGACAAGTCAATGATTGTATACATATGTACTGCCTTGTTCTACGTTTGCACAAAATCTTCCATAGATTTGAAAACAACAAAAATCCGCCATAGATTAGGAAATTACAAAACTCGCCATAGATTAGGGTTTAAAAAAGTATGCCATAGATTTGTAATGGCATGACGTACGTCATATTTACCATAGATTAGGAATCTGCCATAGATTTGGAACCCACCATAGATTTGAGTCCTACATATATATATAGAAAAATTTAAACTTGTGCAGATGACAACACCCTATTCTATGCCGATTTTAATTTTTTACAAGTGTTTTGCAAATTTGGAAAGTGGTGGTATGAAAATGCTGGACTGGTTTGATGAGAGCTAAGCGATAAGACTTATAAAAGAGGGGCGAAAGAACCCAGAGGAACTGTCAAACTCATAATTCAACAAGAATGTGTCCATAGTACACGGATGCCCCACTCGCACTATCATTTTCTATGTTCAGTGGACCATGAAATTGGGGTCAAAACTTTAATTTGGAATTAAAATTAGAAAAATCATATCATAGGGAACATGTGTACTAAGTTTCAAGTTGATGTAACTTTAACTTCATCAAAAACTACCTTGACCAAAAACTTTAACCTGAACTTTGCACTATCATTTTCTATGTTCAGTGAACCATGAAATTGGGGTCAAAACTATAATTTGGCATTAAAATTAGAAAGATCATATCATGGGGAACATGTGTATCAAGTTTCAAGTTGATCGGACTTCAGCTTCATCAAAAACTACCTCGACCAAAAACTTTAACCTGAAGCGAACGGACGCACAGACGGACGGACGAACGAACGAACAAACGGAGGCACAGACCAGAAAACATAATGCCCCTCTACTATCGTAGGTGGGGCATAAAAATCAACTGACAACGCCATGGCTAAATTGAAAAAGACAAACAGACAAATAAGAGTAAACAAGAAACAACATAGAAAACTAAAGACTGAGCAACACGAACCCCACCAAATATTGAGGGTTATTGTAATTGGTTTCATATCTTTAATCGTGATATAATTGTCTTGAACCTTATATGAAATTATAGTCTTTTCAGTGGTTAAATAATATCACATTACAGTATGTTACATTAGATTTTAACTTATCATATATCTAGGATCTGCTTACACTGAAAGGTGACCGAGATCCTCTCCCAGTTTTGTAGCGTTAGTGTTGCTCAGTCTTTAATAATAATTAGATATCTATGTTGTGATAATTTTCTGTGGTGTTAGTGTTGCTCAGTCTTTGATAATAATTAGATATCTAGGTTGTGATTTGTATATTTCTGTTAGTCTTTGTTTGTTTTAAACCTTATTTGTCATAGCGTTGTCAGTTTGTTTTCGCCATACGAGTTAGAATAATTCTCTGATATGTTTTGCCTCTCTATGTGAGCATTCCTCACTGTATTCTTAAACGTATTGGTGAAAATCTGAATAGACATGGTCGTTTAACAATTTATCACTCTTTTACTTTGTCTATTAAAAGTGACTTCCCAGTCACCTGGCATTTTTGAAGTAATAATATAATAAAAAAAAATCAAGAAAATCCTATGAGATTTGTTTGTACAGATTGTAATAGCCTAAACGAAGCTCTCAAGTCAAAACATTCGTCGCCATAAGTCAGAGGATTATAAGCAGTATATAGCTGTAAAAAATATAAAAACTATAAATCCAGGCAACAGTTATAAACTGCTGTTTAAAAGTCATAAATCGAATAAGAGAAAACAAATAAAGGTTATAAACTAAAACTGAGAAAAACACACCAACTGTAAGACGAACACAACGGAACAACAAAAACACTGAACTGCAACAAAAACAAACACCAACAGACATAGAAACTGACTATTTGATAACAACTGTCATATTCCAGACTTAGTACAGGACATTTAAAGAAAAATGGTGGGTGGAACCCGTTTTTTTTATAACTATATTACTATTATCATCATTTCATTTATGTTTAGATATAGAACTACAGGTGAACGTAAGAAGTTGTGTCATCAAAACTTTCGTTGCAGTGCTGCAAAAATTGGGAATGAACAATCTCCGGGTTGACGAAATTAAAACTTTTGTAATCAGTGTTCAAAATAAAATATTGTTACCTGAAATGGTAATTCATGTCAATTCAATGTATATGCAAAGATCAATAGAGCTTTTTATACTGCACTCGTTCTATTTGAGCAGTCAAAATGCGTTGACTGTATATTTCTATGTCATATACAGTCACTGACCCGATATCACTTTTCCTCGTGAATATTTAAATAGAAGTTGCCGAAATAACATTTAATTATTCATACGACCTTTTCAACCTGTTCTTGTTTCCAATGTATACAACGATGCGTGGAACGACTCAACCTTGTTTCTTTTACAACTATTGGAAAAACATATTTCATTTATTAATAGTTTTTGTCTGCAACCTAAAAATCATTATTTTGTTATGCTTATGGTTGATATTTTAGTCCATACTCAAATGATTTCGTTCACCACTGAGTGTGGGTTTCAACAAGTAAATGTAGTTGAAAATTTCTCCGCCTGAGCATGATATGAGGCCTTTTTAAATGGGATTTCTCCAAATATTTAAATCAAATAAATAACCTTAACGCATTAAACAACAATTGAAAATGTTTTTTAGATTGCAGTATAAAGACAATAATAGTGAATTGACTTGACATATCAACGATATAAGGATTCGGCCCGAAACGGGGAAATAGCTCGGCACAGCCTCGCATTTTCCCGTTTCTAAGCCTCATCCTTATATCGTTGATATGTCAAGTCAGTGCACTATTATTGTCTATATATGTTTTCTATATGCTAGAATTCGTCTATAAATAGAGTTGTTGAACTTGAACTTGAACTATTTAAGCCGGTTTGTATGTAATTTTATCATAGTACTTGACTTAATCCACTTCGTCCCATGGGGGACATAGGGTGACCACTGTAGCTTTCCATCTTTTCCTGTCCTTTGCTAGTTTCTTTGCTTCACTCCATGTTTTCCCAATTTTCTGAAGATCAGATGTTAAATCTCTGCGCCAGGTGGATTTTGGTCGCCCTCTTTTACGATGCTCCTGAGGATTCCAATCTAGTGTCTGTCTTGTTACATTTGTGTTGCTTTTACGAAGAGTGTGTCCAATCCATTTCCATCTTCGTGTTGTTATCGTTCTTTGTATTGGCTCTTGCCTTGTCCTTTTCCATAACTCTTTGTTGCTGATTGTGTTTGGCCACTTGATTCCAATGATGTTTCTTAGGCATCTGTTCATAAAAACTTGTAATGTTTTTGCAGATGCAGCTCTCAGTCTCCAAGTTCCTGACCCATAAAGAAGAATAGATTTTACATTTGAATTGAAGATCCTGATTTTGGTGTTTGTTCTGAGCGCTTTGCTCCTCCAGACTGGTTTTAGGATAGCAAAGGCTTGTTGAGCATTTCTTTTTCTTGATTGGATATCTTCATCTGTCCCACCTGATGTACTGATGACACTTCCAAGATATGTAAACTCATTGACATCTTCAACTTCAGCATCTCTCACTTTGGTTTTGTTAAGTTGGTTTGTGTTTACCCTCATTGATTTTGTCTTTTTTGCATTTATGTATAGTCCTACTTGTTTTGCAGTTGTTTCAAGGTTGGTTGCTTGCTTTTGCGAGTCTTCATGGCGATGGGAAAGCTGGCAGATATCGTCTGCAAAGTCTAGGTCTTCAAGGCATGACTGTAATGTCCATTTAATACCTAAAGGAGTATTGTACGATTTCCGACTCACCCAGTCTATCACTATTAGAAAAAGGAGAGGGGAAAGTAAACATCCTTGTCTGACACCCGTTGATACAGGAAATGGATCTGTCAGAGTCTCTGCATGGCTCACTTGACATGTAAAACCGTCATAGAGCTGTTGGATGACGGTTATGATTTTTTCGGGTATTCCATAATGTCTAAGGATGTTCCATAGTACTTGATGGTCTATACTATCAAAGACCCTCTCGAAATCTACAAATGTTAAGTATAGGGATGTCTGCCATTCAATGGTTTGCTCGATGGTGATTCTTAATGTGGCAATTTGGTCAATGCATGATCTCTCTTGTCTGAAACCGGCCTGTTCGTCTCTTAGTAACTTATCAACTTCTTTCTTTAACCTCTGTAGGATGATGTGACATAGGACTTTGCTAGGAATGGAAAGCAAAATAATTCCTCTCCAGTTGCTTCAGATTGATTTGTCGCCTTTCTTTGGTACTTTAATGAGGATTCCTTTACGCCAGTCATCAGGTATATGTTCGTCATTCCATATTTTGTTAAGTAGTTGGTGAAGTTTATCAATACATATGTTATCCATTGCCTTTATTGCTTCTGGGGGTATGTTGTCGATCCCTCCTGTTTTCCCATTCTTTATTTGTTTTATTGCAGTGTTTACCTCTGTTTTAGTTATATCTCCTGTCTTGATATGCAGGACCTGTCTCCCTTCGATGTTAGGTGGGTCTGTTGGAGCACTTCTTCAAAATGATCTTTCCATCGTTTTAATTGCTCTTCAATTTTTTTTATCACATTGCCATTTTTATCTTTAACTGTAGCACTTGAGTTCGATCTTCTTCCACTTAGTTGTTTTGTTGTGTTGAAGAGAGATTTTATGTCTCCTTTGCTACATGCAATTTCTGCTTCTTGTGCTAGTTGTTCAACATAGTTTCTTTTATCCTGTTTACAGTTCTTCTTCACTTCTTTGTCTTTCTCTCTATAAAGGTCTTGTGTTTGTCTTTTTTGTTGTCTTGTGGTGGCATTTAAGACTTTTTCTTTGGCTTTTCTCCGTTCTTCAACCTTAACCCATGTATTATCTGACATCCAGGTTTTGCGTTTATACTGCATGTATCCTAATGTTTCCTCACATGTTTCTAGTATTACATTTTTTGTCTGCTCCCATGTGTTGTTAATATCATTCTCCTCTATATCCAGGTCACTTATAGCTGAGAATTTATTTTGAAGAGATATTCGGAATTCTTCTCTTATGTTTGTTTTTTTCAGCTTCCCAACGTTGAACTTTCTTCTTTTGACAACTGATTTTTTTTGGGCTAAAAGTTTAATCTTTATTGACCCTATAACTAAATGATGGTCTGATTCTGCATCTGCTCCCCTTTTTACCCTTACATCTTGCAGTGAAGACCTCCATCTCTGAGAAATAGTTATGTGGTCTATTTGGTTTCTGCATTTCCTGCTGGTGACACCCAGGTTACCTTATGGCAGTTTCTTGTGTTTGAAGAGTGTTCCTCCTATGACAAGGTTGTTGGTAGCACAGAAGTCTGCAAACAGTTCATCGTTTTCGTTCATTTTTCCTATCCCATGGGGGCCGATTTCTCTATCCCATCCCTTTCTTTCTGATCCAACCTTAGCATTTAGGTCACCCATAAGTACCAATAGGTTTTTTTTTGGCATTTTTTCTATAGTTGTTTGTAATGAGTGGTAGAAGTCTTTCTTTTCACAGTCATCTGCACCATTGGTTGGTGGTTTTTTGGAAACGTGAGTTAAAGCGTGCTGTGATAATTCTTGGTGAGATGGGATTCCACTCCAGCAAAGCTGTTTTAGATCTTTTCGTTATTAGAAATCCAACTCCCTTTTCGTGTGGGTCATTTTGTTTGGTGTTTCCGGAATATATGATGGTGTGGCCTGTATTCAAATTTGTCATGCCTGATGTGTTTTATCTAACTTCACTTAGTCCTAGAATTTCGATCTTGTATCTATCCATCTCTTTTGTTACTTGTGCACATTTACCACTTTGGTATAGTGTTCTTACATTCCATGTGCCTATTCTGGTGGTGAGTTTGTTTGAAAACAGCTCCATCGGCCTTCGCGTCATCTGCTGTTTTCGGTTAAAAACATGTTCTTCCTCCAGTCTGTGACGAGAAAGAGTATTGGCTATTGTAGTCGTTTCTGTAATCAATATTTTTTTCCAAGGCAGGGTGATTAACCCTACGCTTAACCCCATGTGCCCGGAGGACCGGCAGCTTTTCTGTAGGGGTTTCCATCCCTTAGACGATTGCTGTTGCTATCGAGTTCCATCTACCCGGATTTTCTGTCTGGATTTACTTCCATAGCCTTTGATTCAAGAATCCAATCACTAGGCAGTGATACTATTTGACCCATAGCTGGGGCAAGGATGATGAGTGCTAGGGCGTGTCCACACGCCGGTGGGCCTACACACTGCATCTATGGGGCCCTTCTGCTCCGAGATCCTCTACAGATGACGCCTAGGATAATAAAACCTAGTTACCGTGTGCTGTCGCGAGGAGTCACTGTAGAAGTCTTGGATAGTGTAGAGGCTTTGTACTGGCAGGAAAGATTTACACACTCGACTTTCTTTTCACCCACAAGTGAGTTAGCCAGCGGCAGTGACAGAGTATTAACTCTACCACTGCACTAGATGCATACACAACCCCTGTGGTAAAAACCACCAGCACACTTATCATAGTACCACGTGAAACAAATTCACAAATCGAGACTTTTGAAAAATACTATATATGTCTAGCACTTACAATTCAGAACATGACAATTCATAAATTCTTAAACAGGTATCAAATAGGTAAGAATGTTCTACTTTCAGCTCGATGCTATTCGTTTCTGTTTGAATGGAAAGGCATGATAAAATAAAAGACAGATCTTTTTTTTAAATTTATTTTAGGGTGGACAGGGGTAAGGGTACATAGTCGGTCGGTGTCAGGGGGGGGAGGAGATGAAAATAGGGATATTTTGGGAAAATATATTTTCGTCTGTGAGTAAGCGGAGGAAATTTGAAGTTTAAAAAATGGGATGGGGAAGTGGGAATCAGAGAATCAGGTTTAACCCTATCCATCACCTCAATATTGGTTATTAAAAAACAAAACTGGCTGACTATTGCGTTTATCAACAACCATGTGCATCAGACATCCGTCACGAATTCCTTATTTACTTAAAACTGTTGCTTACTCAAAAAAAGTAAAATCACAAAAATACTGAACTACGAGGAAAGTTAAAAGTCGAAAGTCCCAAATCAAATGGCAAAATCATTAGCTCAAAAACATCAAACGATTTGACACCAACTGTCATATTCCTGACTTGGTACAGGCAATGTAAAAATGGGTGGATTAAACCTGTTTTTATAGCTAGCTAAACATTTCACTTGTATGACAGTCAAATTCCATTATACTAACAACGATGTGTGAACAAAACAAACAAACACAATATGTAATGATGTCAAAAAAAGGGTTGCAGCAGTCAACGTAGTGTTAATATCTTAATCGCTATAAGACAAACAGAAATATAAAAAAACCTTCAACATGACACAATAACACAATGACGGGATGTATAAGTACAGAGCCACGTCACATGTTACCAGGAAAAACAAAAAGATAATCATACAGAATAAGAATATTTGCAAAAATTAAAGACACCAAACTTGCATCAGGTGTCAAAACGAAGCATAGAGACCGTTTCTGCATGCAGTTGCACTCTTTCAACACAATACACGTATTTATAAATGCATGTCTTTATAGTTATCTCTCTTAAAATTGTAAGATACCTTAATTTATTTATTGAAAAATGTTATTGCAATGTCAAAATAAGCGTGCAGTTATTGTTGATAAATATTTAAAAGGTTTGGATATTCCATGGATATACAGAGAGATAGGTGTTTTTTTTGTGGGAGCTGTTTCAGATATTCAATCAAATATATGTTGTTAATTTGCGTAGTTTATAACACAAAATTTATAAATAGCTATGCAATTCATTACATATAATTAACAATCACATGTTAAGTGTATGTAGCACACGCCATTCAGACGTCTAGCTTGGTTACCAGATATTATTTTAATAGTTTTTCTGGCAAGGCGGTATCCACATTTGTATACAGTAAACTGTTCCTAAATATAATGATCTCATTAAAGACTTTAATCGTTTTTCATTCAGTAATTTTTTGCTTCATAAAAAAAATACAGAGTAACAGACAGTTGACAGGGAATACTAATTGGTAAAAAGTTCAAACTTTTAACGGCACAGAAAAAATATGTCTTATTTCTTCAGTTTTGAAAATGTTACTTACATGTTGATTTTTTACAATAAATTGGCTAATTTGACAGCTTAAAACCAGATACCTTGTGGAATGTTACTAATGATGTAAAATTTTATAAACTATACCAATTAAATGAGATTTAAGGTAAACAAAATGATTTCTTCAGCGCAGGGACTAATTACTTCGTGTCAATCCTCTTTCCTCTATCTAATTGCCAATTAGACCCCAAAGGGCTCAGTGTTAACGATTTCGTGGAGCTCATTATCCCAACAAGAAAGCATCATGCACTAGCTCGGTGTTAATTATTTTATCTCTGGTGGTGTTTTAGTAGTTTTAAATCCAATTTGTATTTGAGCAACTTTTAAATGATTTGGGTGACGAAAAATAAGGCATCATTAAAAACTTGACATGGTTCATCTGTTTTAGTACTAATGATGTTGGTCATCAGGGTTGTTTCAGTTTCTAGAACGGTTTGTTATTATCTAACATAATACCTACCATATATGATTATATAAACATGCATATACAGATGTGTTCATATGTTGTGTCATTGGGTTGCTGTCTCAAGTATGTGTATCCCAAATCTCTTTTTATAAATGCAAAGTTCATATGGTGCCTTTGAGATGTATTTTTTTCTGAATACACCGATCAAACCCGATGTTCTATTTTGAAACAGCACCTGAAGCTATATATAGGTAAAGGATTTTTCCAAATAAAGATTGTAACACACCAAAAGGACACACACACAACGTTATATGACAAAATATCACATTTTTAATGATAACACTCTAATTATTAAAATAAGTGTTTTCTTTAACAGCGGAGCATTTTCCGTATCGGAGTCAAAGAATTTTGAAAATTATCTTTTATGAAAAGATATATATTTAAAGTTATAAAAGATTTTTCCCGATCAGCAGTGACGTCTTGGAGATTTATAAATACTTCCGATACTCTCTTCGATTAAGAAACACTCAAACCATCTGCCCATCCGTCTTTTGTGGCATTTGAGGTATGAAAATGCATAGCCAAGTCCGCACTCACTGGGGCCATGTGACCCAACGCACGAATTGAAATTGTATCCAACATGTTCATGAAAATGAAAATGTGGTATGAATGCCAATGAGACAACTCTCCTCAAGCGACCAGAGACACTGGAAGTGGCTCTTGACGTTTTTTCAATTTTTGATAAACAACGTTAGTTTAAACATATTTATTTATAGTGTGGATTGAAAAACAAGTTATTACAACTTATATGTATCCCTTTCCACTTTGCGGGTGCGAGTGCTGCCTTGTAGCGGCATTAGCCTGTTCTTTAAAGAAATCTACAAGGGTGTATTTTACGTGCAAGAGATACGGTTCTCTCTTAACAACGGTCAGCTATTTATCGTCAACTTTCGACGGAATATCATCGTTTCTCAAGACCATACTCGCAAATGGTGTCAAAGGAGAGGAGAAAAAAAACATATTTGACGAAGGTCGTTTGACGTCAAGAAATCGCCCAATATACCTGTTTTTTTTCTTTATTTCAATTGGTTTAATCAAATTAAACGCAAGTTTAAAAGCAGCAGCATAAATTTATTCAAGCATTCTATTGGAGAATACAGTATTTGAAAAGACCTTCTGGGGAGTTTTTGTCATAATTTCACTTTTTTAACAAGTGGTATGTATTCTTATGTTGTTTTGTTTTTGTTCGTGTATACATGTTTTGGGATGGGTTTTATTTTTTGTGGATATTTTAAAAGCCAAAATTTATAATAAATCAACCGTTTAAGGTGGTTCAAGGCTCTCAACTAAAACCGACAGAAATATCATACTTTGTCTAATGAAACAAAACGTCGTTTGGGGTATGTTCCGGCCGCAGTATACTGTGAAGCATCGCCACTGGATATGTACAGTGGCGGATCCAGAAATTTTCATAAGTGGGGGCCCACTGACTGACCTAAGAGGGGGCCCGCTCAAGTCACGCTTCAATGATTCCCTATATAAGCAACCAAATTTTTTCCCAAAAAGGGGGGGCCCGGGCCCCCTGGGCCCCCCTCTAAATCCGCCTCTGGGTACGCCGAAGCAAAGAAACAATGATAGCAAAAAGGATTTATTCTATCCTCGTACAGTAAAGAGCTATTCGCCGCACAATTTAACCGTTTTATTTATTTACATGAATTTCTCTGAAAACAATACTTATTTTAGTACTAGTAGTTTATTTCGAAATACAGTGTTGTTCAACCTTGAATATATACAACTTTTTTCTATGAAAACGTCAAATGAATAGTTGAAGGATAAATGTCCAAAACTGACGATATTAAGAGAAAAAGGGCAAAATAATTATCATCATCAAGAAAAGCTCGGTTCTGTAACCTTTTGTTAGGAGAGGTGAAAGATACCCGAGGGGTGGGGGCAAAATAAACTGACATCGCCATGGCCCAAAAAAAAGACAAATAATAAAACACAAAACACAACGACTGAGCAACACGAATCCCAACAAAACCTGGGGATGATTGCTTCTATTTGCCTGTTAACGAGTGTGTTTATACTGCCAACATCTGCAATGATATTTAATAAAGCGAAAATGTATATTTTTATACCCAAGGTAGTTTACTTGTATTTGTATGTAAAAATAGTTGGAAATCATACTTCATATCCTTACTTTTGTAAAAAGATATAAAGTGTATGTCAAAATGTGAAAGGGATTTTGTTTAAAAGACCTAATATCCAAATAATTTCAATAAAAAAATCCCCTCAAGCCGGTTCTAAGGGCCGTCTTAGACTTGAAGTGAGGTGAAAGTTTTTTTTTATTTTGGTGTTGAAGACCTCACTGTGTGGTTTTGAGATGAAGAACAGCAATAAAAGTGCTATTTCTTTACTTTTTGTGTGTATTTTTTCGTGATGGGCATGAACTGATTTTGTGTCATGCATGGATACTCCATCATCTTTGTTTTTCTATTCTAATAAACGGAATCAGAAATTTACCATAAAGGGGTATTGACGTAGTTATCTTTGTTAATCTATTTAGAAATAAGTTATTTAAAATTACGAAGAACAACCCTGACACATGTTTGCTCGATGACGTAAGTATCCCAAAAACTAGTGTGCGAAATACCGTGTCTTATCTATATACTAAATATAATCAAAGTACTGAAGTACTGAACATCGGATGGCTGCAAGTTCTTGTGGATGGTCAGAAGCACTTGTCTCAGAAAGTAAATCACATATACCTGAAAGTGAGGTTACTAATAGTGTACAGAGATATATTTTTTTCTTAGACAAGTTCGTTCGTGGATGATGAATAAATGACAGGGAATTCAACCTCGCCGTAATAACTATGATTGTAGTGATACAAATCAGAATACTCTGGTTTGTTGTTATATATTATATTAATATTTGAATATAACATTTACATGCATATATAATTTTCATCAATTTTTTTATCGTTCTGCTCCCTATTCTAATAATAGTGCAGTGCAAGTGCATGGTGGACTCTCTTCTGTAATTATTCGTTTTTTCTAATAGATTGGATTTGAGCAGGCATTCATATTTCCCCGCAAAACGTTCTTGAGATTTTCTTTCGCGTGCGTTAACACAATATTTCTGTACGTGTGCACGGATATTAATGATTTTTTACTCAATATATACTAGAAAATTATATATTTCTAATGACAAAATATTTTCATATTTTAAATTTATGTTCTTAAAACAATATTTCTATTAGCATTCATTGAAGAAATCAATTTATAACAAGTGATAAGTAATGCTATTTTGCACTCGATAATGTCCGCGTATGTATAGATTGGTTACCAGTCAAAAAACAAAATTCACGTTAGTAGAAATCTCTGTGGCAACAATACATCGGTCATCGCGATGTAAAAATAAGAAGATTTGGTATGATTACCACTGAGACAACTCTTAACCAAAGACCAAATATCATAGCAAGTAACAACTTTATGGTTGTTTTGTTAAGACATGCGTCCCTAAAAATGTTTGATAAATTCGCGATATTGACATTCTGTATTAATTAAATAGATGAAATAATGAAAATCAAAATCAAAGTGTTATAAACAGTTTTAGTAAACAGAAAGACGCGAATAGACAAAATCGTCGTCATCAAGACAAAAACAAAAGAGAAGCAAATGTCAGATTTGTATTTTTTCTGTTATTTGTTAATGCCAAACGCCAGTAGAAACATGTTAATGCAGGAATAGCCAGAATAAACTAGTGAAACAGAGTAGAAACATACATTTAGTTTGTCGTTCATTCCGAGAAACCGCATTCACGCAAAAAGTTGGAAAGTTTTTATTGTAAATTCGCATATTGTATATGAATGGTATGTTTTTTTCTTTAATCATAATTTATCAAACAACAATTGAATGTTATATATGAACATTTTGTCTTAAGTGAGAACTGTTACTGATATGAAAGTTATTCATGAAACGCACGGCAACTGGTATCATGCATTTGTATTTGAAAAAGTCTGAAATTTGGTCTGAAATTTCGTAAAGATTGAATGACATGCATTATATAACCTGGCTTCCAGTGGCAAACACTGCTTTCAGGTCGACGGTAATTATATACAGAAAGATCGACAAATATATTTGATTGTACTTATTAGGGAATATTTACTGGGGTAGGTGTTAAAGAGCAAACAATTAAAACACAGCCTTATAAAATACAACTGAAGGGTTTCTGTTAAATTTTGACTTTGTGAAATTGCGCATTTATACATTTGACGTTGAGTCCTGCTGTCTGGTATTATAGAAACTCAGAGATAAATCATCTGTATAATCCTAGGAATACTTTTGATTCTGAGAAAAAAGATAGCTTAGGATTCAGTTGAAATTATGCCCTAGACATTTGCATGAGTCCTGCAGCTGTTTGATATCACAGAATCTCAGAAAATCAGCTGTAAACACAGGAATACTTTGGATTCTGAGAAAAAGATAGTAATTCAGTTGCAAATCCGATTTTCAAAAAGAAATTCCCGTAGAGACGGAGATGCAAACGTATTTGCTTTCCTTAAAGATGGAGACAGCAGTCAAAACTCAGTCAAAACAAATGTGCTAAAAACACTAGGATTTAGCACCATATTGCTCCAAGGCAGCGTGCACACGTCATTGGTTTTCCACATGCTTATTTGAAATACTTGTAACAGACAAAAGCCGACAGCTCCAGTGTTATATACTTTTAACACAATACATTGGTTTAAACTCAAACGAGAATCGAAAGTACATCTCAAGCATGGGTCCAACTAATAATCACGCGCGAAAATGAAATTTGTTTTAAGGTAAATTCACTGTATACTGCCATCTTGGGTTGTACAATACAGTAGCATTACAAAAACGGTGTAGTTCGGGTTGGGGGCAATAACTCTGATACCTAAGTATAAGGTGAATGCTAAGCTCATTGCACTGTTAAGAACTCTTCCAACAATTCTGCTGGTTTCGCAGATGGTCTGGTGGCGTGCAAGGGAAATTTCTTACCCAATCCAACACACCCTTGTTCTCCAGTGGCTATCAAAATATACCGCCTTTTATCCCGATCGACCTGCATTGATTATAACATACATATTGATTTAATTTTTTATTATAAATAGTTGAATTTGAATGAAATATTTGACACTGGACATTTAACAAGCAACAATTAATAAATATATTAACAGAGCTTATTAAAATTTTTAGACGGATTGGAAAATTAACCGTTAGACTGCTTATTTGTATATATAGAAAAAAGGTGATTCATTTACATTATCCAAAATTTCAACAGAAAACCAAACAGTTATATTTTAGAATCAATTGGAAATTTAAGGGGAGATTACTCCTGTAAGCGCAACGTGTGTTGATTCGGTTATTACCAAGTATCAACACAAGTTGTTTCCGTTTTCCTTCTGTGCACTGGACAAAATTGGCTGTATATGTTGAGAGTAATATATAGGCGTTTGAACAAAAAGAACTTGATTAAATGTATTTTTAAAAATTTCGAAAATTTTTAATTGACCGCCTTTACGTATTACATTTAGTTACATTGCTCTTTCTGCTGGCACTACTTTGTCAATGAAAAATTTATAAGGGGCGCAACTCTTGCAACTGGACCTCTAATTACAGGACCGTGAAATCACGGAATTGACAATTATGTTTTTACTCATTTTTCGAATAGAAGAAAATATATAATGTTTGAAAGTATAAAAACCAAAATGGTAAACTTTGCCTTGATTAGTTGCTCCTTAGTTTTCTTAAAATACAATGATTGATTAACTTAAAATGCACACACAAATTTAAATCATGCAAGTACACCAAACCACTGGGTTTGTTGGACCTCCGAGATCGAAAGAACACATCCGGAGCAGTATCAACATATTGATATGACCGCACGTACATGTATCATCCCTATTGTATGCGCAAGTTTTGAACACCTGTCCAGTTATGTTGGCTGTTCTCAGCGTAACGAACGGTGCTGCAGTACTGAATCTGTCGTCTGCTTTATACATGCATATTCAGAACGAGTAAAAAATAATTCGGTAAGATATACAAATCGTGATTTAGTTTTAAATACTATATTTTGGCATGAACAGAAATGTTGCTTTGTACAAACTGTCTGTAGGCGTACAAGGAGTCCAACACTGTCTTATAGAATTAACACAATTTTCGCTGCATTTGTTAATCGGGTATTAGTAGATGTTTGAAAGAAAATTATCGTTAAACGGATTATCTGCAATTCAAAATGTCCTATATTTTAGTATATAATTGATAAAAAAAAATAACGGTAAAACGATTATAATTTGTAAAGAAAAAAATGATATCTAGGATCCTCAAAAATTACTTGCAATCCATAAATACGTAATCATTTTATGTTTTGAATTGTTATAATTGATCCATATATTAAGTTATAACATTTATACAATTCATATTGTTGTCGAGATTGAAAAATAAAACAGATACATATTTTTCAAGCATCTGTCGTCAACTTCGATATTTTTACAAGAATCTTTGTTTTTGTTTTTTTTGTTTTTGTTTTACAGAACAATTTCTTAAAAATCTCAATATATAGATTCAAAAAAAGAACACAAATGAAATTGTCTGCTATTAGTATAATTTAATATTGAAAGATACATTTTGGTTTAACATTTGTCGGGTTAGAAGAACATTTTAAGGTATGTGGGTATTTCAATTAAACAGTCAAAGAAAAAAATCCATTTGAGAAGTTTAATTATCTAAAGTTTGACACTAATGCGTTTTAATAATCGTTTTATTACTGTTCCTATTATAATAGCCGATAATTTTAATTATTTCCTCTAGTTTTATTTTGATTAAAATAATTGAATACGATCTTCCTATAAGCCGACCAGTATAACACAAAACTAATTAATAAAAAATGGGTTTCAAGAGAGTCGAGATAAACATCGCGTTTTTAATCAAGTCATAATTACCTATTTTAAAGCAACAATCATTATTAACATTAATAATATTGACAAAATTAAATCTGTCAATATTAAACTGGGCGGAGCCGGACGTTATCATTTCTCCATTCATGCTATTGAAAACATGCGTTCCGATTGGTTAGCTACAAATGAGAAACGATCCAGTCGTAAATACGGAGTAATTCATAACACAGAACCATAAAATAATCTGCTATAGGAATTATGAAGTTGTTTGTTGAGGAACGTTAAACAATACAAATTATTGTGTATGTTTGATTCTTGTATACACTGGTTTGTTGATTTCAAGCTGTTGATGTAATCCGACCGACTATACATCCATTTAAGTGACGCATATTGGACTATGACAACGAACATTTGATAGTGTACGACTGCACACAATTTAAAAATACATTTTTCAAGGATTTTTTTATTAACTGAAACATTTCTTTGTTGTTGTTTGTAATTGAAGCAGACGATATCTAAAACAGACGGAATATACCTTCATCATGACAAATGGTTAGTATAAAGCTGAACACGTGTTTTTATCACATTACTTCCGTTTAGTTTTGTTTATCTTTTCACACTGAACGATAAATCATCCTTAAAATAGTTTATCATATCAAGACTAAATGTCTTAAGAAACACAATCTATGTGTGCACTTTTCACTGAACAAGTCTCGTATGAAACGTCATTTTAAATGTATAAAATTGAAGCCTTGATTAATTTCGAATATCCTATTCCATACATAAGGCATAACGGTCTACACAGACGACAAACAATCACAAACCGTTTTTCGAAAATGTAGTAACATTTCGGGTCTTGTATCTATTTATAGTATCTTTTCAGTTTTTGCAATGAGCAGGGACTTCAGGATTAATCATGTAAACAAGTCTCATTCTGTAATCAGGTATAATCCTGTAAATTATTCATAATTTAATCTTTTATTTTTGTATGTGTGTATTGATCAATCCCAAGTTAAACAAGAGTATATTTACTTCATTAGTTGTATTATTAGTTTCACTCGAGAACATTGGTGTATAAAAATTGGGTAGTAGATTTAACATTTCAAATAGCAAGGTAAGCAGTAGTAAATCATTCAATATCCCGACATATGTGTGACTGCAGCACTCTGAATATACTGGAGATGTGGTATACAGCCTTGATTCTATAAGCAGACGACAGGGTCACCAATGGTGCGGGGACTGCTAACCAACACATCAGATCAAATCAGGTGTTTGGTGGGGTTTGTGTTGCTCATTGTCAGTTTTCTTCGTAGTGTAACTGTTTGCCTCTGACGACGATGCTGTCTTTGTTTGACCTGGTTAATTGCCCCCCTTTGTACCATCTTGATAAAAATAAAATGTGGTATGATTACAAATGAGATAACTCTTCACAAGAAACCAAACAATACAGAAATTTACAACTACAGATCACCGTACAAGTCTTCACGATAAACCTTTAAATCCACAAGCCCGATGCTCAATTTTACGAAAATTTGGACACGTGGTTAGTACGAGAACTGCCTCGCACAGCCTTCAACAATGAGCAAAGCCCATACTCCATAATCAGCTATAAAAGGCAGTCCCATTATTGCTTCATTCTCTGGAAGGAGATATAAAGGGCGTTGTTTTTTCATTCTAAACAAGGCAAAGGAAAAGAAGGCTTCTTCATTAAAAGCACAAATCTGAAGTTAGTAGTATGATGCTCCAATTTGTGCTCGCCGAACATGACTGAAGCAATTGTAATTGAACATTATACAAGCAACACTCACTCAATTTATTTTGGGTTTTTTTCTGTACAGGTACAGAAGACAGTTCTTCAATGATGAATAATGGTGTGATGCAGGACATAGGTAACCTGGCCAACAGCGTGACAGGTGAATCCCCATCATATGGCAAGGCATGTGCAGGTTGTGGTGGCAGAATCTTGGACCGATTCCTGCTACACGCGATGGAAAGATATTGGCACACAGGTTGTTTAAAGTGCTCTTGTTGTCAGACAAATTTAGAACAATTAGGATCGTGTTTTACCAGATCTGGGATGATACTGTGTAAAAATGATTACTTACGGTAGGTACAAATTGAACCCATGTGTATTTACAAAAAGATTATCGTGTAAATGTTAAATAGTTTAATACAGGGTTCGTGGGAAAATGTTTACGTCGTGAAGTTTTTCTCTCACGCATTTGGGTATTTGATAATTTTCTTAGTAGTATAATTAAGAAGATACTTAGTATTATATAGTATACCAAAATGAACATAGACAGTGGTTTACCAGTGGTGTGGCCAGTCCTCTGTAATCTTTATCAAAATACGCCCTATAATTGTATTAAAAAACCAGAATAGAGATATTTGATATTTTTCAGAACTATACTTTTTGAATTATGTATAATAGGGATTCAGTTCTGTATCTTTCTTCTTTCCAATTGATGGTTTATGCATAACAGATTTTTTTTTCAGGCATACCAAACCTTTGTTAGTATTTTTTGTGCTTGTATATCTACAATTTGTACTGTATGATCATTTAAGATCGTGGTATATGGATATCTCGCGAACTTCTCTGTCCTCGTTAGATGGTTAGCTTAACGAATCTTACTAAATTGATCGTTTGGAATATGAGCTATTCTTAATCATTTGTCTGTCCAGTCTAATTATAAACCTCGAGAGAATAAATTAGCTTTCTAATTCATTAGTAAATCAGTTATTTACTGTGGGCACCTAGGATAAATGCATGTTTAGCAAGCACAATTGGTCAATTAAGACTCATTATTGGGTTCAATTACAACACAAGTAATACCAATCCGAAACTTTATTATTACCAAGCTTAACTTAATGAAAAGTAAATTGGTTCCTTTCATAAAGGTAATAATAGCATTTTATACGTTGAGAAATGAAGAATAAATATTAAACGAGCTTATACAAATTTGTTAAAATCTGATATATGTGTCAAAAGAAAAAAGGCGATAATATTAAATCATCTGGAAAAAGAGATTTGTGTAGATTTAAGTTGTTAATATTGATTTTTAGGTAATGTTTGTATTCAAGAAAGTAAATTTGGGAACAAAAAAAGAAAAGCACAGGTGTTCTTAATGAAAAAATGAAAACGTTGATGGACAAAAAAGATATGTGTGAATAAGTCATCTGGTTGATATCAAGTTGTATACAAAACAAAATATTTTATTGAATTTGAGAAAAAACATAACCTAAAAGAACTTGAGCAGTGTAGGAAAGAATTCAACTTTTTGTACGTGCATTCCATAAACTCAGTGTAAACCTGGGACCAATAGACACATGTATTAGTCCCAGTACAAACTGAATAATTAGACAAATGGTTTGTTTACTTCTGTTGTTACTAACTAGCTTTACATGCAATACACAGTAATTAACAAACGTCTGCGGCCTCTGATAAACGACACATTTGAACCAGACTAGAAAGCCTTTCAATTAACTACTGTTCCGTTTGGATAAGTAGAATAAGGTACATTTTAATGAAGTTAAATTGATTTTAGATGCCCCTATCAAAATTAAAATTACAAACGATTTTTTTCTTCTCGACAGATGTCGTATTCGCAGAGTCTAAGTGTATGATAATGGACTCTCTAAAAGTCGGTTTAATTACGTGATAATACATTTGAACAGACTACTTAATTATCATGTTAGAGTTAAAGTAGTGAGAAACATAAATGGCCAGATAATTAGAAGAAAAACGTGTGTTCCATTTAGGATCGATTTTAATTAATTTTCGAGATTGGATTTGTTCGTCAACAACAAACTAAAAACCAATTTCCAATATCAACAAAGGTTAATTTCAGCAATCAAAATGAAGGAAAAATTAGTTTATTTGAAGTTTCTTGATCTCGCAATTTAAATTAATTACAATTTGCTTTTGCGTGGCGGTATTGCGTTTTTGAATGCAGTCTCGGATATTAAGACCTCTTTTCCAGTATTATCAAAATGTGCAGAGAATTAACTTGTTAAATCTATTATTTCCTTCTTTGGTATGTACTAAAACTCGAAATCCTCTTTTAATACGACGCATTTGAACTAGCGGATGTTTATATATTGAATCCTTTATCACTAAAGGGAGAAAATGCATTTTGATGTCCAAACATTGATATGATCAATTAACATTTAATCTCCTGTCTTTCATCCTGGTTTGTACACCTTGTAGGACTTACTCAGTGGTGGATCCAGAAATTTGTATACGGGGGTCATTAACTGCCTTAGAGGGGACCCCGTCATTCGATGATGTCCTAATATCATACAAATTTCTCCCACGAAAGGGGGACCCGTGTCCCCAGTTCCAACCCCCTTAATCTTCCTCTGTTACTTAGTATTAAGTTGAATTTTCATTAAAAATTTGCTCTTGTTGTCCATGTGTCGATCCGTCAATCAATTTAATAACTCTTTCTCTGGCTTGCTCTATCTTTGGGGTACCAATATCATGGTGTGTCATTGTTTGGTGAGTACATATATAATGCCTCGGTATATGTAATCCTAGACATCTTCGTTGTTTGGCATGGGTTGTTACCATATAGGCTAGTGAAGGTGACTCCTAGATTTAACTTCGATTTTTTAATTCTGGGTGTTTTAACACCACTTTTAAGCACTGCTTTTTGGCCATTCCGTGGCGGCCAGTTTTTATTGGAGGGGGAGCCGGAGTGCCCGGAGGAAACCATCGACCAAACTGACAATCCTAGTCAATTAAGATTGGAGTCGAGTGCATCTGCACGAGCGGGGTTCAAACTCACAACCTCAGTGTTGACCGGCTAGTGATTACAGTAGAAACTTGTTAGACCAGTGGACCACCGATTCCCCATGAATCCTAGATATTATGCCCGGTAGTCTTTTAACTTCAATCGTGTTTACTTTCAAATATTCTGAGATTTATTTGACGTCAGATAGTGTTTTTGGGACTTGCTGTTGTCATAGTCAGAGATTGCTCTGATGTCTAACAGTCTTTTAAAAAAAGTTGTAGGGACCATGACCCACCTCCCCCAAAGGGAAGTCTGTCTAAAAAGTCTATCAAACGTTAAACAATCTCGACAAACTTTCAAGTAACTGTAATTCAAACCGAAAATGTTTCGTAGAATAATGCCTCCGTTCATATCGACGTGAAGTAAGACACTAAAACAGAAAGATATTTCCAGAGTACGTATGAGAAGTAATTTCCTTTACTGTTAATAAAGTATTTTAATATCTCGGGGACCAATAACTTTTTAATAAAACTCTGACAAATCGTGAACAAAATATTTCAAAAGAGGGAAATTAATTAATTTCGGTAGCATTTATTTCATTCGTCTCGCTGTTGGCGAAGGATATTAAATCTACCCTAGTAGTATATATCACTAGTTAAATCAGAGATAAATAATTGATTGTGAGAATTTTGATTAATTGATTGATAACGTCCCTTTATACCACTCTTCAATCTGAAGTAGATGAATGAAAAACGATAGATCACGCGATGTTATATTTATATTCAATAATGATATTACGTTTAAAATATGAATTATAATTGACAACAGACTGCAGATATTAAATTTAATCATCTTTAAATATCTCGAGGTCTCTCAAAGGGAATAACATTAGGTTCATTTCGAACACGTATATAGCTTCATTTCGAGTTCATAACCACCGACTAAAATGAAGTTCAACTATACGAACTAAACGACTACGTTCAGTTTGGAATGCATTTTCTATTCCTATTACATAAAGCCTTCGTTGTGAAATCTAATTATTAACCGAATAAGTATACATATAAATGAAAGACGGTTCATGATAAATTCTTGCCTTAAGCTCTAAAACATATGGCTTACTTTTCTGTTGTATATACGAAGCCACTAGTCTACTGGCTAGACTATTATTTTTCATTGGTCGTGGAAGTCACGAATTTGGATGGACTTATATATCACGAACGACTTGAGAAACGAACCAATTCTCAAAGCGACAAATAGTGAACCCCTTTCAAATTTAGCCTCCATGCGATGTATTATTATCTCCCAACAGTTTTTCTGATAATTCCTCAGCTAAAATATTAAAACAGAAATCAATTTGATGTCCATGTGATAACATCCACACCAATCTATTGTTTTAGTGCACTCATGAATATTACAAATATTAATTACTTAAAACATTTGTTATACTTTAATATCGGCGTTACAGTATGTACGTTCTTGACAGTTTTATTGAGATTGCTGTAGGGGTCAATTTTCATAAAAAGCAATGTCAAGTTCCCAGAACGAGTTGTTGACAATGACGGCAATAAAATTATCACAAAAAAATCATAATCCACCATATATCTAACATTGAATGTCAAATAATATAACTAACGGTGGACAGATGTCGTGGTAAATATATTAAAGAGAAACAAATATAATTTAATTTGAAAGAGCATGTACATCGTGATAGTACTAAGCACAGTATTTTCTATACTGTAGTGTGCCTATTTATTGTTTCGAAAGTTTTTATAATATATGTACATTGTCAACTCCAGTGTACTTTTAGTTCGTAAACGAGTACACCATATTAATGATTTTTTAACGCATTTAGTACCGTTATAGTATCATGATCTTCACTTGTTGAATTGATATAAGAAGATGTTGTATGAGTGCCAATAAGATAGCTGTCCATCCAAGTCATAATTTGTAAAAGTAAACCAGTATAGGACAAAGTACGGTTTTCAACACGAAGTCTTAGCTCACACCGAACAGCTAGGGTTTAATTAAATGGTATATTTCAAAATGGTACCCTGTTTTGTATTCTCGTCATGTCGTAAATGAGACATGAGTGTATATTGGTACCAAGTTCTGTTCTGTTCTGTCAGTTCGAGTACTCCTTACCTCCATTTGATCGCGTTAATCTGGTAATGAAGCTGTAAAAGAATTACAAGCCGACTTTTGTTACCTGACGTGTTTCATAGATAATTACGTGTCATAGAATTTTTACGTTGATGTACTACATAAATAATTACGCAAAACGACAATTAGCAAAGAAAACTACATTCTCCTTCTCTGATTTCTGTCTTGTTTTAGAAACCACTGATAAAAACAATGGAAACAATAGAACGAAATTAACAGATGTTCCCTCTCTATTTGCCATGCGCACAGTTGTCTTTCATCAGAAAAGTATTTTCTAATTAACAGGAGCACGACGCGTAAAATTGAACAATTTTTTTAAGATTAAAAATTCCAACATAGTAAATAGCGAGAATGTATTGTTTAGATGATAAAAACGTTTACCTCTGGTTCAAAGAGATTTTACTCTTCACATGATATTAGTTTATGTCTAATTCGACATTTAATTAGTAAATAATGATTGATTGCAAACTTTTGTACAATTTCAGTAATCAACTTCCAGATTTCTATATTTCTGTACCAACAACAGCATTTCTTCACTTTGCTATATTTTCATGCAATAGGTTGTTACAACGCACTTGCATTATCTCATATTTAAAGGTAATATTCAACCTATGATCCTCACCCGCGACATCGCGGTTCCATGAGTGAATCAAAGTATACCTACATACCTACACCTTATTTTCAGGCTGGAGTTTTGAAGAATTTCTATTGGAATTTGATAAAAATCATGCTGATTGTGAGGTGCCCAGTTTTCTCTGCATTTAAAATCTTTCTGTTTGAATTCATCTTGATTTTCTTACTACAATCGGCTCAGAGATAACCGGAAACTGCTTGTAGATATGTTTTTGGGTCAATAATTGAATAAAATTATTAATGTAAATCCCTGTATATGAATGACGAAGCTCGGGTGTGATTATGAAGTTTTTGTTCATTTATTGAGTATCAGCCAACAAAGTAAGAAGACCCTATATGCCGAATGAAAAAAGAATCTGAGAAAGAGTTAACATCATGGTCATAAGAAGCAATATACTAGTAGTTAATTAATCACTTCAGGATCGGATCCAGCCATTTTATTAAGGGGAGTTTCAAGATATCCCCATTCAAAAGAATTGATGATAAAAAGGGGTTCCCATCCCCAGAACAACCCCTAGGTTTGCAACTACACTTTCTGCCAAATTAAAGGACGTAAAGTCAAGTGCTCTGGATGGGTTATCTGTTCCTGCTCCACTAGTGACACCCTAACATGTTACTTCCGTTCATGCAGCAGTCATGTACAATTTTATGTTGTTCCCATTGTTGTTCTCACACCAAAACAGGATCACTATAGAACACACAAAACTTTGCAAGAAATATTCAAATTGTTCTCGTGATACAACTTGCATACACCCCCACAGTTAGTAGACTTGACCTGGGATTAAATTGTTGTCACCTCTTCAAGAAACTTCTCCTTATGTTCTCCTTATCAAAAACCGCAAATCGATCGACCATTTTCTTTATGAAGTAGAATAATAAACTTTTTGGGCTGAATACAGTTCCAGATTTTACCAGCTAGGGTACAGCAACTATACCCATCATGTTTATGTTGTATACTATTTTGATAACATGAAATTACCATATTCTTTTGATGTTGTAAACATTTTATAACCCAATACTACTACAAGTCGTAAAATCAATCAGTATTCCAGTGATCAGTGGATCGATTGGCGGATGATATATTTTCCGTCTGTTAATAGACAGGTGTTAAACAATCCATCAAAAGCGCTCTGATCCATCAAGGGAGAATACTCATATCCATGTCAGATTCTTGATGTCTTTTTCTTTGAAAATCACATCAAAACAGCTGTTGTCTAGATCATAATGATGTTTATTATAGTCTGTATAATATATTTGTCATAAAACATATTTATGCTTCGGAAGTTATGTCTTGTTTATATTGCACGTTGATTTATCTTTGAATCGGAACAATACTGGAGGATAAAAGAATAAGCATTTGAAATATAAATATCAATTTTATTGATGTATTCGAAATAATTGTATATAATTTTCTTTCCTGTTTATTCGAGACAAGAAAACAATAGTTTATGTTCCATTCAGAGTAAGTTCAATGTCTTTTGATGTTCCCTTCTGACTGGACATTTCCGTCGATAAATTGGCTGCATGCATGACAGGGGAGGGAATCCGACAGATCCAAATTGAATCCTTACCTAGCATAGGATCCTGACACAATCTCTGATGAAACAGTTAGCTACTATCCCAGGTTTATCCTAAGTTGCGTACCCTTTGATCTTAGTATTCCATATCACGTAAACCAAAAAGATGAATTATTTAGAAATATAAAAGTATGAAACCGATAACCAACAACAATCAAATAAAAAGCTTTCAAATTGGATTTATGTGACGAGGATTTAATATCACCATATTTTAAAATGTCGAATGTTTCATTTCCTAATTGAAAATCATTTTAGTTCCATTATCTAATGAATTTTATTGTGGCTAAGTAATTTCTATCTTCCAGTAAATGAAATTAACTTTTATTAATCCCGCACAGCATAATATGACTTGGTGATCATTGAAATTGCTGTAATTTGTCGTTTAGTTTAATTTTCCTCCCCGAACTCATTTAAACGGATCTGCCCTTTCAATACTAATTTCATTTATAGCTATATGATTACAGCATTCAATTCTCAGAAGGACTAAGTGCTTGCAGCAAAATATATTAAGTAATAAGTTAAACGCTTAAACTCTCCAGTAGATAAACAAAGCAGACGGGTTAAGCAGGTCTTTATATTACTTAATTTAGCTTAGTCCTATGGGTCCATGAACTGAAAGTTTACTATTTTATTTAGCAAATTAATATAGGAACTAACAGTTGTGACTTAAGCACCGTCAGCTGCTACACTACAGAGAATATCGAATATTGATTGTAATGAATCAGTAAACTTAGTAAATTGCCGAACTTGCCATCTGCTTGGGAGAATATCACACATAAAATTTTCAAGTGGTTGTTTGAAAAAATGTATCTGCTCTATGGTTTTTGCTCGTTGTTGAAGGACAAACGATGATCTATAGTTGCTTTCGAATATCACCCACGTCCTTCGGACTCCTTTGTCTCATTTGCAATCACGCCACATGGATGGTGTTATTTTATTTATATATTAACCATTTATTTAATTATATTTTATAGGATGTTTGGGTCCGGTGGATTGTGTGCTGGATGTGGACAGACTATTCCGCCAAGTGAACTTGTGATGAGAGCTCAAGCAAGCGTGTATCATGTGAACTGTTTCAAGTGTGTAACATGTCAAGCTCCACTTGCCCCAGGTGACAGATTTTGTGTTATAAATGGTGGTGTTTTCTGTGAACAAGACTATCCAAAAGTGCTTAAAGGACACATGCAGAATGGCTCTCCACGAGCAAATCACAAAGTGCGAGAAATGATACAAATGTCAAATTAAAGGATCAAACCTTGTTTTATTTCTTGCGGTTCTAGTCATGACTTCCGGTTTAATGATCACATGACTTTCCCAATTAGAATAATATAAGGGCCATGAACAGAAGGAAATTTGCTAGTCTTTCATTATTTCATTTTTTTTTTAATCAGAAAATTGAGATTTTGTTCTTTCATAAACATGGTTATATTGACACTCACACCACATCTTCCTATATCTATTATATCCTGCAGGAGTATACATCTACAACTTCGATATTTAGTACATACTAATGCATATTTTCCTCTGAACTAATGTGATCATTCTTAATGCTTTTAATTGTAAATGAAGGTTAATTTTATTTGTAAGTTATAAATGATCATAAAATATTAATGGATATTACTATCCATGTATCATGGAATTTAATACATACTAAAAAGATGGTTTTTTAAATGTTACAAATGACTATTATAGACTTATACAGTTGCCTGCATTTAAATACATGTTTCTGAGTATTGTATTTTCATTGTTATGTTAATATTTTGTTATGAAATGATATCTTGCAAGTGCTGGCATGGTAAACAAAAATTGTACATATACATTATTATTATTATTGTATGAATTTATGATGACAAATAAAAGATTTTAAACAAACTTTATTTTTTTGGACAAATTATCTGCATACGGAGGAAGAAAACGATTAAGAATATCTAACAAAATACTTATAAAATAGCAGAGGCGGATTTAGAGAGGAGGGCGTAGGGGGGTCCGCCCCCCCCCCTTTTGTGGACAAATTTCTGGATCCGCCACTGAATAAGTGCCACAAGTACACGACATAACACGTGTTTCCTAATTATTACACAAATTGACAGGTTAGTTACTATTGACTTAAAAAAATAAAGATTTGTTCAATTCTTGTCATCCCAATATTGTTTTTCTTCTCGAGGCAAAACTAAGATTTTGACTGTCAATTTAAGAGGTGTCGCGTTTAATCATAATTTTAAATAGATCTAGAAACTAGATAAAGTTCGCCACAAGAAATATGATCTCATTAGAAAACCTTACGGACAAATAATTTAGACGATACAACCTTTTGACATTTCACAGGCATCTGTTTATCAAGAAAAAACATATGCTTAATTTATCGTAAAACTCTTATCGTTGCCCATGAAACGTCAGATTTTTTGTATATATTAAGTCGATCATATATGTTGATAATTCTGATGGCATTTAGTTGATTTAAAACAGTTGTACATTTAGAATATAATTGCTTGGGTTTATCAAGAATGTATATATCTTTTCCACCAACTAGCTTCGAATATAAATACACATTTTTAACATAAAAACATACTTTATATATAATTAAATTGTATAGAAAGAATTTTCGTTAAAACTTCAATCAGAGCAACCTTTCAAACCAGTACAGTCACGATTAAAAGGTATTGCTGTTTCACGGCTTGCAGGCGCGGATCCAGAGGGGGGGAGGGGGAGTGGGGGGGGGGGGGGGGGGGGGTTCCGGGGGTTGGAACCCCCTTTTTTTTGGACGATCAATGCATTTGAATGGGGACATGAAAATTGGAACCCCCCCTTTTGTCCTGGGTTAGGAACCCCCCCCCCCCCTTTTTAAAATGGCTGGATCCGCCCTGGCTTGTTCATTCGACAGATGCAAATATACTTGAACTATATGACATAAAATAAAGAAAGAAACGTACCGAATAACATGGGCGCAAAGTCTATACAGTTATGGTCAGTGTCTATTATATTCATAGGGCCAAAATCGGAATCGAATTATAACCTGTGGAATTTTTACATAAAGGAGTCTACTGTATATACTAAAGAGTTCCACTTCAACAATTTCTGATAAAATTAGTATTTTATTTTTTAGAGTGATACATTGACGGCGAAGACGTGAATAACGTATACATCATGATAATGTTCATTTCCACACAGTGAATGAAAGATATCTTTTGAAACACTCTGAATGATGCAAAAACTCATCAAGATTAATTGATTTGTTGCTATTATCTTAATGTCCAGTCACAAAAATGTCCTGCATGTTCAGGACAAGAACAAATTTAACAATAAACACAATAGGTAGGTCCTGCAAAAGTGATTCTATTCTTATCAAAGGCGAGAATGCCACTAGAAAATGAGGGTATATTTGATAAGGAATAGCGACAAGCCACCTAAAAACCTCCAAAATAGTTGTTGCAAGTGTTCTTAAAGAGCAGATAGCATTACACGAGGCACCTAATTTAAGTTCCCATTCAGGCGGACAGGAAGTGGTTGAGAGTTGATAAATCCCGTGATACATCAAGACAACTAACTTGCAGTCTAAATCTCGATATTTCATACCGAGTTGTTGTAAGATTCAAAGTCGTCTACTGGATTTCTGGAGGCGCTATCCCTTAATCCGTGGCATATACTCTTTCGAGCATAAAACATTTGAATTTTTATCCTACTTAAGCTTCTTGGATTATATAAGTTAAATTTGAATTAAACGATAAAATTAAATATTTGGATATATATTTATGTTTTATTTACAACTTCCGGGGATTATTCCAATCCTTATATTGTTAGGGACTTAAAATAAACATAAGGTTGTTTAACAGAAGAAGTTGTCTTGACCAAATATCCATCAAGACAAAACTTTCCAACAACCTAAAAACCCATTAGATCACAAACTCCATATGTTGTGTACACAAATATTATAGTCCATTAGGCTGATTAGTCGTCCCCATTAAAACCATTAGTTTCACAAATAAACTATCCAATCATTTAAGGGAAATGATATAACATGTGTATTAATCATGTTGGTTATTAGGTAGATTCTGTTGGGACAACATCTTAGTCACTAAAACCCTTTAATTTATTAAAATAAACTGTTAAATTGTTAAAAGCGTTTCCATTTGCTATTTAATTACATGTCCCGGAAACTAAGATATAAAGCATTCGAAATGGATGATATTAATATAGCTAAGCCTGTTTGTTTATTTTTCTCATATTATCAACAAAAATCCGGGGTACTTAAGAATTTCGAATAAAGAATTTTACCTGATTAGTTTTACCTAAACGGACACGCATCGAAATAAAACAAAGAGGAATGAAAAGCTGAAAGTTTTGTCGTGATGACAATTTTTCATATTTCCAGGACTCCAAATTTTATTTTAGTCTCAGCACATGCATGCAAACTTAAAATAAGAAAACAGTTAAAACATTTAAAACAGTTTATAAAAAACTTTAAATACGCAATACAATTTACAATGAAACTCTATACTATGTAAAACATTTTTTTTTCTTCTGAAAACTTTTGCAATAAAATATTGTTCTTCGTCGATAAAATATTGTTGTAAGCTTCATTATGAACAGTTTAATTTTTCTATCATTGACAAACGTACATTTTTATCAAATAAGAATAACTTGATGTAGGGTATGACCTTCACCTTTGACCTAGACCTAATTCTCTTTTTGTTAACCAAGGTTATCAAATCGAAAGACACTAGTTCTCTATCGCTTATGGTATTGCCGACTCAACACATTGTTTTTCGTTTTATTTTTCCCTATATTACGAACTACCTCCTTAATAGACCCCAGTTGACAATGGTTTAGGTATAGCTGGACAAAATTTGACTGTACAGGTCAGTATCTCTGGTATTGGTCTGTAACTGTAAGTTCTATACGTATACATGGTAAGGTCAACTCGACATATATACTATCGTCTAAACTCTTAAATTCACAGGTATGTAGTTTAGATGAATTTAAGTTTATCTGGTATGACATAATCGTAGGACGAAACAATTTTCAAATTCGTTGAAAAGAATGTCTCACATTGACTCTAATACAAGTGCTATTCCTTTGCATTTAGTTTTGTTAAAAGCATTCTGTGGTTTTTTTTGGGGATTTTTTTTGTGAGAACTGAAGCACCATATTCTAACTTTGTATTTGTATATAAATCAATTCTTGTATATCTCTATGAAACATAAAGTTAAAAATTAAGAGTTTCACCAACACATCCTCTTTCTAAAATCAAGTTTGTTCACGAAAAGGTAATGCTAGACTTTAACACAAAGTGGTGACAAAACAATCGTTTATGTTAAGATACGATCCCTTCTTAACTCATAGAATCTAAAATAAACGCAAGATATATTGTTTTCAATTTCAAAATCGATAAATTAAAAAGATTTTTAAGGTGGTATTGGTCTCTTCATATATAATTTTTCTGCATTACAAACCAGAGCTGATTTTTCGTCTCCTTATAGATATCAGATACAGTTTTTTACATTGTGATTGGGAAATGGTTGATTGCTTGTTGTGTGCCTTAAATATTTGCCACTGGGACAATGGCAAATGTTTTAGGCTTTTTTTAGGACGAAACAAATAGAATAAGAACTATCAGCAAATGTCCAGAATGAAGTGTGTGTAATTTGTATTGCCACTGCCTAAACAGAAATTTAGCTATGTAGTATAGATCGCCACAGACCCCTTAGAGTTGTTTCAAGAGCTTTGTAACGTACAAAGAGGTGTCACCCTCTTAACACGGAACTCAGACTTAGAGTCCGAATTCCGAAATAATAGACTGTCGCATTTAAACATCACGTACAACCAAGTTTAGTAGTGTACTAGTTACATGTGTCTTGTAGTAGTATACTAGTATACATGTGTCTTGTGTAGTGTTACTAGTATTACATGTATTTTGTAGTAGTGTACTAGTATACATGTGTCTTGTGTAGTTACTAGTATACATGTGTCTTGTAGTAGTGACTAGATATACATGATCTTGTAGTAGTGTACTATTTATAATGTGTCTTGTAGTTGTGTACTAGTATACATGTGTCTTGTAGTAGTGTACTAGTATTACATGGTGTCTTGTAGTAGTGTACTAGTATACATGTATCCATATTTTACATCTCTCATTAGGTTAACTTTTGATATTGTACGAAATAAACAATACTAGTTTATCAAAGTAACAACACTTATATTGCTGTTTTCATTGTGTCATTAACTATACACATCTTTATTAACGAATAAGGAAACTCTCAATTTCAGAATGACCAAAACGTCCCCCGAGTTCTGGTTTAAGGAATATACTCTTTGCTAGTCATAAACAGCTCTTACACACAAGGGACGAATAGAAAACACGTAAATTACCGATATAGCAGTTCCTTGGTGCATGATAACTTCCCAGTATATGTTAGATTTTTACAATATTTCATTTTAATAAAAGAAGACGACAAGTAATAGCAAAAGCTTATATATACATAACTACTCTAAATATTAGCACAGTGTTGTTAATCTGCAAATTTGAAAGCAATTTTTTGTTCTACCCTCGCCGGGATTCGAGCTCATACTATTGCGATATCGAGACAAAACCGCCTGCACTGTGTTCATCCCTCTAGACCACTTGGCCACCTAGACTGAATTATAATTATTCAGCTTTCGGTGGCCTAGTGTTACATTTCCTCGTGAGCAGAATCTAGAGTTGTAACACAGTACATGATAGGTTAGACGTAATGATAGAATTCGTTGCAGATTATCTTAATATCTATCGTAAAGGATCGTTTGAGACAGTCACAGAATTAATATATGTATATATATATGTGTGTGCAGGCGATTTGGTGACACGATATCTCAGTAGCATGAGTTCGAATCCCGTCACGGGAAGAACAAAAAATTTGCGAAAGCAAACTTACAGATCTAACATTGTAGGGTTGATGTTTAGACGAGTTGTATAAATGTATTATATAAATATAGCCCTTAAAAGGATCATTTGTATTCTGACTAGAACAAACAAACATGTCCCATCTATTATACTTAATGATGAGATCTTAATTTGTCGTTGTACTACTGTCGATTAATCAGCGAGAGTCTGTGTCCTAAAGGTTGCGTATGTACAGTGTAGTTTGTTATACATGTTCTAATTTTTATACTAAGTTTTATAATTTTCGATGAATAAGTTAGAAAAGAAAACGATTACGGACTGTCAATCTCGACGTCAAATTCGGATTTATGTCGAATGCTTCAAACCGTTTCAATGGTCACGTAACCGAATAATTCAGTCATTATATATTCCGCTGATCTACGTTGGCTCGACAGTGGGACAGTCTATCAAGGGGAGGTACTGAATTATTCGATTTAATGGTCACAGAACGAAATATTCGAATAAAACTAACAAAATACCAAAAAAGACGCACTACAATAAAAGGAATACAATTCGACAAAAAACGATCAAAAAACTTTGCAATGTAGGATATATAATTGAGTTCATGACAAATGGAATATATATATACAACTATATTTGTCTGAGAATCTAACACTTATACAAAGACTTTTTTAACAATATGTATTGGTATCATACACATTACATGAAATTATTTGAAAGACAATATTTTTTTTCAAAACAAGTCTCCTTCAATGTCTTGGCCTTTTTAACAATAAGAGTACAAGTTTCAGATGCTACCTTCCATCTTTGGTAAATAAATGTCTTGAACTTTGTAATTCGAAAGCAATATACATGTATATCACTGGATCGTGTGTTTATATACATCCCAATTGTACCTTTACAACATACACGTATTCGTATTTATATTTCACAATTGTTTTTTTTTTATACTTAATAAACTTCATTATATATAGTTTACAACCTACGAAAAACGTTCGAAAAGGTTTGAAACTTTTTAGAAAGAACAAACGGCTATATTTTGACCACATAATGGACGATATTGGCCAACAAATCATACCAGTATTCTGCTGAATGGGCGTGGGACTATCTATTAATTTGGGTACTCATGCAACAAATCTTTGAATTCAGAAATATTTATAAAAGGTCACATTTAATTTAAGACGAAATGTAAACGAGGCTCGTGAGAGCAAATATGTTTTCTTTTCTTCCGTAAGTCCTGTTTGAAATCCTCTAATTAGACTGAGCGCGTTGCTGTATTATGTTTTTGGCTGAAAAGCCAACACAATTTTTAATGAGGAATTTAAATGAACTATATTGCTTATTAAAGTAATTTATAAGCTTCAGTGTAAATGTAAACCAAATAGAAGTAGACGGAATACGTAAATTTGTATAAAGAATCGGATTCGACCAATTCCCCCGAGATAGTAACAAGTTCGTTTTATCTGCCATCATTAAAGCTTGCTAATTGGTCATTAGTGTTACCATTCTCGTTTGAATGTTAAAGATAATGAGGAAAGATCTCAAATTGGGTATCAGAAACAAATTGAAACTTCACGTTTGTTTAATGGTGTTAAATTTATCTTCGAACTGTCTTCATTTTAATTATCCTTCAAAAATCTGGCCCTGGGATGAGCAAGTTACAAGTTCTTTAACGATTGTGTGCAGACTAATCTCGCTTTCATTTAATTTTGTCGGATTTAATTAAAAGTTATAGAATCATTAGTGAAAATTACGATCGGCGCAAATTGATAGCCAATTACGGTAATTTGGGAAAGTATTTTTGTGTCGGAAGCAAGTCTTACATTGTCAGCCATCTTTTTTATATATTCTTTTTTAATCTATGAGAAAATTTCTAATGTGAAACTTTTACAAAAGGACAAAATTGTTTCTACTGACATGCAGAGCAAATTGTTGCAATTATCCCCCAACCCCTTGACATGTGATGCAGTTAGCTACGAAATGAAATAAATTTAATGAAACGAATTAACCATTCTATTCTTCTGACAATGATATGCTATTGAATTCGTGTCAGAGAAAATTACATAGTGAATAATTTACTTTTCAATATGAACGAATTAATTTCCTGTAATTCGAAAAAGCAATAACGAACAGATCTTGAATACTTTGCTAAACCAATTACTCTCTGCATCTGATTGTTGTCTAAGTAAAATGAATATGTACAGCGAGTACAGAAATAAATTTATTATGAAATAGTAAAACATAAGGTATTAAAAAGTCAAGTTTTTTGGAAAAATAATTGTTAATAACAGAACTCTGGTTATTATCATGGTAAGTAATTGATAAACTTGGTTAATAACTGAGCGACATTTTAATAAATATGTGGACTATATACAATATTTTTTAATATATTTTGATTCAGACTTTCGTGTGTGTCCTTTTAGTAAAATGGAAAGCATGTTCATAAAATTGCATGGAAGACGTACAAATACCATGCACATTTGTACTATAACAATGTGCAAAACCCGTACCGTGAATATGGCCATCAATCTTATGGTTCCTTCATAAAAAAAAAATGAAATACGATTTAAAAGAGAAAACCTTAAGCTATTAGTATAAAACTAATACTAGTAAGTTATAGTAGTGAACAACTAACGACAACCACTGGACTACAAATATCATGGCTTAAGCCGGGCATGTCTGTGACTGCTCAACCGTCACTTACCATTTTTCTTCTTGCAAGTGTAGTATCCATAGACGGTGTGCACAAAGCTGAGTCCACAAACGTAACGTCTTCAAATTACTAAAACCATTAACGACGTCGGCATTTTCCTCCAGAAAACAAGCGCGTAACAAAAACACTGGACACTTAGTTTATCACATAACTTTAAATATTTACGTTCAACATATTTCTTTTTTCTTTCGAACAAAAAAGTGCAGCAAATGCACATTCTGGAAATATAAATAGATATATGCTAAGAGCAGTGAAATGGAAATGATTTTTTTTGCGATGAATTTCGTATGATGTCCGAGTCCGAATCCGAACAATTCTGTAATACGAAAATGCAGGGAAATATGTTGAATTTGTATAAGTTTTAGGCCAAAAACTCTAATTTATGCTTATTTAATGTTACAAGTTACATCGTATTTTTGCTGTTTTCTATATGCCCGTTTCGTGCTTTATAGATTAAATTTTAATTTACCTTACTAGTAATGTGGATTTTAATGGCATGCATTCATCATTTTATCATAAAAAAATTCTTATTCCTATTCTTATTCAAAAATATTTTAAACACGGTTGTATAAAACTATCTAAAAGGCGCATTTTACAGTTGCCGTCAACTTTGTGCACGCCGTCATAATGATCAGCATCACAATAAAACAGAAGATGATATGAAACATTTATAATAGATCAATTAAAAAAGTTAATAGTTATTCATATAGAGAGTGTATGAACAATAATTTCGTCGTGCAACACAGATAAATGAATAACTGCATATAAAATTAGTAAGGGAAAATCAGCAGTGTACAAACGAATTTTTAACAGAACATGGATTCGCTGATATAGTTATTTTATATCTTATCAATATACGAGTTGATGTTGTACAGTTAATATAACCTATATGTGTTTAATATGAAGGAAATACATGTTCATATAAAAAAAGAAGATGTGGTATGATTGCCAATGAGACAACTATCCACAAAAGACCAAAATTACACAGACATTAACAACTGTAGGTCACCGTACGGCCTTCAACAATGAGCAAAGCCCATACCGCATAGTCAGCTATAATAGGCCCCGATAAGACAATTTAAAACAATTCAGTTAAGATATCAGAAGTCGGTAGTAGGATACGCAGCTCACTTGCTACGCAAACGATTGACTGGGGGGGGGGGGGGGGGGGATGTTATCGAAATACGGTCGGTCCTGGATTTCGCGCGTGTAGACGTTACATCCGATGCATCGTGAAGCGAAAATGCCGACTCTCTGTGCGCCAATAAGCAAAATGTCCGTCCCCTATACCAAACCTACTCTCATTTGCTAGTAACAGACTAAATTCCCCGTACTTCAGTCTTTTCGACCATTTTGTATTTATTGTTAATTTGTTTTCCTCCTGAATGTGTATGGACTATTTGTCACTGGACGTTTAAACATGAATCGATGCATCAATTAATATCGCCATCAGCAGTAGTATGGTTTAAATGGATCCACATCGTGAAGCTAATTTGATCGATTCCCTACAGGAGTATATCTTTTTTTCAGCACCTCCATTACAGGTCTATAGATTTGTCATCTTTATTCATTAATAGTTACAAATTTAGATATCTAAAATAAAATTTGAAAATAAGCAGGGGTGGTTTGCTTTCCAATTGATGAGTCAACTGTTCATCAGAGTAACACAATACGTGTATGAAGGCATTAACAATCAGCAAAACTTACAGACTACAGTCAGGTATAAAAAGCCCCGACATGACAAAGTGCATGGGAAACAAGAAAACCTACGGCTTGATATAAGGTCACTCATCTGTAACAAAAGAGAGGTACAAGATATCAGCAGTACATTCAAACTCATAAGTCGTAAATAAAGTGATAACGCTATGGCTGAAAACCAAAAGGACCAACAGACAAACAATAGTACACAAAGCACTACATAGAAAACTAAAGACTAAGCAAGTTTAAGTGACATAAACACATTATAAAATTTGTTTTACAGTAATAATCCAATCGCTCAATCAACATATTGTTTCTTGTAGTCATATCGTGAGGTATCTCAATAATATTTATGAATTGTAACGTCTAGTCAAGTAAAGATCTATAGCAAGAGAAAGCAACAAGTGCATGGAGGTCGAACATTACCTAATAACATGGCTATATTACTGCATCAACCATTCGCTATTTACAGACGATAAAAAAAACTGTTCAATATTTAGTGACAAGCGGTAAATTTTCAACACACATCATTTTATATCTTGATATTATTTGATAGATTCGTCTATGATAGTTAGGAATACAAAATAACAGAGCTTTTATGTAATTTATATTTCAACTATTCATCTATTTTGTTTGAAAAACTCATCATTTACCCAGTACACAGACTATGAAATATAAGTGGGGGTTCATTCAATTTAGGTTTTTAATAACTAACTATAATGGAATGCAATTTAAAATAAAGTTTCTTCATCATTTAAAAGCTGTGTCTGGTAGAATACTGGAATTAGATTTATAACTTTGAATTAGCCTTCTTATTATAATAAATTCAAACTGTTTATGCCAATTTATTCTCAGTCAATATATTTATTCTGACATACGATCTCTAAATGTAAATATCTATTAAAAACTGATACGGGCATGAGGCGTCTTCTCCATTAATATAGCTTAATTAAATCACCTATACCCTCTATAATTGATTTCATTTCTTTGGATTTAATGGAAAGCTTTTTGTTGATATTTATGAAAATAGTCCATCAGACTCGTGTGTAATTGAGTTTAAACTTTAATTGAACAAATAATTACTTTACTTTACCGCGTGACATATAATATTAAACGGGTGTTGTGAGGATCCGAAAGGAAAATCCGAAAGGAAAGTATTTACCCATAATTTCCGCTGCTACTTTAGAAACTACGAAATTTAAGATTATTTAAATATTGAAGGCGTCTCTGATTAACTATAAAAATTCGTATAATGAAGCGTAATTTCAGTGTCCCGGCACAGTTCTAATGACCTAATCCAAATAGAACTCATTAAGAATAAAAAGTCCCTCTTATGGGCTTATACTAACAACCAATTAAGGTCCATTGAAGAGGATGAATCTAGTTTATTAGAATCCGATTGCTAATCTATTCAAGTGTGTCAATATTAAACCATTCAAGACGAAATTTAATGAAAATTTACCAAACTTTATCTTTCTTTAAATAAGAGTGAATTGAAGTGATAGCATATTTGTTTCTGTAAACATGTACATACATACTATTCAAAAACACTAATTATTTTTGGCGTCGTTAACGCTATTCAAACTAGACATTATCCGAACATCCTATACAAATTAGTTTCATTATGAAATTGAACATCGACATACACACGGGTTTTGCAATTACCAGTCCTGCCTATTAGCCAAGTTCTGATGCGCATGCTTGGGTTCTAAATATGTATGAGAAAGTTTTTGCAGGGTATGGAGAAAATCATTTAATAAATTGTGTGTTTATCATGAGTGAGACAGAAATAGAACCACGAAGAAATTTACGATTTAAAACTATAAACGCATTCTTCCCGAATTGTCTATTTTAACACATATATTGATGTTTAGTAACATTCACAACACTCACAAACACGTTGTTTTTGCCTTTATACAAAAATTTAAACGCAATGGACAACATGTCATTTAAATTACATGTATACTTTAACATAAACAGGATACCTGCATTCTTTATATGCATGTCTAAAGTCAGGAAATGATTTGTTTAGTCGTATTTTCTTCATGTCAGGGTATTTTATAATTAAGCTTGCGGTATTTGCCTTTGCCCATTATCGAGGGCCGTATAGTCACCTACAGTTGATCATACATCTACTTTATTTAGACTCTGGTAGTATTGTCATATGCAATCATACCAAGTTCCCTTATCTTTGTATACTGACAAATCAGGTACATTTAAGACTTCAGGATTAGGTTCTTCTTTCTCGTACACCCCGTTTCTCTCTTTGTGAGTGGGGAATTAACACATATACTTATCTGGACAATTACAAATTAATCTAATAGATAATTTCTTCAATGTTGTTCGACCCTGATCAAGTGAGGGGTTAGAACTTTGGACTGACACTGGAAATAAAGGAATATGATAAATAGGAATACGAAATTAAGTCTGCTAACGGCAGGCCACCTACGGCCCTCTAAACGAGAATTGTTGCAAAGTTTCTTTTAATTGCAGAGAGTTTAACACTCTCTACACGAGGCTTCGGATAACATTTGACGTGGCTGTGTATTTATGTATCCCGCATAATGTATCCAAATGCATCGCTCGTTAGCATAAACACATCACTTAAACATTATGCTGGTAATGTTATTCATTGATAGTTGGATGAACGTCAGCATAGTTTCTGACCAGTTATTGGTCCGAACCGTCTTGGTCTGAACTTGCTGTATTGGTATCGAGTGAAAGCCGTGTCACCTTAGGAAGCATTACATAAGTCCATGTATATTTTCTTCAATCGATCCACCATTCTCGTCTGTCTATTGAGGTATAACTTAACTCGGCAATAACATATATGCTATTTTTAAAGCAAAAATAGGATCGAACATGGAAACAAGAGGCTCTCAAGAGCCTGAATCACCCACCTGCAGTTTCAGAGGAGAAGATTGTTTAAATAGTTTAGTCGACAGACGACGGACGACGACAGACGCCAAGTGGTGATATAAGCTCACATGGGGCTCTTCGGGCCTCGATGAGCTAAAAAATAGTAATTTACAATTCATTTTAAGTGTGGATTACTTTCTCTAAATCCATTGACCCTCACGGTGGTGTTCGGTCCCTGGAGCTAGTAGAGGCTTTTGGTCTGGTGTATCTTACAAGTTATAACGTTTTCATTACTTACAGAACCTTGCTTCGCTGCTTTAGAGTATTATAATTTTCTTATTCAACAATTGTTTAAATTTTCTATTAATTATATACCGTATTTTCAATATGTCAATACTGTATGACCATAAATCTGATACCTCATTTTAGTGCGGAAGGATTGAAAAACATACTGTAGTATATAATAGGTATGTATATTAATGACCGAAGGCTAACTTGTACTTTGTAGGAAGTATAAAATGAAAAGGCAATCACAGTGATATTTTGATCATATGCTCCCTTTTTAGCTCACCTGGCCGAAAGGCCAAGTGAGCTTTTCTCATCACTTGGCGTCCGGTGTCCGTCGTCGTCCGTCGTCGTCGTCGTCCTGCGTTAACTTTTACAAAAATCTTCTCCTCTGAAACTACTGGGCCAAATTTAACCAAACTTGGTCACAATCATCATTGGGGTATCTAGTTTAAAAATGTGTCCGGTGACCCGGCCAACCAACCAAGATGGCCGCCATGGCTAAAAATAGAACATAGGGGTACAATGCAGTGTTTGGCTTATAACTCAAAAACCAAAGCATTTAGAGCAAATCTGACGCGGTAATATTGTTCATCAGGTCAAGATCTATCTGCCCTGAAATTTGCAGATGAATCAGACATTTCGTTGTTGGGTTGCTGCCCCTGAAATCGTAATTTTAAGGAAATTTTGCTGTTTTTGGTTATTATCTTGAATATTATTATAGATAGAGATAAACTGTAAACAGCAATAATGTTCAGCAAAGTAAGATCTACAAATAAGTCAACATGACCAAAATGGTCAGTTGACCACTTTAGGAGTTATTGCCCTTTATAGTCAATTTTTAACCATTTTTCGTAAATCTTAGTAATCTTTTAGGAAAATCTTCTCCTCTGAAACTACTGGGCCAAATTTAACCAAACTTAGTCATAATCATCATTGGGGTATCTATTTTAAAAAATATGTCCGGTGATCCGGCCAATCAACCAAGATGGCCGCCATGGCTAAAAATAGAACATGGGGGTAAAATGCAGTTTTTGGCTTATAACTCAAAAACCAAAGCATTAAGAGCAAATCTGACAGGAAGTAAAATTGTTGATCAGATCACGATCTATCTGCCCTGGAATTTGCAGATGAATCGGATAATCGGTTGTTAGGTTGCTGGCCCTGAATTGGTAATTTTGAGGAAATTTTGCTGTTTTTTGTTATTATCTTGAATATTATTATAGATAGAGATAAACTGTAAACAGCAATAATGTACAGCAAAGTAAGAACTAAAAATAAGTCAGTATGACCAAAATAGTTAATTGCCCCCCCCCCCCCCCCTAAGGAGTTATTGCCCTTCATAGTAAATTTTTAACAATTTTCTTAAAATTTGAAGATTTTCAATAACATTTTCCACAGAAAGTACTGTTATAGATAGAGATAGTTGTAAGCAGCAAGAATGTTTAGTAAAGTAAGATCTACAAACACATCACCATCACCAAAACACAATTTTGTCATGAATCCATCTGTGTCCATTGTTTAATATTCACATAGACCAAGGTGAGCGACACAGGCTCTTTAGAGCCTCTAGTTTTATACACAGGCAAATTTTGTTCACGTGAATTTAACGTGAATATCACGTGAAAAAATATACACTGTATTAGCTTTGATCCTTTTTGAAGGTAATACAGTGACCTATAGTTGTCAATTTTTGTGTCATTTGGTCACTTTTGGAGAGATGTCTCATTGGAAATCATACCTCAATTTTTGTTTATATAAAACTTCATTTGTTTTCATAAAAAAATCAACACATTTGCTTATAAAGTCATTCGCACCTAAATTTAACAGCTAAGCATTACTCTAATCTATTACTTTTACTCGCATCATTTATGTTAGGTAAGTAATTTGACAACCTTCATATTTTGTTTAACCAATTCAAATGTTATTTGGGTTTATAGTTTTCCAGTGAAACATTAAGTCATTAGCAATTTTCAGTGTCTTTTAATAAGTTGAACACTTAACACCAACAATATTATTAGAATAAGACATGACCGATATTTCCAGTGTCTTTAATAAGTTGAACAATTAACACCAACAATATTGTTAGAATAAGACATGACCGATATTTCCAGTGTCTTTAATAAGTTGAACACTTAACACCAACAATATTGTTAGAATAAGACATGACCGATATTGTCTTGCGATACACCTATACTTTCTTCTGATTAAAGTCACTGGCAATTGCTAAGGACTTAATGTTTCACTGGAAAACTATAAACCCAAATAACATTTGAATTGGTTAAAAAAATATGAAGGTTGTCAAATTACTTACCTAACATAAATGATGCGAGTAAAAGTAATAGATTAGAGTAATGTCTGTACCTTAAGCCCTGCAACTTTGACCCTTAATTGAAAATGACTACAAGTCAGACGCCTGTTATTCGGTGGTCGTTGTTTGTTGTTGTATTACATATTCGTTTTTCGTTTATTATTTTGTTCATAACTTAAGCCGTATTTTTTTTCGTTTGAATTGGTTTACATTTGTCATTTTGGAGCCTTTAATGCTATGCGGTATGGGCTTTGCTTATTGTTGTAGGCCCTACGATGACGTATGGATGTTAATTTCTGAATCATTTGGCCACTTGTAGAGAGTTGTCTCATTGGCAATCATACCGCATTTTCTTTTCCTTTTAGTTACATAAAACTTCCATTGTTTTAGTAAAAAAAATCAACACATTTGCTTATAAAGTTATTCGCCAGTAAATTTAACAGCCTAACATTAACTCATTATAAATTTCCAATGATTTTTATAAATTGAACACTTAACACCAACAATAGCTGTAACCCTAAGAAATGACCGAGATTTTTTTTACGATACACCTGCTTAAAAAAAGCATGTGTATGTAAAACTTCATTTGTTTTCGTAAAAAAAATCTAACACATTGTTTTATAAAGTAAATCACAGCTAAAGCTGGTGTATAGCAAGAAAATCTCGGTCATGTCTTATTATTAACCAAAGTTCAACTTTCTTCAACTGTTGTGTTGGGGTGAAAATTTATCACCGTTTTTGTTTTCGGTGTTTTTGAATGATTTAGAAAACTTTTTTGTCGAAAATGATGTAAAAGATTTAGAATATATTTCTAAAAACTGTGAAGAATTGTTACAAGTGTTAGTTAAAATCTTTGTAATTTTGTATTCAGATGACACTGTTATTATGTCTGATAGTAAGGAAGAACTACAACATGCATTCGATGTTTTTGAACAATATTGTAACATATGGAAACTCCAAGTTAATATAGATAAAACAAAAATTATTGTGTTTAGTAAAAAAAAAGGTACGAGACAACTTTGATTTTCATGCATATGGTAATGCTATAGAAGTTGTAGATTTTTATAATTATTTAGGGATATCTTTTAATTATAACGGTAATTTTTGTACTGCTAGACAAAGGATTTTTGATCAAGCACAAAAAGCAATGTTTGCTCTCTACAGGAAGATAAAACATATATCATTGCCTATTGATATTCAGTTACAACTCTTCGATGCTGTAATCGCACCTATATTATTATATTCATCAGAGGTTTGGGGGTTTGAAAATAAACAGAATATTGAGAAAATGCATTTGCAATTCTGTAAAAATATTCTTTGTGTTCGGAATAGTACACCAAATTTTATGGTTTACGGAGAATTAGGTCGGGTTCCGTTATATATCTCTATAAAACTTAGGATGGCATCATTTTGGTGCAGAACCATTAAAACAGAGAGCAAACTGTCAAATATCCTTCTAAGACTTATGATTAAACTACATGAAACTAATCCTACCAAATTTAAATGGATTCAATATGTAAAATCTATATTTGATGATATAGTCTTAGTTTTATATGGAACGATCAATTAGTTGTAAATATTGATTGGTTAAAAAGTGTGGTTAAACAGCGATTAACAGATCAGTACTATCAGCATTGGTTCTCGCAGATAAATAATGCATCTAGGGGTGAATTCTATTCTTTATTCAAACTCGAGTTTGGTTTGGAACCGTATCTATTGCGATTATTACCCAAGGACAGATATTACATATCTAAACTTCGATGCTCGAATTTGAAGTTACCTATTGAGACGGGTAGATGGGCGGGGATCGCGAGGGAAAATAGAATATGTACATTATTTAATGAGGGAATAGGGGATGAGTTTCATATATTGTTTACCTGTAAAAATGCTGATGTTTCTGCTCTTAGATCAAAGTTTATACCAAATTACTATGTAGTGAATCCAAGCCAGAACAAATTCACTGGCTTGTTGTTTTTATGTAACGTACACGTTCAAAGGAAATTATCAATTTTCGTGAAGAAAATCATAAAATACTTAATCTAATTATACCAATTGTCTTTTAAAATATACTATGTATTTGTGTTTCGTTTGTCCTGTCTCGATATGTATTATCTTAATATGTTTGTATATATTGTCCTCTTGTACACAGGTATGTGTCTGAGGTTATGAATAAAATCTTGAATCTATTACAAAAAACAAAAATTAATTGTTTGTATTAAGTGTTCAACTTATTAAAGTCAACGGAAATTGCCAATGACTTAATGTTTAGCTTTTAAATTTCACTTAAAAACTGTTAAACCAAATAACTTTTGAATTGGTAAAAAAATAATGAAGGTTGTCAAATTGTTAACCCACCATATATATATAATGTTGCTTACGTACCAAAAATAATGTCAGTAAAAGTAATACTCGTAGATTAAAGTCATGTCTGTACCAAAAAGTCCTAAAAGTTGGACACGGCTACAAGTCAGCAGCCAGTTGTCATGTGTTGCTGTTAAACATATTTGATTTTTGTTCACTTTTTTTTAACTTAAATCAGGCCGTTAGTTTTCTCATTTGAATTGTTTTACATTTGTCATTTCGGGGCCTTTTGTATCTGAATACATGCGGTATGGGCTTTGTTCATTGTAGACGGCCTTACAGTGATCAATATAAAAAACGAAGATGTGGTATGATTGCCAACAAGACAACTGTCCACAAGAGACCAAAATGACACAGATATTAACAACTATTATAGATCACCGTACGGCCTTCAACAATGAGCAAAGCCCATACCGCATAGTCAGCTATAAAAGGCCCCGATATGACAATGTAAAACAATTCAAACGAGAAAACTAACGGCCTTATTTATATAAAAAAATGAACGATAAACAAATATGTAACACATAAACAAACGACAACCACTGAATTACAGGCAAGTATAGTTTTTAATTTCTGTTTTATTTGGTTACTTGTGTAGAGTTGTCTCATTGGCAATCATTACCTTAGCTGTATTTGGCAAAACTTTTAGGAATTTTGGTTCTCAATGCTCTTCAACTTTGTACTCTATTTGGCCTTTGTAACTATTTTGGATTCGAGCGTCACTGATGAGTCTTTTGTAGACGAAACACGCGTCTGGCGTAAATACAAAATTCAATCGTGGTGTCTTTGATGAGTTTATATACCACATCATCTGTTTTATTATGTTATATAGAACTTCATTTATTTTCGTCAAAAATCAACACATTGTCTTATAAAGTAAATCACACCTAAAGCAGGTGTATAGCAAGAAAATCTCGGTCATGTCTTATTACAAAAATTGTTGGTGTTCAACTTATTAAGGGCATACGATACAGTCACAGGGGAGGTAATGACGTTGCTAACGTAAAATGTTATTTTTGCGACGTCAAACTATGACATATCTGGAAAAGATGCATTTTTCGACTGATTTTTATCATTCAAACTGATTTAAAATTTGAAAACGAGTGCATGGACCTCTATTTTTTAAAACGAAAATTTGTTTTATTTTGCAAGGAGATTATGTGACCCAAATTTTATAAAACTGTAAATAGAGGAATTTTTTTAATTTTGATAAACATGCAGCAAAAAATGACGTTTGTTCCTCTATTCATGAACATTTGATAAATATGAGTTATTTCTGAATAAAAATTGCATAATTTTTAATGATACTTATAAAATACAGAAATTACCGATTATTTAACAAAAAAACATTTGTGTTTATCTTTTAAAACAAAAGTGATGTCTTTCTTTCGAAAAAGAAAACACGGACACAAATCTGAATTTTGAGCAAATATACAAAATTTCGACCTCATTTTACTCAAAAAGTAGCACATGAAGGTATATTTTTTATTACATATTTGATTTAATCAGGTAAAAAATAGCCTATATGCAAATTTTCATCAACTTGTAAATACAGGTTCAAAACTGTATCGTATGCCCTTAAAGTCAACGGAAATTACCAATGACTTAATGTTTAGCAAGTTTTACCCTTTATTGAATACGGCGACAAGTCAGGCGCCTGTAATTCAGTGGTTGTCGTTAGTTTCTGTGTAACATTTGTGTTTTTCGTTCATTTTTTGTACATTTATTAGGCCGTTCGTTTTTCTCATTTGAATTGTTTTACATTTGTCATTTTATAGCTGACTATGTGGTATGGGCTTTGCTCATCGTGGAATGCCTAACGGTGATATATAGATTTAATTTCTCTGTCATTTTGTTACTTGTGGAGAGCTGTCTCATATCACATCTTCTGTTTTATATTTTAAAATTTTCTAATTTTGTCTATTAGATTTACAAAAATTCTGTCCTCAGTGAAAGAGGGTTTTCAGATATATACTGCGAAACTGTTTACTCGCGTAGAAAACTGTTATGAACTTTTGGATAATATTTAATCTCGTTCTTTCTTTGAAATTAATACTATCAAAACGTTTGATAACCATTATACCACAATTATCCATGTGAAATTGACAACTCGTCTTAAAGAAATAATCCTTTTTTAAAATGAAAATGGTAGCATACGCTATAAATTTATTGCCGTGTGATACCATACGGCAGCCGCATATCTTGTTAATGGTGACCAAAAAGGTAAATCATGCTACTCAGAGGAACAAGTGATCAGTGTGCTGGAGTTTCTTATATACAGTCTATTTTTTGAATTTGGAGGTATACTTTTTTTCAAAATATTGTTGACTTTCCCATAGGAACAAACTGGGCGCCTCTGTTTGCAGACTTCTCCATATTTTTTATACGAGTTGGAGTTTCTTCAGACACTTGTAAAAACAATGAAATTAAAGAACACAGTTTATTTAATATCACAGTTGGAAATATTGATTATGCTCTTTCCATTAACAATCCAAACTTTTCTGCTGCTTTTCATAAATATATCCTCCAGAACTGGAAATTAAAAGTTTCATATATTGTTTACCTGTAAAAATGCTGATGTTTCTGCTCTTAGATCAAAGTTTATACCAAATTACTATGTAATGAATCCAAGCCAGAACAAATTCACTGGCTTGTTGTTTTTATGTAACGTACACGTTCAAAGGAAATTATCAATTTTCGTAAAGAAAATCATAAAATACTTAATCTAATTATACCAATTGTCTTTTAAAATATACTATGTATTTGTGTTTCGTTTATCCTGTCTCGATATGTATTATCTTAAAATGGTTGTATATATTGTCCTCTTGTACACAAGTATGTGTCTGAGGTTATGAATAAAATCTTGAATCTATTACAAAAAACAAAAATTAATTGTTTGTATTAAGTGTTCAACTTATTAAAGTCAACGGAAATTGCCAATGACTTAATGTTTAGCTTTTAAATTTCACTGGAAAACTGTTAAACCAAATAACATTTGAATTGGTAAAAAAATAATGAAGGTTGTCAAATTGTTAACCCACCATATATATATATATATATATAATGTTGCTTACGTACCAAAAATAATGTAAGTAAAAGAAATACTCGTAGATTAAAGTCATGTCTGTACCAAAAAGTCCTAAAAGTTGGACACGGCTACAAGTCAGCAGCCAGTTGTCGTGTGTTGCTGTTAAACATATTTGATTTTTGTTCACTTTTTTAACTTAAATCAGGCCGTTAGTTTTCTCATTTGAATTGTTTTACATTTGTCATTTCGGGGCCTTTTGTATCCGAATACATGCGGTATGGGCTTTGTTCATTGTAGAAGGCCTTACAGTGATCAATATAAAAAAGAAGATGTGATATGATTGCCAACGAGACAACTGTCCACAAGAGACCAACATGACACAGATATTAACAACTATAGATCACCGTACGGCCTTCAACAATGAGCAAAGCCCATACCGCATAGTCAGCTATAAAAGGCCCCGATATGACAATGTAAAACAATTCAAACGAGAAAACTAACGGCCTCATTTATATAAAAAAATGAACGATAAACAAATATGTAACACATAAACAAACGACAACCACTGAATTACAGGCACGTATAGTTTTTAATTTCTGTTTTATTTGGTTACTTGTGTAGAGTTGTCTCATTGGCAATCATTACCTTAGCTGTATTTGGCAAAACTTTTAGGAATTTTGGTTCTCAATGCTCTTCAACTTTGTACTTTATTTGGCCTTTGTAACATTTTTGGATTCGAGCGTCACTGATGAGTCTTTTGTAGACGAAACATGCGTCTGGCGTAAATACAAAATTTAATCCTGGTATCTTTGATGAGTTTATATACTACATCATCTGTTTTATTATGTTATATAGAACTTCATTTATTTTCGTCAAAAATCAACACATTGTCTTATAAAGTAAATCACACCTTCAGCAGGTGTATAGCAAGAAAATCTCGGTCATGTCTTATTAAAAAAAATTGTTGGTGTTCAACTTAGGTAGCACTCCACAGTTAGAAAATAAAATTAAAAATGAGCCACAAAATGTTTTATCATCTCCTATTCCTGGATTTCTAATACATTAACCTAACTGTTTGTGTTGTACATGTGCATATGTATGTAATCAGTATATTCCATAGATTTGATTTTCTAAAGTTAAAAGAGTGAAAATTAATTCCTTTTATGTGTATCCATGGCAACATTCTGCATTTATTTATCATAAAATATTGCAAAAAGGGGGGTGGACATGTCACATATCCCCCAAAATTTGGATCAAACTAGAATTTCAATGCCTTTGAGTGATACCTTTTTAGAAACTGTTTTCATAAATCTTCCTAATGATCAAATAAAAAATGGGTGTCTTTCGCCTCATTTTTTCGTAAAATCCCATCACAAAGTTCATGCGATAAAAAGTTGGAAAAAAACATTACAATAATTGCTGGACCAATGTATGGTAGGGCCATGCAAATACGGACTGTCATACAGAAAACAGCCTATATTACATACATTACATAATCTTGATGATCATATAAACCCAATACAAAGGCTATTTTAATACTCAGCTATCCAAAAATGAATTTTATTGCACACTAGCTCTCATATTTGAAAAATTCACAGGGGCCAAAATGCGAAACTACACACCTAACTGTGGAGTGCTACCTTAAGGTGAATTTTTTTCCCTCCTGCATCAATTTTTATTATATTTTCTGTATTCTACTAGCTGTTATGATGAAAATGGTACCTTAGTTTTTAAAATTGGTTCAGTAATAAAGATTTTATGAAGGTTAGCAGTTGATGTTGAAACGCGACAAAAAGTGATTGAAAAATAAATGCTGGATCATAGTGAAAAACTTCAAGTCTGTCTCATTTTTGGGTAAATTTCTAAAACTTTTTACCATTATCTTAATTTAAAATCATAAAATTACCTTAAAAGAGGACAAATTGTACAATTTTTAGGTATTTGAAAGCACTTATAGGTCAATTTTGCTGTAAATAGCATACCTAACCTTGGTTTAGAAGCTCTCAAGCAGGGTATAAATTTCTAGCAGTACTGGCATCATTAAATTTAATTAATGCCAAATTATAATATAAAATCCTGCTAAAAATGTTTATTTGACTTATTCGCATTCAAAAATATAAAGCGATACATTCTGAGGATATCATATAAAGCGCAATCTTTGGTTACAATGGCGAAGCTAATGGAGTACAAATTTAAGACCGCAACATGTCTAAGTGTCAAAATGTGTATATTTGGTTGCTAAGGACAGTAAACAATAAAATGAACATAAATTGCATTCCTAGCAGATTTTTTACCTTCAGAACTAAAACAAGAACATAAAAGACTAAAGATTTATGGTCAATTTTATCTTTAAAAGTGCATTTCTGTGCTTTCTGATGTGCCATAAGGTAGCACTCCACAGTTAGAAAATAAAATTAAAAATGAGCCACAAAATGTTTTATCATCTCCTATTCCTGGATTTCTAATACATTAACCTAACTGTTTGTGTTGTACATGTGCATATGTATGTAATCAGTATATTCCATAGATTTGATTTTCTAAAGTTAAAAGAGTGAAAATTAATTCCTTTTATGTGTATCCATGGCAACATTCTGCATTTATTTATCATAAAATATTGCAAAAAGGGGGGTGGACATGTCACATATCCCCCCAAAATTTGGATCAAACTAGAATTTCAATGCCTTTGAGTGATACCTTTTTAGAAACTGTTTTCATAAATCTTCCTAATGATCAAATAAAAAATGGGTGTCTTTCGCCTCATTTTTTCGTAAAATCCCATCACAAAGTTCGTGCGATAAAAAGTTGGAAAAAAACATTACAATAATTGCTGGACCAATGTATGGTAGGGCCATGCAAATACGGACTGTCATACAGAAAACAGCCTATATTACATACATTACATAATCTTGATGTTCATATAAACCCAATACAAAGGCTATTTTAATACTCAGCTATCCAAAAATGAATTTTATTGCACACTAGCTCTCATATTTGAAAAATTCACAGGGGCCAAAATGCGAAACTACACACCTAACTGTGGAGTGCTACCTTATTAAGGGCATACGATACAGTCACAGGGGAGGTAATGACGTTGCTAACGTAAACTGTTATTTTCGCGACGTCAAACTATGACATATCTGGAAAAGATGCATTTTTCGACTGATTTTTATCATTCAAACTGAATTAATTTGAAAACGAATGCATGGACCCCTATTTTTTAAAACGGCAATTTGTTTTATTTTGCAAGGAGATTATATGACCCAAATTTTATAAAACTGTAAATAGAGGAATTTTTTTAATTTTGATAAACATGCAGCAAAAAATGACGTTTGTTCCTCTATTCATGAACATTTGATAAATATGAGTTATTTCTGAATAAAAATTGCATAATTTTTAATGATACTTATAAAATACAGAAATTACCGATTATTTAACAAAAAAACATTTGTGTTTATCTTTTAAAACAAAAAAGTTATGTCTTTCTTTCGAAAAAGAAAACACGGACACAAATCTGAATTTTGAGCAAATATACAAAATTTCGACCTCATTTTACTCAAAAAGTAGCACATGAAGGTATATTTTTTTATTACATATTTGATTTAATCAGGTAAAAAATAGCCTATATGCAAATTTTCATCAACTTGTAAATACAGGTTCAAAACTGTATCGTATGCCCTTAAAGTCAACGGAAATTACCAATGACTTAATGTTTAGCAAGTTTTACCCTTTATTGAATACGGCGACAAGTCAGGCGCCTGTAATTCAGTGGTTGTCGTTAGTTTCTGTGTAACATTTGTGTTTTTCGTTCATTTTTTGTACATTTATTAGGCCGTTCGTTTTTCTCGTTTGAATTGTTTTACATTTGTCATTTTATAGCTGACTATGTGGTATGGGCTTTGCTCATCGTGGAATGCCTAACGGTGATATATAGATTTAATTTCTCTGTCATTTTGTTACTTGTGGAGAGCTGTCTCATATCACATCTTCTGTTTTATATTTTAAAATTTTCTAATTTTGTCTATTAGATTTACAAAAATTCTGTCCTCAGTGAAAGAGGGTTTTCAGATATATACTGCGAAACTGTTTACTCGCGTAGAAAACTGTTATGAACTTTTGGATACTATTTAATCTCGTTCTTTCTTTGAAATTAATACTATCAAAACGTTTGATAACCATTATACCACAATTATCCATGTGAAATTGACAACTCGTCTTAAAGAAATAATCCTTTTTTAAAATGAAAATGGTAGCATACGCTATAAATTTATTGCCGTGTGATACCATACGGCAGCCGCATATCTTGTTAATGGTGATCAAAAAGGTAAATCATGCTACTCAGAGGAACAAGTGATCAGTGTGCTGGAGTTTCTTATATACAATCTATTTGTTGAATTTGGAGGTAGACTTTTTTTCAAAATATTGTTGACTTTCCCATAAGAACAAACTGGGCGCCTCTGTTTGCAGACCTCTCCATATTTTTATACGAGTTGGAGTTTCTTCAGACACTTGTAAAAACAATGAAATTAAAGAACACAGTTTATTTAATATCACAGATGGAAATATTGATGATGCTCTTTCCATTAACAATCCAAACTTTTCTGCTGCGTTTCATAAATATATCCTTCAGAACTGGAAATTAAAAAAAACCAGACACGGCTTCCTCGCCGAATTCGTGTCTTAAACTTATACCTCGAATTTGACATAAGCGGTCATCTTAGTACCAGAATCTATGATAAACGAAGCGATTTAGATTTTGGAAATATATAAATCTCCCTTCTTAGCAGCAATAAACAAACTCCACCTGAATATGGGATAAACATTTCCCAATTCATCCGGTATCAAAGAGATAGCAACCGCTACTCAGACTTGTAACAGTCACCATTCTTTGAGCAGAAAGTTGATGAACCAGTGTTAAGTCAAAGGTTTTTTTCCTAAAAAGTTAACAAGAAGATACCAATACGTTGTTGATAAATATTCCGTATCAACATAACAAATAATACATGATGATCTTGAAATATAGATTCTAGGTACTGACGTGTTGATCATCATAATTACGTATCATACAAGAAGTGTTCTTTTCTATTTGTCTTAGTGTATTTTTTTTAACTTTAAATGTTTATATAAAAAAAAAGAAGATGTGGTATGAATGCCAATGGAGCAGCTCTCCACAAGAACCCCAGTGACACAGAAATTAACAACTATAGGTCATCGTACGGACTCAACAATGCACAAAGCCCATACCGCATAATCAGTTATAAAAGGCCCCGATATGACAATGTAAAAAAAAATCAAACGAGAAAACTACGGCATAATTTATTTAACAAAAACTGAACAAAAAATATGTAACACATCTACAATTGACAATCACTGAATTACAGGCTCCTAACTTGGGACATGCACATACATAAAAATGTGGCGAGATTACTCCATTTTTGGTACTATATTTTGGTGTAGTTTTAATGTATTCCATGTCATGTAATGGATCATTTCAGTGTTATATTTTACATTGCCATAAAATTGCGAGGTTTGGCTACCCACAAAACTAGGTTCAACCCACCATTTGTTTTCTTAAAATGTCCTGTACCAAGATAGGAACATGACCATTTTTTATATTATAGTTCGTTTTTGTCTGTGTTATATATAGTGTTGTGTTTCTGTTGTGTCGTAGTTCTCCTCTTACTATTTGATGTGTTTCCCTCAGTTTTAGTTTGTAACCCCGGATTTGTTTGTTTTTTCTTATCGAATTATGAATTTCGAACAGCGGTATACTACTGTTGCCTTTTTTCGGCATTTATACAACCTGCCATTGTGTTACTGAGCTATATGGATTGTTGATGTTGTCTTATTGCTTATGTAGTGTCTTAGTATTTACTGTAAACATTATTTCGCGTACTTGTCGCATTTAGCACTTTCTATATTTCGCGAGTTTTATTCGCGATTATCTACTTACGATTATTTAAATAAAAAAATCAGTTACGCATATTCGCGACTATTTAAATTCCGTTATTTTTCTACTCGCGAAGTCCGAAATAATCGCTCGCGAAATAAGTTGTTTACAGTATATCCCATGTTGTTTTTCTTGTGAAATATTGATCTGTTTTATAGTGATAAAGATTATAAGCAATAGTTACTACTGTTCCAAATTCATGACATTTTAACCTTTTATTTCTGTTTGGTTTGCTTAACGTTGTTGTCAATATAATGGAATTCTTTGTGACTGTCATACAAGTGAGAGATTTACTAGCTTTTAAAACCAGTTTAACCCACCATTTTCTACATACGAAATGTCTGTACCAAGTAAGGAGTATGACAGTTGTTTGCTATTCGTTTGATGTGATTTAGCTTTTGATTTTGTCATATTATCAATTTTATAAAATATTGTTTTTAAATTTTCTTGGAGTTTAGTATTTTTGTTATTTTACTTTTTATTGCCACATCATCTCTCTGTCCTATGTATACTTTCCAATCGTCCCGTTTCTATTGGAATACTTAAATTCGACGTCCTTAACTTTGTTACCCGGCTTTTGTTCGTTTATATAATCTTTACCCAATACCTTTCAAATCGAAAATCTTTTTCAATGCAGATTTTTCATAAAATTATCCAATATATGAACTTTATAAATTACTTAACCACGAGTTAAAAAACTGATAACACAATATTCGATCACGATAACTTTTTATTACAAAAACCAATCTGACTCGTGAATATATAAATATGATTAGTAGTTATTTAATATTGATTCCTATTTTTTTTAAAACCACTTATTAATATTTTTATCATTATTCCATAGAGATAACATCAATCGGTGCAAAGCAGTTCTGTACTAATTGTTTTTTTGTAAAATTTAACACTAATAGTAAATCATTCTCATCTAGACCAAATCTCCAAAGAAAATTTTGTATCACCTCATACACAATTAAATATATGCGGTATCTATTACAGTACTTCATTCAATATTTAAAAAGTACCCGTTCAATAACTTTCAAATTCTCAAACCATATATTCCTCATGCAAGAGAGTTGGTGTTATCGGATAATGAAATAACTTTGTTGTATATCTACCGAAATAGACAAATAACATGTAGTCTTCAAAGCACAACATTAAATACTAAAGACTGATATCACGAACCCGCCATAAAACTGGCGTGATCTCAGATGTCAAGGAAGGTTCAGCGGATCCTTCCTATTCCATATAAGATACCGTCGGGTTACTACTCTAAATGACTTTAAAAATATCAAGTGATTAGGCACCTCATTTCACTCTTATCTAACCTCAGACTTAACCAATTTCGTAAACCATCGATTTTGTAAATTTGATGAAACTTAAACCGATTAACCGATTGGGAAACTTTGAAATTGAAACATATTTTCATTTTAAATTATCTAAAAGTCTGTTCCGGTATAAACAACACGTACATAAAAAAAATATAAAGCATAAACATTTAATACTAAAAGCAAGAGCAACATGAACCCTTTTAAACAAAACCTGATGTGATCTAGGTTCATCCTCTTGAAGGTTAAGCAGTTCCTGCTCCAAATTGTTTAAAAGATGTTTGATAGGGAACTGTGACAATCGCTGGTTAGAAGTATATAGGATTTACAAATCAAGATCACAAACAAACCGTGTTTCAATCCACAACAGTTGACAAAATGGTTTACAGATACGTAAAGAAAACAACGATGCAACAAAGTTGGAATTGGTCTGAAATTCTTTAGAAGTCTGTATTAAAGGTCATGTAGTTTGTTTGACTTTACAGAATGTATTAATTGAGAAATACTGTTCAATTATAAAGTTTGTTTGAACATAAGCTAAAAACGGCAATCAATCCTTATATATCATACAATTTCCAACTTGTAATTATAATTATAGCTTTTAATAAAAATATGGAAACTAATTTTAAATTTGCTTTACGTTCATCAAACCCGGTCATTAGATAAAACATAATTATTGACATCACAAAGAAAATGTGCTATTGTTAATAAATCAGAAATTTCATTTAAAAGCCCAATCTTCTTGCAAAAATCAAACTGTATGTCTTTTAAGTTAAGTGCTTTTCGATCGCTTAAGTGATATTGAACGTGCTACAAAGTTTTTAGCAAGAGAACAGATATTGTGCATTACCTGATGTCATTATTGCTTTAGGCAAATGGGGACCAGATTTGGGTAACAATCTTCAGTTTTAAACTGTTTGTTGCAGTTTTAAAAGATAAAGTGACAACTAGAGCGAAGGAACTTCCTTTTAAGCAATTCTGTTTTTTAAATCTTCATCTCAAATGCATTTACATCTGTCAATCTTCTGTTAATCCTTTCTACACCTCCGTGCTTTCACATCGTCATAACGAGGCACATAAAGGGACAATCGTGATGTTGTTTGACAATTAACAATTTTCAGTTTTTCTTTAAAGTTAATTTAATTTAACCTTTAGATAATTAGATTTTGAGTTAATTTACCGTGAGTTAATCTTTAAGTTTAGTTATTTTATCTATGTAAATGGTGCCAGTATCTTGTAAGCAAGAGTTCCCCATTTGCAGCAGTAATGTAACTTTTAGAAACACTATTAGCTTTAATGTAAAGTTTGTGTAACAATGCTTTTTTTAATTAAACCATCCAACATTAAAATTATCATCGGTAAAGTTACAAAATATGTAATTGATCTAAAACATTAAAATGCTGTTTATAAAGCACTTCGACTAATGACTATGTCTCATCGAATCACCAATAACACTTTTTGATGATAATTGCATTTCATATTATTAAAATGTTTGTAAGCCGCTTTTCTGGGAAAACCGATATCTGTAGAACTAAGTAGAACGTATTCAGGATTTAGGAACGCTTGGCATTATGGACATCAAACGATATGGACTCAGAAGTTCACAAATACATTTTAGAGCTTTAACAAATACTGCAATAATAGAATTTTATTTATATATGCATCCGGACATTCAATTTGCTTCTCGGTTGCATTTTGGTGTCTTTAATCTAATGTGCAGATTTATTTATTCTCGGTTTTTTTAAATATAATACCCAGTTTACGGTAATTGATTTTCGACCATATTTACACTGTTTGGTCTTAATATCAACGAATCTCCTTGCATTTTGATTTGTGAGCAAAATCGAACGTCCTTATATAAATGCCAGACTACGAATGAGAACCGAAAGTAACATATTCAAAAATACCACAGGTACCTGGATTCGACATAAACTACACCAACAGTATAGAAAAAGGTAAACATTTAACCCACTGTCCCCAAATATGGATTTCAGTTATTTGGATGTGTTGATTGTATTACATCGCAGACATTAAATTCAATGATTTTATTTGGAAGTCGCATTTCTACGAATTCCGCATGGGCCTGTTTGCGACATGTCGTAAATGATATTTTCTAACAAACCCAAAACTCCCTGTATGTTTGGCTTTTTTTCAGTGGCAGCACAACCTCTCCATTCCTTCTTTCACTCTATCTTTATTTCATATCCTTAAAATTGGTATGATATTACATCGTTGTTATCTTCTAATAAATCAGGAAATCGTGTTCTTCTCTGAATTACCAAGCAAAACTATTTGAATCTTCTTGGGATTGATGACCCTCCATGACTGATACTCATTTAACAAGGATAAACGGTGTCCCTTTTCATAAATCATTTTGTATTGTTGATTGGATGAAAACATTTAAGCATTTGTTTTCATAAAATCTTTTGAAAAATCAAATCTTCATCCTAGCTCTTACCTGAAACTGCATGGTCGATTTAAACAAAACTTGGCATGGTAATATATCTAAGCTCCTGTATGTAAATTCTTCAACTAGTTCCGGTCATATGAAAGACAAATGTCCTGACTGGAAGCAGCGACATTTTCTTTTGATTGGTCTATTCTTAATAAATCTTCGACACTGAAACTATGAAACTGTTTTGGACACAAGGGACTATTGGTAATTGGTGGTTGAACCCTCTACGAACGGTCTTCATAAATTGTTTATCGGTGGATAAACGTGGCGGGATTTGTAGAAAATTGCCCAGATGAACCCTATAGAAATTCGCATTTTCATAATCTCGGCCACTTTGAATCGATTTAGTTGGAACTCATGTAGAATGATTTATTCGAAATACTGTGGATTTTATATCCCAGGCACAAATACCCTTAGCCGTATTTGGCACAAAGTTTTGGAATTTTGGGTCATAAATGCTCTTCAACTTTGTACTTGTTTGGCTTTCTATCTATTTTGATCTGAGCGTCACTATGTCTTATGTAGACGCGCGTCTTGCGTATCAAATTATAATAAGCCTAGTACCTTTGATACCTAATTTAATCATTTCTTTGAATCGAGTTAAAAATATGGTTGACGTTAGGGATTCTGAGTGGCCGATTTTCGTTCTCCGCTGATACTACAAATTGAATGTTTTGAAACTTCATTGGTTTGATAATACCCTCTGATAAACATCGCAACATTATCAGGGATAGTTCTAATTGAAAAACTTTAAGGAAATCATATGTTGATTTTTTTTCTGAAATTTTCTTATGATTTGAAATAAAGTAGTCATAAATAATATATCAAATCAAATCACAGCCACAGCCACAGCCACAGCCACAGCCACAGCCATACCATTAGAAACTAATTGTGCACTGTGACAAAACTTGCAAATTTCTTTATAGATAATCACTATATCGCATAGGCGACAGGCAGTCTATATCGCCAATTTTGTATATATCCATATCACTGATTTTTCTCTAAGTTTTTAAAGACATAGTTCTTATGTGATGGTTGAAAAGTCAAACCTCGAACGTAAACGCCACAAGAAGAGCCCAATGAATGAATGATATTTATATAAAGGCAACAGTAGTTTACCGCTGTTCAAAAGTCATAAAACGATTGTGAGAAAACAAATCCTGGTGACAAACTTAAACCGAGGGAAGCACATCAATTATAAGAGGAAAAAACGAAACAACAGAAACAATTAAGTGCAACAAAAAAACAAACGACGATGCAACATACATAGAAATGCATGACATTTCCAACTTATACATGTATACCATAAATAATTCTAAAACTGCATTTTGAATTACATTCACAATAAGCTTTAACTGGGGTCTTCCGACTCCATTTAATCCGACAGGTCTGAAGAAGGAATCATTCATTCAATTAACAGTTTTGAAAACACATGTAGAATATAAAATGATTTTTAATGTCCGTTAAGTTGTGGAGGGTATTTTCCAATATACTGCTGAAAAACAACAATGTGATTCGTGTCCCCTGTCTAACTATGATAAGCATTACTATGATAATTAATTAAAGACTAGGTTAACCATATCGATACTTTTATATGATAGTTAACTACACAAATCTGAAAGCTGAAAATGGATCATAAACATGAAATTGTATGTTTAGTACCAGGCGTAATTAAGTTATTAAATAGAAGAGTAAAACGATTTGTAAATAATCATTACATAAGTAAATACAAAATATTCAGTATAACACTTGAAAGTAGTATTGAAAAGAAAGGAATACTATTTTCGGTGATCCATGGCCTTAATGAGGTAAAATTGGTCCAACAAGAACTTGACTCATATGAGTTTCGAATACTCCTTATCAATTTATTTACCTTAATATATATATATTTAAGGGCCAATAAAGAACAGAAAACTTAATTAGAGTCCAATGGTCATGATAAGGTGAAATGAAACGAAGCTCGCTTGTAGAATATATTAACTAATCTATTTCATTAATATATAAAATTTGCATTGACAATCAGCTAAAATTTGTACAGATAGCCTTTTCTCTATGAATTGTGACATCATTTAGCTATAAAAAAGAGTAGCACGGTAGGTATAGTGTCCGGCTAGGATCGTGGTTTTTCGAGTAATTTGATCGGGCTTTTTCGAGTGTGACCCCTTTTTTTCGAGTGAATATGATCAAAAATGTAAACAAACAGACTTCATTTCTGACAAGACGTGATATATAAGCTTGAGATTAATATGCAAGGTTATACAATGTATGTTAGTATTTGAAATAAAAAGATAAAATCATTCTGACATTTTTTTTCGTTAAAAAAGTTAAATTTAGCCTTACAATGCTTTTATTCCAAAATACAGAATAGAGCCATTTTCATACACATACCAATATAAGTGTCGACGGAAATGCATACATGGAATGTATATATCCTTAGATATACAGACATTTTACAAAAAAATATTGTTGTTGCATTGAAAACGACATTTTGAGACGAAATTCATTTCTTCATGTCCGGGCTTTTTCCAGAGCAGTCCGGACTTTTTCGAGTGCGTCCTTTTTTTATCGAGTGATTATACACATTTTGTAAAGCTAAAAATGTTATGTGTTGGTGTATTTATGTTTTAAAACTATAAAATCAAGGTTCAAATTAAGTACTTTAAAGCCCAATGGTGTATTATTACTTGCAATTTATAAACAAATATGGTTCTTTGTATATATTCTTTTTCTCCCATCTTATAAATTGCATGTACAGTAGATATTCGTGATGTCAACAATCTAATGTAAGCATAGACCATTCGGATTGAGACGTACTTACCTATATTGTGTAAGGTGAGATATATGTTTGTTTTTAAAAGAGTATAAATCCGAAATATTTCATTAACTTTTTGTCTTGTATCTTGTATTTATTTTATTGTTTTAAATGCTACTACTTTGAGGAGGAGTCTGATAATGCATTTGTAATAAATAAATTAATTGGTCATGCAGCAACTAAACACCATAAGAACTTCCTTTCAATAAAAGAAAAGTGCCGAAGATATGGATATCTATTTAGACATTACAATGTTGTTCTTGATGTCGTTCGAAGCACTGGACAATCTAGCTGGTGATAGCTAATAATATACACATTTTGTATTTTTCTATCATTTCTAAAGCTCTGGTCATAACGAACCCACGGCACATCTATGCAGCTCCGAGACATGATGTTTTGTCAAATCGCGGGTCATCTGTGATCGTCGTACGACAGTCGCACGATATTTTGAGCATCGTGGCGCTGTCGTGTGTCGTGGGACGAAAATTGGACATGCACCTTTTTGCTCGGATTTTTGTCGTGTCACTGTCTTCTGGATGTCGTAAGAGTGTCTTACCATAGTCGTGCGATAAACAAATTGTCGTGGGAACCAACATAAACCATTTAAAAAAAAAAAATAATCGTACCGTGACTGTCGCTCGACGGTCGTAAAACAATATCACGACTGTTGCAAGACACTCGTGATACATTTGCACGATTGTCTCACGAATTCCAAATTTCGTACGATCCTTGCACGCCATTGATTGTCTGTCGTACGACAGTGGTATGTTCGTCGTGCAACATATTTTCTTTATATTAAGAAGAATACAAATCGGCGGGAATGAATGTTTGGAAAAAAATACAGTCTGCTGTTTAAAGAGGATAGTTATTCCACCAGAACGATTACGCTTGGCCCTGCTAAAAAGGCGTCTTGTCAGACTCCAACAAGGTCAAAATATGGTCCTGTTAGCTGTGTTATCGTTTATTCGAGTCCATGAACAGCATAGGAACCATCGAAACGCCCGACGTTGGTGGGTTATGCCATGGATCGAACGGCGCCTGATGTTTCGGCAGTATAGCTATACTGATGCAAGAGTTGGAGCGGGAATCTGCCAATGATTTCGTTGGATTCATGCGGACGGAGCCTGGCATGTTTCAAGTTTTTGCTGAGAGTCGCCCCTCGCATCACCAACCCAATAAATTGGGTCTTCTTTATATACTAGTAGTTCGGAGTCAAACGCTCGAGTAACCCACGATTGGTGTGCGACAGTCGTACGACAGTGGCACGACAGTGACACGAAAGTAACACGGGCATCCCATGACATTAAAACCTGAAAAATAGCCCCAAACAACTCACGATTGCCGTTCGACTGTCGCACGACCAACTTTCGACAAACCCACGACAAAACAATTACATTTTTTCTGTCGTGTACCCATCGTGGAATCATTGTAGACATGTTGTAGCTGATGTGACCACTCAAAATATTGTTTTGACTTTTTGCAAGACAGTGTCACGACAACTCTTTAATAGATCTTCCACGACCAAAAATCGTACGATCTGTTGTGACCGGGGCCTAAAGGATCATATTTAGGTTAATGAACTATTCATTTCATTGTTGATTATATATTAAATTTTATTCAAACTTTATTTTCAATGGCAATAAAAATGGAAGCGATTAAATGAATGTGTTTAAAAAAAAATAATGGATTTTTTATGGGTGTAGGGGAGGCCTCTTTTAGAAGAATGTCTTTTATTACATATTATGATTCTTCATTGCTGTCTATTAGGTTTCTTTCTTAATTTGTATGCATTATGTTTTCTGGTCTGTGTGTCCGTCCGTCTGTCCGTTCGTCCGTCCGTCCGTCCGTCCCGCTTAAGGTTAAAGTTTTTGGTCGAGGTAGTTTTTGATGAAGTTGAAGTCCAATCAACTTGAAACTTAGTACACATCTTCCCTATGATATGATCTTTCTAAATTAATGCCAAATTAGAGATTTCCCCCCATTTTCACGGTCCACTGAACATAGAAAATGATAGTGCGGATGGGGCATCCGTGTACTGGGGACACATTCTTGTTTTTTTTAATCTCCGGGGTTCACCACAAGAAATTTTTATAATTATTATATTATTAACTGAAAAATCAAAAGTAGCATGAAATGAAGTAAAAATGAATATGAAGTCCCCGCGCACTATATTCTAAACACCGTTTTGTAAAGGATCAAGTAATTTCACAATGAACACTGGAAAGTAGTTGTAAAACCCCCTCCAAACAGAAATTTTGCATAAAATTGGAAAAAAGCTTCATTTTGTAATATGTTTATGATGATTATTGGGAATATATGATATTGTCCTTCAGTTAATTACAGTTATAAACAAGAAAAAGTGACTTTTTAAAGTCTAGACAACCTTTTTTTTATATTCAATTTTTTGTAAAAAACCCGGACCCTTTGTTTAAAAACTCGGACGATTTCACAGTTGCTCTCGAAAAAACCCAGACAATAACAAGCATTGATTTATTTGGTTGAAAACAAGGACATTGTGCTTCTTTGTTGACCAAAACATGTAAAGTATTCAATATAAGATGGGTAGTAATGTAAATAACTATTATAATAACGAAATAGCAGATAATTGAACTTATCGCATGTTTTATCACTCGAAAAAGCCCGAACTACACTCGAAAAAAATGGACCGAATCACTCGAAAAACCACGAACCTAGCCGTGAGTAGTAAAGTTTAGAAAGACTTGTATCATGTCAGTATTGGGGTGTAGATGTGGAGACTAGTAACATTTTATCAGCGAAAAGGCGATTTTAATCTGAACAGAAATGAAAAGACTGAATAATTTATATAGTGCTGTTCCAGTCATATTTCAGACTTGACCATGTTTATTACGGCAATTTCTTTACTATTTATATACTAATTTGCAGTCAATTGAGAATTGTTCAGAATATATTTAAACGTTGTTTTTCTTACCTAAACAATAAAATACGAATCTTCACGAAAAAATAATTAAAAGTGCTAAATTGACTGCAAGAGCTGTTCCTAAGGTACCACTCCACATATCTGAAAAATCCACAGGGACCAAAATGCGAGACTAAACAATTGTGATGTGCTACATAAACATCATTTTTTCGCAAGGAAACAGCTGTAATTTTACGGAAAATCTTTTAAAATCTTATCGTTTATATAAGGAGTAGACCCTTTCTGAGCACCTGAGATCATCCGCAGTTTTTGGTGGGGTTCTTGTTTATCAATCTTTAACTGTTGTTTGTCTATTAGTCGTTTTTGTTTTGTTTTTGTTTTGTTTTTTTGTGTTCATGGAGTAATCAGATTGTTTACGACTTATAAGTTTGAATATTCCTTTGATCTCGATCATGTAAGGTCTCAAACTAATCAACTTTATATTTTTAATTACATTTTAAGTAAAGCGCTGAATTTTCAACCTGTAGCGCTATCATATCTTTATGGTTATAGTTTATATCGTCCTTGATACAGTCTTTAACAGCTCGACAGTATTATCACTCTCAGATCGTTTCCATCTGTTTAAAGTTTAAAGCCAGGTTTCAATCATTCACAGGTACATAGTTTACAGGAGATATGAATAAAGGCAACAGTAGTATACCGCTGTTCAAAACTCATAAATCCATGGACAAAAAACAAAATCGGGGTAACAAACTAAAACCGAGGGAAACGCATTAAATATAAGAGGAGAACAACGACACAACACTAAAATGTAACACACACAGAAACGGACCAAGCATCAGACAAAATCCCACGAGAATAACAAATATAACATCATATGACTAAGAAGCTACTTTATTTTTTGTTTTACTACGTTGTAGTCTAAAAAAAAGCGTTTTAAATTGTGATGACCTGTTGTTGAGATGATATATACATAGTGTTTTGCTTATAAATTAATTTGCTTATAAATTAATGTCACATTGCCATATACGCTGAATCCATTAGTCATTAGTAATTTTTAGAACTCGTAATGAAATTCTTAAGGATTATTTCAGAAGATAGTTCTGCACACAGTTTGTATGACCTTTAAATGCAATTGATACCTGTAGTCTTTATATATCTTTATTTTTATGTCAAGATATTTCCGAGTATTATAATTTCTTACGAAATCAAGTAATATTGTTTCGTAATTTCCTAAAAAGTTAGAAAATATACGTTTTCAAACGTTCTTACTAACCTTCTACCAACTGGTCTAATCATTCTAAGGCAATATCAATCGCTAATGAAAAATGCTTTAATTAGCTCTGCGATAATTACATGCGATAAAATACCCTGCAAATTGATGTTATTACAATTATAGTTATTCCCCTTATTCATACAAATAATGAAATTCCAATTTTCAGTAATTAAATATTGATTAGAATACGAAGAGACTGAATGAGGATCAGAGAAGGGACTTTATTATATCTGTCTTTACTTCAACACATATTATACATAGAAAGAATTACCCATTCTCTCAAAAAAATGGAAAGGTATTTAGTTAACTTTCTTCTACATGTACGTGCTCCTTACGTAATAATAAAGCAAACAAATGCAATATATGAAAACAAATTAGAAAGTTCATTAAAAGATATGCCTATCTCTGGAATATTTTGATTATTTCTGTCTTCTTTGATGATTACGATAGACGATCACACGAGGTAACCAAAACAACTACATTGACGTTATATTGGTACCTTTTTTTACATCCTACATACTTCCATCTGGATGTATTAAATATGTCTGTTTCAAAAATCCATTGTTTATCTTAAGCTTTTTTTTAGAAACTAGCGATACATTACAAAAGTTACTGCGATAGTTTTTTTTAGAAAAATATATGTTTATTATTGGGACTAAAGTACTAGTAGATTGTAGAAATATGGAGATGTGGTATGATCGCCAATGAAACTATTTTTTTGTGGAGAGTTGACTCATTGACAAGCATACCACATCTCCGGTTTATTTTTATACCCACCTGAGCCAAATGAAATAGATCAAAGCCTCCATATGTCACAATACTCCTTCAGCAAGGAACAAAACCAGACCTTATGATTAGCTATAAAATGCGCCTTAAAAAAATCAAACGAAAAAAAACAACGCCTGATGTATGAACAGATAATAAACAAAAACAAATATGAAAGAAAGAAACCGACGACAACCACAGAATTGGGACAGAACATACAGAATGTGACAGGGTTGAACATGCTTGTGCGCGCTCGACCCTTCACCTAAACTGGGACTAGGTGTAACTGCACAACACATGAAAAAACTGAAAAAGTCTGTCGAAAAAGACTTATCGACATAAAGTTAAAAGTAAAACAACTAACAAAAAGAAAATAAACTCATCATAGATACCAGGATTAAATTTTGTATTTACGCTAGACGCGCGTTTCGTCTAAAAAGACTCATCAGTGACGCTCAAATCCAAAAAAGTTAAAATGGCCAAATAAAGCGATGGAGTTGGAAGCATTGGGACCAAATCCTAAACTTTTGCCATATAAAGCTAAGTAATCTATTCCTGATGTAATAAAGCCTTAGTATTTCAAATATTCAAAATTTGTGTAAACAGATAATTTATAAATAAAGTGATTACTTTGCCTTAAAATGTGTCATACCGGAAAACTTAGAACAGGTTGCTCATATGAACATAGAATAATTATTCTGGTATATTGTTGTTGGTAGACGGTTCGTTTCCGAGGGTTTCTCCAACCAACGAGTCGTTATTCCTGTGCTGACATGAAATAAATTGCTACAGTAATTTCCTTTACATTTTCTGATCCTTAATTGTTAAAAACATTTGAAACACAATGCGTTTTTATTTATTATAGGCATACCACATCCACTCTTTTTTATTAGATGTATATCTTTTTGTAACCATCTGATTATATAAGCCTTTTTCAACTGATTTTTATAGTAGTTTCTTGTGTTATAATTTTACACCACTGTCCCAGGTAAGGGGAGGGTTGGGATCTCGCTAGGATGTGTAACCCCGCCACATTCTGTATGTAGTTGCCAGTCCAAAGTCAGGAGCCTGTAATTCAGTGGTTGCCGTTTGTTGCTGTGTTGCATATTTGTTTTCGTTCATTTTTGTACCTGATATTAGCCCGTTAGTTATCTCGTTTGAATTGTTTTGCATTTTAGATTTCGAGCCCTTTAAATAGCTCATTATGCGGTATGGGCTTTACTCATTGCCAATAACCATACGGTGATTTATAGCCGTTAATTTCTGGGTCACTTTGTATCTTGTGGGAGTTGTCTGATTGGCAATCGTACCACATCTTCTTTTTTATATATAGCCTTGATCAGATTTAGTACAATGTTTTGAAACTTTTGGTTTTTAATGCTGTTCTTACTTATCATTGTGAAAGAACAAAAATACCGATCTCTACGGAAACTTCAAATCGGAAAGTCCCTTGTCAAATGGCAAAATTAAAAGCTCGAACACATCAAAGGATCACTCATGAATGGCTTTCCAACTGTGTTAGCGTCACTGATGAGTATTATGTAGCCGAAACGCGTGATGGGTATACTGTAGTTTCACCTTGTTAACTTTGATTAGTTTTTATTGTAAACATGTTTGGGGTTTCTCGCTGCCTTTAAGACTCATTGTTGACATTCGGCTGTTCTCTGCTCTTTGGTCGGGTTGTTGTCTCTTATTCAAATTTTCATTCTCAATTTTATTTTAAACTCGATTTAAATTCTGATGTTTCAGCAAATTTGGTTTCACTCAAATGTGTGATTCGAGTTATAAAAAAAACATATTACAGATCCAGCAAGAATATAATTAAAATTTAATGTATCACGACTTAGATGAACTTTTAAATGGATATCTAAATTGTATTTCGAATACATTCAATCTGAATGTGGGCGCTATTTACGTCAACGTGCTAGATAAAAATTCTGTCACTTTCAGCATACTCTCCGTTGCCATTGGCAGTTTATATTTCCAAAAGGTCCCCATCCGACCTACCTTCCAGAATCTATTAAATACAAGTTATCCCAGTTTTATATATTTATCCTTAAGTTAAAAAAAATACCAAAATCTAGTTTGTACATTTCACTAATCAACTTCATATTCAGTCCATTTTTTGGAATTGTTTTTACAAAAAAAAATTTCTGAATTGTTTAATATTGAATTGATCGAAACAAACCAATTTAACATCACTAAATGCTGATGTGACTGTTCTTTCAAGATTCATATTTTTAATTCAAAACTTTTGAGTTGATGTCATGTCAGTAGCATCCTTTAACTTTATTCGCATTTTTTGCCTGGCGAATTTAATGATTTAGAGTTGAAATATGTCGTAGACACTGCGTCATTGACAAATGCCTTGAGGTACTATCTAAATGTATACATTTTTGGTATATATTTCAAATATTTTGTGTCCCACATACATTGAACTTGGACTGTTAATGGCTAGATCATTACACCACAACATATACCATAAGAAAATTAAATCCAGCATTAGAGCATATAAACTAATACATTACAACCAAGTCAACTGATCGAAGATCAGTATAGTCTTTTCAAATAGTGATGAATATTACACGGTGCCTATTTATACCAATTTATTTTTAGTCCCCACCTGATTGGTATTTTTTTGTCGTTATAAATTGTTAGCGCCTTAAATGTATGTAATATGTTGCCAGAAAACCATATGCAGCAAGCAAACACAGAAAGGAATATAAATGAAAGAGTATAAGCAAAATGAATTAACAGTTTGATGCAATATCTCAGAAGTCCTGTAGAATAATATTTGCAATGTGCATACGTGACGGCGATCTAAGAATAGAACATATATATAGTATCAAATGCAAATAAAACTTTTCACCTTCACCAGGAACACTCAAAACCAAGCATCCATAAGCCAAAAACATATATATACTAGTACGTCAATGTCCAAAAGAAGGTTTAAAAAGAATAGCAAAGTATAAGGTCCTCTTTCACTGAGTGAGATTGAACCTTAGTTTCTTAATAAATTCTTAATTTATGACCGAGAATTAAGAGAAAGTATGGTTTGAATCATGTCAGTACCGAAGCACTGGCTACTGAGCTAATGGTACTCGGACTGACTATTATTATATGCCAATTGCTTTCTTGTAATTACAGCAGTCTTCACTAATAACCTCTTCGATACCTCTGAAATCTGATACGACTCTGTTATTAACCGCTTAACATCTGTTTCATGCAGAATTCATAGGTCCATTTAGAATTAATTTAAAGGTGTTTTAAGTGATATTATTTCATAAATATAATTTCATTGATCCTCAATATAGATCAACAGCTTGCAAGCTGACTATATTAATGATACTATTACATTGGAACATTTAAGTGAAAAGGCCATGATATACCGTTTAAATAATATCAATAATATTTCAAGTACATATTTCTGTAGAAAAATTATAAAATAAGATATCCATTTAGGACCTAAAAACGGTATAATATCACTTTAATAACATTTAACTTCAGGTATTTATAAATAAAAAATACATTTGTTTCGAAGGAAATTTCTTCAAATTGAACACAATCAGATCAACATCTCTTTAGGAATTAATTTGAGACGCTAAGATTTCAAAAGATCATAGCTCAATAAACTAGAATCACATCAAAAGTTCAGCATATTTGTTTCAGCTTAGTAAATGCCCAAATTGAACAATTTTTTTAAGATATAAAATAAATGTATTAACAACACCTGTGTACAATATACATTGCGGGCCCTGTTTTTACAACGTTCTTTTACCACAAATGCAAAATTTAATCCTGGTATCTATGATGAGTTTATTAACCAGGGGTTAAATGATGGGCTCTTTCAAAGATATATTTTCTTCATTTAGTGCATAAGTTACATTCTTATTCTTTACACACAAATACTATCAAACTATTAAATATACAACAAAAGATACAATACAACCAAGGTCAAATTCATGACACATTACACTTAACCCTTTACTCATAATTTCCTTTTAAACTTTGTACTTAAAACCATTTTTTTTTATTAATGGAATTATCATAATATAAGAACGAAGGACGGCACGATTTTAGTGTCACAAGGATGATCGAGTGATAACAGCGAACGTTCTTTTCAACAATACTATCCCGGATTTGTTTTATCTAAATTGATTTATGATTTTGAAAACCGATTTGCTACTGTTGCTTATATTTATAAAGGTTTTTCTTGACCCTTTTTATTGCGATACAAATATTCCAAATGTTAAAAACAAAACAACAACAAAACAAACATTAAAAATACCTAGTATAGACCTGCGTCACTGCATCTTATTAATTAAATTTGTATGTATTCTGATGATATGATATAGATCAAAAGGTGTGTTCTCATTTCGCCTTAGCTGTGAATTTCAGGTAAAAAAGGTAAAAAATATACTAAGGCCAGATGGGAATTGAACTAAGGCGAAATGTGAATTTAGATAAAAATATTAAATAAACAAATCAAACCTCTGTGTTTTTTATAGCAATTTTAACAACATTTAATTAGGGAATTGTTTCTTTTGAATTATTATTTTTAATAAAAGTGTCCATTTTTATGATTTTAAAAGAAAAAAATCCACAATAAAACATGAGTCAGTTAAGGAAAGTTGATTCTTGTATGCTTAATTTAATAGAAGTTTCAATTGTATAAATTTTATGCAATTAGAAAGTTCTTAAATGATAATCAGTCAATTATCCTTTACATTGTGCAAGACAAAGAGTTAAAAAAGAAAGAAAAAAAATGAATTCCCACAAACTTGTTTACATATATTACAGAAAATTTAATAAAATAAATAAAATAATAATTCTTTTTTTTTAAATTGTGTTAATTTTATATAATAAAGATAATACATGTACAAGTAAAAAAAGAAGATGTGGTATAATTGCCAATGTGACAACTCTCCACAAGAGACCAAAATGACACAGATATTAACAAATATAGGTGACTGTACAGCCTTCAACAATGAGCAAAGACCATACTGCATGGTCAGCTATGAAAGGGCCCAAAATTACAATGTAAAACAATTCAAACGAGAAAACTAACTGCCAAAGGAGTAGGGGCGATAAGGCCCATATTTGGCCTAAAAATTATTGCAAATATAAAATTTATCATACATTTTCATAAATTACTGGAAACTTGACTTATATTAGGAACAAGGTACTCAGAAAAACAAAACAAAATTGACATTGAAGAAGTTACCATAGCAACAAATCATGACCTAATTTGCATATTTTGTAAAATTTTGTGATTTTCATTGTTTTTCATCAAAAAATGAAATAGTTATCAAACATTTTATTTTCTTGGGCCAAAACCAAAAAATGTACAAAAAAGGAACAAAAAACAAATATGTAACCACTGAATTACATGGTATACTATGACTTGACTTCTTCAAGCTTGGTCCAAATTATATAAGATTCTTCAATCTCCTGATAAACATCGCCAACCAACATAACCAAAACTTGTACATGTACATTTTCTCTATCAGTATGCAAATTTAAAATTGTGTTTTGAATTCAGTGCTGATTCAGAAATTAAATATGTGTTAGGATAGCATGATATGTGTCTTTATTTATTCATTGAAATATGAAATATCCATATACATGTACAATATGTCATATCTAATAAGACTTTATTTACAAAATATAACACATGAGTACAAAAAATTCAGAAAAGGAAGAGCAACTATAAAAAAAAATTATTTAAAAAGTGGGACACCAAAAATTAATAATATTTCATGGTAGAATTTGACATCAAAATAAGAAATAATAACTAATTGCAATACAAACAAAACCTAACTTAATTACAATGTTTACAGAAGCTCCCATTTCGCCTTAGTTAATTCTTAGGTACCTGAAAATTTGTACTAAGGCAAACTGGGATTAATTTTATATGAATATTTTGACAGCTAAGGCGAAATGAGAATAAGCCGATCAAAACCAGTTATTGGTCTTGTTTACTTTGTTGTTTTAAGCTTAATGTTCCAGCTTTAACAACAACAATAAAATTGTTTTTGGTTTGGTTACTTTTTATGTTTGTTTTTTTTTTTAATTTGCCTTTTTGGTTTTTTTTTGGTCTTTTTTGCTTTACTATTTTAATTAACTTTATTGCAAAAATAAAACCTTGGTGGTTTGAAATGCGAACATATTAGACATTTATACAAGAAACATACAATTCACGATAAAAGTTTTAAACAAATTAAGTTAATATTAATAATATATACAAAGAAGATAGATACCAATTGACCGATGTAGTTCCTATTTCCGCATTTTCATGGTTTGCTTTATAAATTCTACAACACTAGACAAAATATCTAAAAGGTTTTAAAGTTTGGAGTTTGATTCAAGCTGATTAAAATTGGGATAAAAAGTAAATTAACAAAAATACCGAACTCCGATGAAAATTCTAAACGGAAATTCCCTAAGCAAATGACAAAAGCAAAAGCAAAAGCTTCTTCAAACGAATGGATAACAACTGTAATGGATTTAAATGGGATTTGACACTGTCCGTTTCCTTCATACTTTTTCCTCGGTAAGTCGCAACACTATTTGTTTGCTTGCTTTTGTCGTTACTTCAAAGTCGCACATGAAATTAAGAAATACTACTAATATGATGCTGTTTATATTGTAGAAAAATATAAATATGAAAAAATAAGGAATTGTACTTGTCATAGCAATTTCCATCAACGAAAAACGAGATAGACAAAACTGTACAAATTAACCAAACTCCGTATAGTGATCGTTTCCGTCCCGAAACTATTTTCCCTGAACTAACGGGAGTCTTTAAAAATATTAACATGACGTTGTAGGGTTATGAATAGTTGTTAAAGATCTCAACTGTAAGACAAACTGTCAGAGGCCTGTGGTAAATGGTCCACACCTCCGGTGCTTCTTTGTGTTTTAATGTGATTGGATATGGCATTTTTACTGTGATGTCTTTAGAATGATGCAATAGTTAGCAAACACTACTCTACTTTCATGAACAATTTGGAATAATCATAAACAAAGAAGTTAATTATTCAAAAGAAATTGAGAATGGAAATAAAAGACTATATTTTTATCGGAAAACACTTCATTTGTGAGGAAATAATCTACAATGTTTTTCAAAATAAAATATATATAGTATAGTACGCTACAAATTTATCCATTTGAGATACCATTTTTTTTAAAACAAATTGTCGGCTTTTCTATGGGACGGAACTGTGCGACCTCTTTTTATTCTCATATGAGTCGGAGTTCCCTCAGACAATTTTGAAAACCAAGAAGATCAAAGGGGCATGACCATTTGATTTCACTTTCAGATATATTGATGATGTTCTTTCCAATATTTTTTAAAACTTTTCTGATTGGGTTCAATTTATATATCCTCCAGAACTGAAAAAAATCAAAGAAAAAACATACGCGGCTTCCTCTGCCTAATTTTTTTTAGACTTATACCTCGAATTTGACACAAGCGGTTATTTCAGTACAAGAATCTATAACAAACGAGACGATTTTAATTTTGAAATTACCCCACCTTAGCAGCAATACACCAACTTCACCTGCATATGGGAAATACATTTCGAACACATTCGGTATTCAAGAGCTTGCAGCAGCTTCTCGGACTTTGTAAATCGTCATCAGTGTCTGAGCAGAAAGTTGATGAACCAGGGTTACGTCAAAGAACGTCTCGTCCTTCTTTGAACAAAACAAAAATCAGAAGATACCAAGACCTTGCTGATGATTGTTCCGTATCTTCACAAATCATACCCGATGGTCTTTAAGTATAAATTCTAGGTATACTGATGTTTTTAATCACATTAATTACGTGATATACTTGTTCTTTTATTGGTCTGTGTAAATTGTTGCTTTTACTGTTTATTTTATTTTTTATCATGTTCAATTGACTTGGCTCGGTACTTATACATCCCGTCATTGTGGTATTGTGCTGTGGAACTTTTGTGCATTTTTGTCTTTCGTATTTGCAAATGTGCTTTGTTTATAAGCCTTTTTGTTTTTCTTTGTTGACATGTTTGTTTGTCTTTATTATAGTGATTGAGAATATAACACAATGTTGACTGCTGTACCCCTATTTTTGACATTTTTACCCATTATGTCTTTGTGTTGTGATAACACATTGATGTCAATATAATCGAATTTTATGCAACTGTCATTCAAGAGCAAGTTTTAACTACCTATTAAACCAGGTTTAATCCACCATTTTTATATAAGAAAATGCCTGCACCAGTCAGGATTGTGACAGCTGTTATCCATTGGGTTTTTTTTTAGGTTTTGGTTTTGCCATATGATAAGGGATTTTTCATTTTGGATTTTGCTCGGAGTTTGGTATTTTTTTAGGTTATATTACTTTATCTTTTGTGTTTACAGTATGGGTAAAGTTAGTACTGTATAGTAGTGTTCATCAGTGTGAATAACATAATTAACTGATTAATATTTTGTATAACTGCGCCAATTCATAGTTGTATTAACTCTGATGTTATGGCTGTATTCCATGTAAACAGAAAAATAATTGAAACGAAATTAGATGTAACACAAATGTATAATACTACAAAGCACACAGTAAGGTGTCTGTTTGACTATGCGCAATTAACAAGTACGCAGCCACGTCTTATCTTAATGAGGTCGTTATATCAGATGCCTAGTTTAGAGAGAGTGCCACGCTCAGTGCACGTTAAGGATCCTTGCTACAACTCTTTTTAAGGTTCCGTATGTGGCCTGTTGCAAGGACCAATTTCTGTTCTTATCCATGTACCGTCAATTTCTGTTGACAGTCTAAATTTCTATTTGTATGTTTCACATTTTGTTCCATTTGTACACCGAGTAACACGATAGCTTTTTTACATATTCGCTAACGCCGAGGCTTGACCAAAGTTTCCGTATTAAATTATAAAGGAAATAGATAATGAAATTGAACGACATGATGGGTTTTATCTTCGACATTTTCTAAAATGTAATATATATAATAATTAAATCAAGTTGTCTGAGAAAGTCCGGTAAAGCCATGGAAATGTAAAAATGTAGATTCGCTGGGGATAAAAATCACTTAGGATCATGATGCCAAATTAAATATCAATCAAGCTGTCGAAATTCCATTTCTAGAAGTAAATGATAATCGATCTGAAACCTTTCTTCTTACTTTAAATACTTTTCCGCCATGGCTTCCCGTCCACGAGGACATTATTTACATCATCAAGTCTCGTGGTATGTACGATGTTTTATAGCACGATTAAATAATCACAATCTGGGAAACGCTTTAATCGAGATGCCTATTTTATACTTGATTTCCTTTCACTAAACGTTCTCAAGAGATTGATGCCGAACATCCGCGGTGACAACAGTAAATTAGTGTTTGACAACGAGGTGAATTTGATTTTAATCGCTCTAGCGGTGGCAAACCTTGTCCTTACAACATATATTTACGCGTAATTGATTGATAGATGGTAAAAGAATCGCTTTAGTTCTTGTGGTAATTATAATGTTCACAAGATTAGGAACTGTGATAGATTTTTCTGTCAGACACATCCAACGTTATTCCGATTTCTATTGTTTCCTATTTCGAGTGTAGACTGTTCTATTTTGCATATGATTTTGATTCCATGGAGTTGTACAGAAAAATTGTCTTTGATACACGTTTAAATGATGAAAGTAGTAGAAATAGTTCTGAAAATACAAAATGGCCTTGGCATCTTAAATTCATTTCGAACACTTCCCCTTTTTCTACCCTTAATTATGATTATTCAAATGAAGAATCGAATAACATTTGTGATGTATGCCATCAAGCCCACGACCAGAGTTTTAATGTAGGAAAACACCTCTGGCAAGAAATAGTTAGGAGTTAAAATGCAAATGTCTTAAATGCTTTTAATCAAATGCACAAGCACATGTTTGTACATAAAAACTAAAAACCTTTTAAAAAGAGCAACTCGGAGAGAAATCAAACCCAAGTTACAAGATAAAACCGAGGGAAACACATCAACCATAAAACGTGGGTTATTATAAGGCTAGCCAAGCCCCCCGCTTTATGACAAAATTTAAACAAAATTCACTAAAAGACAACACTACGTGACATAAATATAGCACACAAACACACGCAAGAACATTCATCAACGAGAAAAAACGCACAAATAAATAATATAATACTCGAAAAACATGCATACTGAAGAACAACAACGAATATAGCCAGGTATTTGTGTTTGACTCCGGGTTTAATTAACTAACATTGTCATTTTTCTTACGGAAGATCGGAAGTTCTCTCATGGCACTCCGTCGTCTTCTTTCAATACAAATTGAACGCAACGAAATAGCGCTGTCAGTAGTATTAAACACAAGTAAATCAATCAACCAATGTTAATCGAAAGAGGAAACAATCTTAGTTTTGGGAAAGGCAATTATTATAAATATTTTCACAACATATCAATTCTGTAACTGAATAAAAAATCCATTGTCGTCCATGTGGCAACTATATTAATGGAGGCTGTTATATTGGGTCCACACAGCTGGTTTCACTTTTAGGTTTTTTTTTTATTATTTGCCGTATATTTCGATCATATTGTTGGACTATATTTTGATCTTTTTGCATTACAACTGTCCGGTATAAACCCTCGATGTCCATAGTAGACCAAGATAAGAAGATCAATCGGACGCCTACTTAGTACTTGTTGTTATCTTAAAAAATGTGGGTATTAGTGTAATTTTAAATGTTTTTTGATTTAAAACAATTATGAAAACTATATCTTATCTCCTAATGCATTGAATGATTCCGTGAAATGTTGGGTCATTCGTTCCTTTTGTTTAAGATAACGAATTGTCAAACATTTTGGTTTTGGTCATCAACGTAAGATATCATTTGTAAATAAAATGCAATAAAATCTTATTCAATAAACATGGGTTTTAATTATTTCAACATGGTCCCTGTACTCTACCTTGGACGTCGGTGTCCCTATTGTACATTAAAAGCCGTGGCCCTTATTTTATCTTTAAAACCATGGTTCCTACTTTACCTTGAATCTTGTGGTCCTTACTCTTACCTTGAAACTAAAAAAAACCCAAAAGGAGTAGGTCCAGTATTGGCCGATTTTGGCCTTAAATTTCAGGTTCATCTAACAAAGATTTTGGACACTTTTTAAACACTTAAGTGTCTATTTCAATTGATTCAATTAGTTTATGTGAAAGATGTTAACTAATTTAATCATCAAAAGAGCTCCGATTCAAGCTTAAATTTGAAAAATCTATCAAATATGACAAAAAACGTCATTTTTCAGACGGTTTTTGTCAAAATTGAATGTGGCCGCATCCGTGTTCATCCTTAACCTTTATATATGTTATGTATTATCATCAAATACAACTATATTTCAATATTATGAATGAACACGAATGCGGCCACTTTCATTTGAGACGGAAACCGTCTAAAATTTAACTTAAAGGCTAAAATTGTGAAGATTTCAGTAATTTAGCATGACTTAATGATGCTAGTATCCGATAAATGTGCATTTGATTGTCAAAAACAGTCCAGATTTATGTAGCAGACGCATTCTACTTTCCAGTAAATAGCTAAAAGATTACGTTTTCACAATTTTGGGGCCAAAAAGGGGTCTTACTGAACCTACTCCTTTCCTTTCAGTCGTTGTTGGTTTGTAAATGTCTGTAATACTGGCGTAACTACCGATGTCTTAGTTACTAACCCGTGAATAAAAATTTCGGAGTGTTTGCAAGTGAGTTGAATTGTTTGAAACTTTAATGGCTAATTTTACAGTCAACAGTAATTTTTGTTTCTTCATCTATGTCATCTTATATCACCCGTGATAAAAAGGGATGAGAAATTTTATTAAAAAAATCAAAATTGTTTTATTGCATGAAGGTTTCACAATTGGATCATATACTTGGTATGACGGAAGAGCTTTCACGTCTTTTGCAGGATTGTGATAATAAGCACCGAGTGCTAATAGTTATATTCAAGGTTGTGATAGAAAAAAAGTACCGAGTGCTAATCATTGTGAAAATGCTGTCTAAAGTTATTGTTTGACCTTTGGTATGCTGTCTGGTCTTCCTGGTATAAAAATAAAATATATATTATATTAAATTGATGTTTTTTCTAAACAACAAAAATAGAAAAGATGACTTCAGACAACTTCATATCTTTAAATTTCCTAATTTCTTGTTTTTGTGTTCTTTTTCTTTAATATAAAAGATTATGGTGTATTGTAATGGTTTCAAATCTTTCATTAAATCTGTCACGGAGGACAAGTATTGAGCAAGAAAATGATGAATAATAAAGTTCTATAAAGTTAATCGTGCCTTCAATTTTGCAATACAAAGATGATAAAATTGATTAAAACGTCTAGAGTCAATCAAACATCTTAATTACTTCTTTTCTAATTAAATAAACCTAAGATTACTCCAAAATTGAAATACTTTATCAATTCCTCGTTTTTCATAATTTTTCAATTTTATCGGAACACAAAATCTGATTACAACATCGGTTTAATTCAACCGATGAACTTCATTTATTAATCAGTTGATCATTTTTTGTGATGGATGTAATAATAATTGTTTGATTGGGGTTTGATTTCAATTAAAATCGGGACTCTAATATTCGTCCAAGACAGTGCGACAGCGTACAAGTGATGGATGTGTTTTGCGATAAACTATACGTATCCGTTCCGTATACATACTATTATAACACCCTAATATAATTGACGTAATTTGACGTTCGAATAATTACTTTTAATACCAGACATTTCATATTGAGTGGTACATCTTAATAAGCGAATTATCAGTTTTCACATCACAAATAAGATTATTAGTGTTTCTAATAAGACCAAAAACCCGTTATTAATCATTTTCGGTTGAACTAAAATCAATGGACTCGCGACTAGTCAGACTGATTTCCATATCAAAAAGAATGAACAATTACGATTTAATAAAAAGTATTCCTCATTGTTATTATTCAAGTAAAACCGTATGTGAAATTATTTCTCGTGTGTTTAAACTTAACATAAGAGAAGTTTACAGTCGCATGAAGTTAATGGCCGAAAGAAAAAAAAAGACAAATGCAAAGTTTACAAAACATATACCACTAAACAAAGATATGTACTAAACACTGATCAAAGCAAGCCGACCTACAGATATAGGTATTGGTACTAACAATGCACTCTACGTACATCATCTACATCATGAGAATAGGGTGTATATAGTTTTGATAGTTGTCGTGATAGACAATATCTCCCCAAATATATCTTTCATAATAAGTAAACAATTACATGCAAATAATGTTTTTTTTTAAATCAGGTAAGTTATCAAAATGTAAACTATTCTATCAAACGAGAAGTTATATAGAAGCTTTATTTGACCTTTGAAATTGCAATTAAAATGTAAATTTTTCGAACCCATCAAAAATATGTTTATTTTATATGTAGGAGAATAAGATATTAACACAACATTTACATTTTGATGCAGAAAAATCATATGTAAGACACTTTGATGTCATAAACATCTCGATACTGCCACATTTTACAAATTTTGCTGGGTTTTTTTTCACATAGTTGGAAAATAGATAGGAGACAAGGTGTTAACCGATATTTTATAGAAATTTATTTGGAAAAACATCTTTTATTAAAATACATGGCTGGTCTTAAATGATGAGTTTTATGTGGACGAAACGCGCGTCTGGCGTACTAAATTATAATCCTGGAACCTTTGATAACTATTTACATCACTGGGTCCGCCGATGCCACTGCTGGTGGACGTTTCGTCCCCGAGGGTATCACCAGCCCAGTAGTCAACACTTCTGTGTTGACATGAATATCAATAATGCGGTCATTTTTATAAATTTCCTGTTAACAAAACTTAGAATTTTTGAAAAACTAAGGATTTTCTTATCCCAGGTATAGATTACTTTTGCCGTATTTGGCACAACTTCTTGGAATTTTGGATCCTCAATTCTTGTCAACTTTGTTCTTGTTTGGCTTTATAATTATTTTATTTTAGCGTCACTGATGAGTCTTATGTAGACGAAACGCGCGTCTGGCGTACTAAATTATAATCCTGGAACCTTTGATAACTATTTACACCACTGGGTCGATGCCACTGCTGGTGGACGTTTCGTCCCCGAGGGTATCACCAGCCCAGTAGTCAACACTTCTGTGTTGACATAAATATCAATAATGCTGTCATTTTTATAAATTTCCTGTTTACAAAACTTAGAATTTTCGAAAAACTAAGGATTTTCTTATCCCAGGTATAGATTACCTCAGCCGTATTTGGCACAACTTTTTGGAATTTTGGATCCTCAATGCTCTTCAACTTTGTTCTTGTTTGTCTTTATAAATAATTTGATTTGAGCGTCACTGATGAGTCTTATGTAGACGAAACGCGCGTCTGACGTACTAAATTATAATCCTGGTCCCATGTCAAAATATTTATAAAGCCAAACAAAAACGAAGTTGAAGAGCATTGAGGATCCAAAATTACCCAAAAATGTTTACGTGAAAAATGTCCCATTTATTGTCAAAATATTGTGATTCGAAAATAAGATTGTATATTACCAAACTAACACACTCCACATATGCATAATATAAAAGACGTGATGTCTTCATATATAATATATAACCAGAACCAAGGAACGAATACAGAACTGGCTGATAGTTATGATTTTCATATATATTTAGCTTTCATATTTTTTGTTCAACTGTATTTAATTATGTTAATTCAAGAAACACTGTAACATTTCATGGTTCAATTTGTCTAATCATAATAGCTTCGAATCTAGACAAGAAGAAACCTCCAATGGTGCTTATGCTCATAATAATAAATTAACTGTTAACAAAACTTTGAAATACTAAGGCTTTTCTACCTCAGGAATATATAACCTTACCTGTATTTGGCAAAACTTTTAGGAATGTTTGGTCCTCAATGCTCTTCAACTTCGTAATTCATTTGACCTTTTAAACATTTTTTTATTCGAGCGTCACTGACGAGTCTTTTGTAGACGAAACGCGCGTCTGGCGTAAGTGTAAAACTTTAGTTCTGGTATCTATGATGAGTTTATTTATAACTTGACATCTGCATGTAATGTTGGGCCCAAAATAACTGATCAAATGCACAAAACAAATTTAAAACATACTGTACGTTATATTTACTGTAATTTATGAGTTGTTTGTGATTAAAAATACATTGCAACTCACAACTTCAAAATTGCATCTATATGTAGAGCCTTTCTTGCGCGTCGGGCATAGTGCAATGCGATTTGGGGATATTTTACATCTGAAGAATATTTTTTTATGAATTCATTTTTCTACTATTATAATGGTTATTTGATATAAGGGGGAATGAGATGACCTTGTCATACTTCAATATGTATTAACAAAATGAACACTGTATAAAAATTTTGGTTATTGCAAGCTAAGGATGATGAATAATGAGTATGGACTGTATCTAACAAAAACGTACTTGTACTTTTTCTTGTATAATGAATTGAATAAAAGGGAGTAGAAAAGATCGCATAACATATTGTTATAATATATTACTCGTTTAATAATAACTGAGCTTATGCTCCCTCATATATATCGTATATAATTAGATACAGTTCATCAATGCAATACCAGCACACTTACGGACGGATGGATTATTGATGGCACCACTGGTGTATCTAAACTCCTCTCATTGTTGCATGTTGATGGTCGACATGATAGACAATATCTCCCAAAAAATTTTCTTTCATAATAAGATGTATATTTACATGCTAATAATATAACAAAATCAGTAAAATTATAAAAATGTAAACTCTGCTTTCAAACGATAGGTTATACTGAAGCATTATTTGACCTATGAAATTACCCCAAAAAATAGTTTATTCGAACCCATCAAAAAGATGTGTATATTATTTGTAGGAGAATAAGATATTAACACAATATTTACTCTTTAATGCAAAAAAATCATATGTGAGACACTATGATGTCATAAACATGTCGAAATTTACACATTTGTCATAACCTTGCTATTCTACAGAAAGTTGCAAAAATAGAAATAAGAAGAGGTCTTAATATATTGAAGTATTTGTTTATGTGTTACATATTTGTTTTTCGTTCATTTTTTTTTTTTACATAACTAAGGCCGTTAGTTTTATCGTTTAAATTGTTTTACATTGTCTTATCGGGGCCTTTTATAGCTGACTATGCGGTATGGGCTTTGCTCATTGTTGAAGGCCGTACGGTGACCTATAGTTGTTAATGTTTGTGTCATTTTGGTCTTGTGTGGACAGTTGTCTCATTGGCAATTATACCACATCTTCTTTTTTTATATTAACCAAATCACACAAAAAGGTCTTAAATCAATATTTTGAGGAAAACATATTTTAGAACAATACCTTTCATGTGTCTTTGAAGGGTTTGGCTGATCTTAAAATGAGGCTTTGTTGGTAGTTATTGTTTTCCCTTCAATGCATTTTTTTTAAAGTTTGAAGCCCTAATGTATTAACAATATAATAAAACAAAATTCAAAACTATCAATAATGTTACCTGGCAGACTGTGTTTTATGAATATCTGAGAAAAGTTTTTGATAAAAAAAAATAAAGGTAAATTGTCTGCTTTTTTTTTCATTTAAGAGACAATAAGATGACCTAATCATACATTTTCCTTAATAAACAATGAAACATGTAACCATTTGGCAAACTTAACTACTCTGATTAATCAGTATTAACTATGCCTAACAAAGACGCATCGATTTGTGCAGCAATTTGAATTCAATTTTTACTTGCTAATCACATCATACCACATCTTCATTTTTATATTCACAATCTAACGAGCCAAAACTATTGACGACATGACTTCATATAAGTTGTATCACCATAATTAAGTAACGAATACATACCTGACTGATAGTTATGTGTTTCATGTATATTTGGCTTCCATATTTTTGTTTCGGGCGTATCTGTTGAAATTTTTACAAGAAACGCGTGCCCAGCAAACTTAAATCTGTTTTTTTGTTGTTGACATATGTATACTTTAAAGGATCTTGTATATATGAAGGCTGTCACGCTGTCTCAATGCTCAATATCTCCTGTAACATGATATGTTAATTATCGTCTGCATTTTATGTCCCTATTTCAAAAACATACCCTCTTTTCCACTTACATTCTAAATGTGTTCCTCATCATCAATGTGGCCCTACGTTGCAGAGAATACTTAGTTGCTATATTTTGATTCTCTAATTGCACTTTACAAAAGAGTTGTGAAATGTTTCACAATTTAGATTGGCGGGCTCAATGTGACTTTAAGATGAAGAACAGCAATAAATTCTCTATTTCTTTGCTTTTTTAGTATTTTTTCATTATTATTTTTTGATTCATTTTTTTTTTTTTTGGTTTTGCTGTGCATGAACTGAATTTTTGTCATGGATGGATACCTCATATTCCTGTGAAAGTGATGTAGTTTGTTAACAGATAACACTAAATTGGTAAGTTTTGCATTAAAGAGTTAGGCAATGATCCGACTTGAAAATCATAACATATAGGGTTCAATGTACCGAGTTATAATTTTAATTGCTTAGTTAACATGACAGCCGTTCTTAAATGTTAGGACTTGGGTGTTGACATGTGAATAATAAATTTAAAAAAAATGAAAATAATTGAAAATAAACAAAACCAAATAAACACATTAAAAACGACTAAATAATTGTTTTAACCTCTTGGGAGATTTCAAGCTATTTATGTTGTCTTATCAGCGTCAAACATAAATTTAATACCGAAAATAAATTAAATTAAACTATCTTCTCAAAAATTGAGATCAACGAAGCCACATTTTCATCAGTTCCAATCCTTCTTTTATTTAATTTACTTATTCAATAAATAAAATTATTTCTGTAAGAGAGAATTTCATCACAAGATGATAACGGACTCCGGGGAAACTGTACGACTTCCGTATGAAATTGCATCAAATGATATAGAAACCACGATAAATGCTTTGTTTTAATGTGTTGGTAATAGACCGAAGTCTTTCTTAAAAGTTTTTGCTGCAATTTTGTGTGAAAGGGGAAACGCATTCAAATGTTATTGCTTTCTTTGAAAGTAATTAATTCTAGTTAAAATAAATTGTATCTACAAAAAAAATTTACAGAAAACCCATTATTTACAAGAGAAGGAGTTGAACTAAAAATTAATAAAATAAATCCAGTCGTATGTTTCGTGAATATCCAGGACGAGAACAAATTAACAATGATGATACCATAAAAGGTAGGTTCTGTCGTATCGTTCATTGGAATGAAGGGCAGGAGTTTTTTTTTGACAATGAAAACTTTTTGTCGACCACGTCCATTTCTAACAAAAAAAAACAAGACCAAAACTGGGTACTCAACTTATGTTCGAAACAATAATTCGGACTCAAATCCTATATTGTATCTGAATAACGAATACCATTCGCGTTCATTTAAATATGTACTTACCATATCATAAACTTTCCAAAAATATTCTAATTCTGATTGATTACGGCAAATTTTTAATAACTATCAACAACAAAAAAACTTTCGAATGGTATCCGAGCAATTTATAAATAATCTCAATAACGACAGTTATATACAATGTAATTTGCGTACATGTGTTTTGTTATCAGTTCAGAAAGTAAATCAATCTTTTTACAGGTAGCTACCTCTACAAAAAAATTGCTCACGTTCAAATAAGATATCTTTTCAGTTATTTTGGTGGAATCCATAAAAATAAAATTCCAAGTTAGGATATCTTATCTATTCCTTAATAAAATTAAATTCTTCAGATTGTCAGGATCTGTCAATACTAATGCTGCCCTATGCCTATTCTAATTTGTAATAATAATATTTTGTACGAACTTCCATTCTTGTTATCTGGAGAAGTATCAAATAATAAGATACGTTAGTTATTAAATTTATCAATTTATTTAGAAACGTCAAAACAATTAAAACAAAAATAGATCAGACAAAAATCGTTATTTTTTGCTATTCTTCTCGTGGGTGGCTTTTTTTAACGAGTACTACATGCATGTGAAGCAAGATCTATTTTTTTTCCTTTTGAGGCACTTGGGCTTCATTGTTACTGTTTGATTCTAATGTTGTTGTTGTATTGGCTAATTTTGTTGTGACATTTTACTTCAGATTTATTTTTCAATCCCTTTAATGTTTCAATCAATCATAGTATTCCCTATCTGTTGTCACTGTTCATAGTTGCTAACATTGCCTTTATGGTTGGGTCCGTTCTTGATGTAAAATGTGGTGATATTCATTCTTTTCGTTTACCATGGTTTTTTTGTGGGATACATTCTTGTCGTTAACCCTCCCTATGGGGTTAATTCCTGTGCTTTGTATATAGAAGCCATTCTTGTCTTCATGCTGGTCTTATGCGGAGACACTGTGCTGAACTTTAAATTGCATTGTTTAAGTTGAATTTAAGTAAGTAAGAAGTTATAAAAAAGTTGAACAAAACCAAACCATTTTACATTGATAAAAATACACTACAAGAACAGGGACGGATAGCGGTAAGTAAACTCACAGCTGTATAAAGCAATGAGATGCACAGGTGCGGACCCAGAGCTTAAAGCGGGATGGGAAAGGGGTGGGAATTTGAACATTATAGAAGTGATCTGAATTGTTATACCAAACTTTAAGCTTTTTTGCATAATTGGCATACTGTTTGTTCATCCGACATATGGTTATTCAAAATTAACTTTTTAGATTTGTTTTTAATTATTTAATTACAGATAAAAAATACTTCAATAAAAGAAAATGGCAAACATTGAATGTATATATACAATTTTTTTCCAAAAAGGTCTATTGGTGATAATTTCATACTGTTGTTATAGCCTCTTGCATATTGGTCGATCACTGCACATCTGTCTGTTTCCGTGCTGGTATGAATATGTATTAAAGCAAGTCTATTGAGTCTCTTGCTTGACATGGTCGATAGCTATAATAGGTCTTTAAGCTGAATTTTCATTTAGAATGCTATACATTTTCAGCACTAGGAAAAAATGTGGTTATAAATATCCTAAGATTCAGCAGGAGTCTCAGCAGTTGCAGAATTTAACGTGAAAAAAATTATATAAATGCTTACGGATAGAATACTGTGGATTCATTTATTTTCGTGGTTGCCAATTGTCGTGGTTTGAGGAAAACTTACATAATTGTGGATATTTAAATTCGTGGTTTTGGCAAAGTCTACACTCATTCCTTTACAAAATTTGTATTTCGTTGAACATTTGAATTCGTGGTTCTCCTGTACCCACGAAATCCACCACGAAAATTGGTATTCAACGAATATAAATGAAACCACAGTATATGAACTGCTGTGAGATGTTTATGACGAAGTCGTGAGTTGGATCAAGCCATGAGACATAAAGAAAGCATAAAAATGCCTGGCCTTTGTTAGTCGGCTTGTATTATTTAAAATTTTAGTTCTTGTGTACAATTTAGAGTTTAGTATGGCGTTCATTATCACTGAATTAGTATATAAAAATTATATTTGTTAAGGAGCCAGCTGAAGGACGCCTCCGGGTGCTGGAGTTTCTCGGTGCATATTGAAGACCTGTTGGTGACCTGCTGTCATGGCTGTTGTCTGTTCTATGGTCGGGTTGACCCTGTTGTCTCTTTGACACATTCCCCATTTCCATTTTCAATCTTATATGTAAGGTTGTGAGATTATAAAGCTTAGTGAGATGTAGTGATCCAGATTTTCGTAAGTGGAGCCCCATGCATGCACTCACTGCATAAGAGGGGGCCCGCTCCCGTCACGCTTCAATGCTTTCCTGAAATAACCTACAAAATTTTTTTCACAAAAGGGTGCCGTCCCTTCGAAATCCGCCTCTGATTTATAAAGCCAGAGACATATAATACAGAGAGGGTACCACGATTTCCCGAGAAATACGAGAAATACATAATATCCCCAAAACAAACTGATATATCCCGAGAAAAAGATTTTTAATGCATGGTGTTATAGGTGTTGTACTGCTTAAATTAGTGTAGCAGCATACAATAATAAGGTTTAAGGCGTTCATATTTAATAAAAGTACACGCAATCTTCATAAAATCGATGTTTATATCTTGTATCTTTTAATATCCATCGAATGACAGGACCAAATGAAAAATGCTAATAACTTTTTCATTTCTCGCAGGATTTATGTAAAATTTGAAATATAAACAGATTTTATCATTTTATATATCGATGTAAGAAGAAATAAAAAGATTTCTTTAAATACGTTAGAAAACATGACAAACGCTGATAATGACAGGGCCAACATCGACAATGACAGGATCAAATAAAACTGCTAATAACTTTTTTTTATTTTTCAAAGGAATTATATCAAATTTGAAATATAAAATACGAAGTAATTTTTCAATACATAAATTTTATTTAAATTTGTTTCTTCTTAAAAACTTGCGAAACGTCACATGACCATCGCTGACTGACAGGACCTGGACAATGACAGAACCAAATGAAATTTCTAATAACTTTTTTTATTTCTTAGAATATTTCTCTGAACTTTGAAATATTATAGGATAATTAGACCATCAGGAATAATAAAAAAGAAGATAGTGTTAATGTGACCTGACCAACGTTGACAATGTCAGCTTATATTTCTAAAAATAAACCTCAGGAAAATCATACTTTTAAGGGGGTAAACACTTGACCTAGCTGACATATTTACGTTGGCGGACAGAATGTCAAAGGACAAAAAGACTCAAAGGATCAGTATACAATTGTTTGAATATTTAAGATTTATTGAATTATATAATCATTATATTTTTTGACAGCATGCAGTCGTTTAAGTCAGGGACTTTCTTTTCTATTTTCTACTTTAATGTTCTGAAAATATTTGAAAAAACCCAAACTATATCATGTATATGTGATTTTAATTACTGTCATCACAAACTATACTGGATTGATCTTATTTATGGCTTATTTCACACCTTTTGTTTGTTATCTTATAAGGAATAGGAGGAATTAAGACACCCCTTATAATTGCGATTAAACGTGTCAGATTATGACCGGTGATTGAACCATAAAAAAAAACAAAATTCTCGGGATATATCTGCTTGTTTTTGGGATATCACGTTTTTCTTGTATTTCTCAAGAAATCGTGGTACCGATACAGAGAGATATAATTGTTATATATGTCTCTGATAAAGCTGTGATATTTTTATAAATTTAAAACAAATTATATGATGTGTGCTGGTGGTGTTGCCACAGGTTTGTGTATGCGCCTAGTGCAGTTGGGAGTCATAGAGTCTTTAACTGCCGCTGGATACAATGAAGTGTGTAGGCCCACCGGCGTGTGGATACGCCCTAGCACTCACCAACCTTGCCCCAGATATGGGTTAATAGCCGGCTAGATGAAAGTCGTCAGCCTTGAAAGGCAATTCATATAGGAGAAGAAAACTAGGAGAAAAATAGGCCAACAACCTATCCTTGTAAAAAACTTTAAAGTTACAGAAACGCGAAATGGAAGAACGACTTTTCTGATGGGAAATACCGAGGTGAGACCAGAAAGCAGAAATCAGTTAGAAGGTTTAATTAATGATGTTGGCCAAACCCAGAATCAATTATAAGCAAACATCAGGAGAGAACCTTTGATTCACCCAAGAAAACAGATCAAGGTCGGATGCTGGAATGTTAGAACAATGTATGCACCTGGGAAGACATACCAGGTAGTAAATGAAATGAACAACTATGGAATTGATGTATTCGGTATTAGTGAATGTCGTTGGACCGGAACAGGAAAGATCAACCTCAGAGGTGGTGAGACTATGCTATACTCAGGACAAACAGAAAGACATGAGTATGGAGTAGCACTTATTATATCAAAAGCAAACAGAAAAACACTCATGGAATGGCAACCTATTAATGAAAGAATAATAACAGCTCGATTTTTTTCTAGACATATAAAGTTGACCATAATACAGTGTTATGCACCAACGAATGACGCTTCTGATGAAGTAAAAGAGGAATTCTACCAAACCTTGAACGATGTAACAGCAAAAGTTCATAAACATGATATGATAATTGTAATGGGTGACATGAATGCAAAGATAGGATCAGATAATGTTGGATATGAAGATGCAATGGGGAAGAACGGGTATGGTGTTATCAATGAGAACGGAGAATTATTTCGGGATTATTGTCAGACAAACAACATTGTAATTTGCTCCAGCATATTCCAACATAAAGATATTCATAAATATACATGGACGTCACCAGACGGAAACATCAAGAATCAGATTGATCACATCACGATTGACAAAAGGTTTAGAAGATCTATGGAAGACGTACGGTCATATAGAGGCGCTGATGTTGGTAGTGACCACGAATTACTTATATCCAGAGTTAAACTTAAACTTTGTAGACAGAGAGTAAATCAGGGACAGAAGAGAAGATATGACACAGATAAGCTAAAGATACCAAAAGTTGCACAAGAGTTCAAACTGGAGTTAAGGAACAGATTTCAGATATTGGGAGATACAGAAGGCATAGAAGAACAGTGGCTAGATATCAAACAAGCAATATGTGAGGTTGGTGAACAAACACTGGGATTTAAAGACAGGAAACAACCCCGATGGATTACTACCAACAGTATCCATAAAATCCAAGAACGTAGACAGATAAAACAAAAAATCAATGCTACAAGATTACAAGGACAGAAAGAAAAGCTTGAGAAAGATTATAAGGATAAGAACAAGGAGGTAAAATTTAGTAAAAGAGATGATAAGAGAAAATATATTGATAATATTGCAAAAAGTGCAGAAGAGGCAGCAAATAGAGGAGAGCAGAACAAGCTATATATGCTGAGTAAGAAAATTTCCAACAGCAGCATCAGAGGGAACAGACCTGTAAAGTCAAAAGAGGGACATGTAATAACCAACGAGAAGGAACAGTTAGAGAGATGGAAAGAACACTTTGAAGAGATTTTAAATGCGAAAGATCCACCAGTAATAGCCGATATGCAGCCTTCAGATGTTGTCGATATGAATATTGAACCACCAACCATAGAAGAGATAATAAAGAGTATAAAGGCACTCAGTAATGGTAAGGCTCCAGGTATTGACAACATACAAGCTGAACTGTTGAAAACTGATGTAGGCACAATAGCAAAAGTCATTTATTTACAAAAATTTGGAACAGGGAAGAAATACCAACAGACTGGCAAAAGGGAATTGTAATCAAACTCTCAAAAAAAGGAAATTTAGAAGAGTGTGAAAACTGGAGAGGAATAACCTTACTATCTGTACCTGGGAAGGTCCTCTGCAGAATCATCATCAACAGAATTAAAGATGCTATTGACAACATACTGCGTAAAGAACAAGCTGGGTTCCGATGAGGTCGAGGCTGTATCAACCATATATTCATCCTTAGAAATATTATAGAACAATGCATTGAATGGAACAGCCCCCTATTTATCAACTTCATCGACTTCAGAAGAGCATTTGACACTATCCATCGAGAAACCTTAAAAAAGATCATGGCAAACTATGGAATCCCAGGTAAAATAATCAGGATGGTACAAGCATTTTATGATCACTTCAGTTGTGTAGTCGAACATGAGGGTAAACATTCGGAATGGTTCCACATAAAATCAGGAGTCAGACAAGGGTGTGTAATGTCTGGATTCCTTTTCTTAAGGGTTATAGATTGGACAATGAAGCAAACAACACAGAAAAAGCGAGGTATCAACTGGGGAAGACTAGAGGTATTAGAAGATCTTGATTTTGCAGATGATATTGCTCTCCTATCAGCAACAAGAACACAGCTGCAAGCTAAAACGGATGATATACAAAAGATAGTTAAACCAACTGGCTTAGAAATAAACAAGAAAAAGAGTAAGATAATGTGTGTAAAGGCAACCAACATCCAGCCGATTACATTGAACAACGAAGAACTAGAGATACAAGACAGCTTCACATACCTTGGATCGGTCATAGATACCAACGACAATGCAACATCTGACATAAGGAATAGAATTAAAAAAGCAAGAGCAGCATACTATTAGATATATCAGTGTTGCTATATGGGGCAGAATGTTGGAAGATAAGCAAGAGAGATGGGGATAGACTTAACACCTTCAACACCAGGAACTTGCGTAGAATCTTTAAGATATTTTGGCCAACTATGATATCCAACGCAGAACTGCTACAAAAAGCCAACATGTGCAGCTTAACCAACACCATTAAGATCAGGAGATGGAGTTGGATAGGTCACATCCTGAGGATGGACCCTTGGAATGATTGTAGAATCGCCTTGACATGGATACCACCAGGAAAGAGAAATGTAGGAAGACCAAAAGAAACTTGGAGACGAATGGTAGATAAGGAAAGAACAGAATTTGGATGGAGAACATGGGGAGAGGCACAACAAGCAGCAGCAGACAGACTCAGATGGAAGGCTTCCATTCGCGCCCTATGCGACACATGGCGCTAACGGGAGTTGTAAGTTGTATAGTATCATTAGGTGCAATATCATTAGGTGCAATATTTTATTTACTATATCAGACGGACATATAATACAAGGATTTTCAGTTTACAATACAAACCCTTGGCTATATCAAGGACGTATTTATAACAGAGACGTTTTATAATAATTATGTCTCTGATACAAATCTATCATTTGGTGGACGTATCTCCCTTTTAAAAAAATCTAAATAAATCTGGGATTATTACTATAGATAGTATAATAGTCCTAGAATAAAATGCAACATTTCTTGCTTTTTGGATACACGTCAAGTTAAATTTGTGTTTGCTATTTTATCCACAACTTGAAAAATCTGAACAAAGCGCGATTACTGTTGTGAATATTGCGGAAATACGTCACAAAGTAACCGTGATTGGTCGAATACTACTTTCCATGTTGCAAAGATTTGAAAACGTTTGAAACGGTAATTATTTTCCTTTAAAACTGATAATGTTATTTTAACACAGATGTCAACAATTTTTCCCACTAAGAATTGAGAGAAATTGAAAGAAAAGCAGGTAAATAGCAGTATTGTGGATTTTATTTAATTTTAAAGAGAAATATTTACACTCTGTTCATGATGTTGTTGATGTACGTGATTCTATCCATGAACAGCAGGAAACACTCAACACAAGGGTCCTTTATTTTTGCTGCCAAGTTAATTTTCCTTCTTTGTGGGGTCAAAAACATCTTGACTTTTCAAATCTAGAGCCTCTCTGTAGAACTACCATCCATAACCCCACCCCCACCCCTTTCCCCCAAAATATAATGTTGCTGTAATTAAGGTTCATCATAAGGAATTGAAAAATATGGCCGTGTTTTCACCTCAAAATTTACTATGAGTACAGACAAACTGGAACGTCTAGGAAAGTTTTAAGGCATGGCAGGAACTAGATATATAAAAGTTATATAAAGTCTACGTTTCAGAAAATTAAAAACTTACCTTGATTTTGATGTCCATTTTTTTCCAGTTTGCAGAAGATGGCAAAATAAAAAAACACCCGAGTTTCATTTGATACGGTCCACTCAGTTACACAGTTTAAATCATCTATTATCTGCAGATGTCTATTGTCCATCTATTGTCCATTTAAATTAATACTACTCACAACATGTATTATATGAGGGGAGATTCTCAAACCTCTTTCCAAACTTAGTTTATTTTGACACCTACTGCAGGAACGAAAAAAAATGAATAGCAAAATCTAGTAAAGTTTATAATTTTTTAAAATACAAAATGCATTTAAAATTTATATATGTAGTTCCTGCCATCCCTTAAAACTTTTGCAAGTGCATAGGTTTGTCTGTACTCAGAGTACAATTTGTGGTGTAAATACGGCCATATTAGCCAAAAGGTTATGATGAACCTTAAATGTATCATGATTATCTGTCTGCATCTGTAAGACTGTATTTCCAACTTCTGGAAATGGATGGGTCCGTTACAGATTCCTTTCGGCTAATGTGTGACCGATTGGTCTACACCTAAAATAATTCACCCTTGCTGAGAAGTGCTGATCTAAACTATGGGACTATGTTGAACGCATCTATCCCATTGAACTAGAGATAAAGGATACAACAGATACCAATAAGTCGGCCTCATATCTTGACTTACATCTAGAAATTGACAATGAGGGTCAGTTGAAAACAAGAAAGATGATTTCAGCTTTCAAATTGTGAACTTTCCATTTCTAAGTAGCAACATTCCAGCAGCACCTGCATACAGGGTATATTAGTCCAGTCAAACTAAGATTTAACCTCAAACTAATTGCAACAGAAAATGTTTTAGTTCTAATCTATAGCATTATGCCCTTTATATACACAGAAAAAAGTCCCATAAAATCTAACTTGAGGAAAACTCAAAATCAGCACTTTTAATTTCCTATCGAAATTAACATTGGAAGGGGAGATAACTCTTACAAAAATGAGTCTTTTTTGGTCAGTTTTTGGTTGTTTTTCTTGAAATGTATGTACAGTATGATACTTTGATGGGGTTATTAGTTTGTATTTGACTGAAATATATAATCTTCTGTTCATGAAATGTACAAAACCAAAATGGTATGGGTAGTTTTATTTTTTTCATGCATTTTTCATTAAAGAATTTGCAAATTTGAAGCTTTGTAACCATTTTGAAAAAATAATGTGAAAATTTGGTAATGTTTATATCTGTATAGTATATTATTTCAGCAACTTACCTATCTAAAGAAACTTTAAACCACAAAAAGAAGAATACATGCTTAATTATTTTTATTAAATTTGAGATTCTTTACCTTGACATGTTGAAAAATTCAATAAATGGTCAACTATTGAATAACGAAATCTAGATTATAGCTTGATAAAATATATGAAAACACCTTAAGAGTTGTTTATTATACTGTAAAGACCGCTAAAAAATCATAAATCAATACATTCTGATGGATAGAAGCGGTTAAGTTATAATTTTGTATCAATTTTTATTGATATTTCTGCCTTTTTTGCAAGAGTTATCTCCCTTTTCAATACAAATCTACATAGGAATTTTAAATGGTGATTTTTTTAGTCTTCCTCATTTTAGATTTTATGGGACTTTTTTCTGTGTATATTTGGGGTATAATGCTAAAGATTAAAACTTAAAAATCTTCTGTTGCAATTACTTTTAGGTTAGGGTCAAATTTATGCTAGATTGACTGGACTATATCTCCCAATTTAATAATACGATATTCCTGTGCTTGCATTTCCTATCATGATTTTCTTGATAGAGGGTTGCTGCTCACAAGGAAGCTATTAAACCAAGCTAGAGTTCCAAATAGTGAAGTTGAAATCATCGGATTCTCTTCATAAATTTTACAGACACCATCACAAGTTGGTTGACCTTTATGGAATAACTGTTTCACAAATGATATCGGATTATTATATGTCCCTTATGTCATAACTAGAATCCCCTTCCCTTTCATGAATGTGACCTACCGAATTAGACTATTTAACAGATTTATTTTAACATGAGCAACACCACGGGCGCCACATATGGAGCAGGATCTGCTTACCCTTCCAGAGCACTTGAGATCACCCCTAGTTTTGGGTGGGGTTTGTGTTGCTTATTCTATAGTTTTCTATGTTGTATCATGTGTACTAGTGTTTGTCTTTTTCATTTTTTAGCCAAGGTTTTGTCGGTTTATTTTTAGCTCACTGGGCCCGAAGGGCCAAGTCAGCTTTTCCAATCACTTGGCATCCGGCGTCCGTCGTCGTTAACTTTTACAAAAATTTTCTCCTCTGAAACTACTGAACCAATTCCAACCAAACTTCATCTGATTAATTCCTAGGGTATCTAGAATAAATTTGTGTTTTAATTCCCATTTCATCAAAAAACATGGCCGCCATGGCTAAAAATAGAACATAGGGGTAAAATGCAGTTTTTGGCTTATAACTCAAAAACCAAAGCATTTAGGGCAAACCTGACTGGGGTAAAATTGTTTATCAGGTCAAGATCTATCTGCCCTGAAATTTTCAGATGAGTCAGACAACCCATTGTTGGGTTGCTGCCCTAAATTGGTAATTTTAAGGAAATTTTACTGTTTTTGGTTATTATCTTGAATATTATTATATATGTAGATAAACTGTAAACAGCAATAATGTTCAGCAAAGTAAGATTTACAAATAAGTCAACATGACTAAAATGGTCAGTTGACCCCTTTAGGAGTTATTGCCCTTTATAGTCAATTTTTAACCATTTTTCGTAAATCTTGGTTTTTTACAAAAATTTCTCCTCTGAAACTACTGGGCCATATTTTACCAAACATAGCCAGAGTCATTATTAGGCTATCTAGTTTAAAAATTGTGTTTTGTGACCCAGCAAACCAACCAAGATGGACCCAAGGGCTAAAAATAGAACATAGGGGTAAAATGCAGTTTTTGGCTTATAACTCAAAAACCAAAGCATTTAGAGCAAATCTGACTGGGGTATAATTGTTTGTCGGGTCAAGATCTATCTGCTCTGAAAGTTTTAGACGAATCGGACAACTCGTTGTTAGGTTGCTGCCCTAAATTGGTAATTTTAAGGAAATTTTGCTGTTTTGGTTTATTATCTTGAATATTATTATACATTGTAGATAGAGATAAACTGTAAACAGCAATAATGTACAGCAATTTAAGACTAAAAAATAAGTCAAAATGACCAAAATGGTCAATTGAACCCCTAGAAGTTATTGTCCTTTATAATCAATTTTTAACAATTTTCATAAAATTTGTAAATTTTTACTAACATTTTCCACTGAAACTACACGGACAAGTTAATTACCGTATATTATTATAGATAGAGATAATTGTAAGCAGCAAGAATGTTCAGTAAAGTAAGATGTACAAACACATAACAATCACCTTAACACAATTTTGTCATGAACTGTCTGCTTCCTTTGTTTAATTCACATATAATATACCAAGGTGAGCGACACAGGCTCTTTAGAGCCTCTAGTTGATTTATGAGTTTGACTTCCCCTCTGGTATCTTTCATCCCTCTTTTGTAGTGCCACACACCACCAAGTCTGCTAGAAGGTTCCAATCTACTGCAGTGCACTCATTGATAGAGTTTTTGAACTGGTCAGTCTTACTGTCAGGAACTATGACAGCTCGTTTGTTGTTACAAACTTGTTGGTCTATACCTGTATACTCTATAATGTTCTTAGTTACAAAGTTATTGTATGTTGTTGCTCTTGTAGTGACGGAAGCTGAAGTTCGGATAGCATTTTTGTCATACATCTTTCATCCCTTGATTTGTAGTCTTTGGTGATAAATCTAGCCCCTCTTCTGTGCATGGATTCCAATTTGTCGATGTCTTTTTGGGTGTATGCATGGGTCCCAAATAATTTATTTGTACTCCATAATAGATCTTATAAATGCTATATATGCTGTTTTCCAGCATTTCCTAGGGCATGTAAGGCAGTGTTGTAGGTTTCCCCTATAATTATATACAAACAAAACAACAACACTCAATGAAAATGAAAATAAAAAAGGCTAAGCATGTTAACCCTCTTGCTGTCAGTTGTTTTTCAAGGTTGCATTTCTTATGCTACTGCCATAAAATATCACAGCTCAACGTCAGATGTCTAACATTGACATAATTTGATATTTGACGTCACACCGACATGACCATAACTTTAAGGACCATTTTTTTTAAAATATAACACTGTTCAATCTTTGGCCTTTTATTTGAAAAAGATACAACAATGAGGAGAAACTTGCATAAATTAAAACATGGGACATATTTGTCCCTCTGGTACAGTCGGTATGGACACATGTGTCCCTCCAGCAGCAAGTGGGTACATGATGCTTGATCATTCTTATTACATTTGTTATATATATCTGGCAGTGGACATTAATAAAGGCTGTTCACATGTTTTGGGAATCCTCTCGTTTTATCCATTAGAATACCAAATTTGGCCCATTGACCCCTTTTTTCTTTTTATAAATCTTTAACATGTATTATTATAAGACAAAGATCTGTAAAAGTCTTACATGTATAAAATTTTTGTTATTTTTAAATAGTTTTTGAGAATTTAAACTTGTCAATAATATATGATAATAAAGTTATGAAAAATCAAGAGAAAACATTTTCCCGCAAAAATTTCAATGGAAAATATCTTGAAAACAAGCACATTGAGTGATTGACCTATTTAATTTTTTGGCTTTTTTTGGTTCCTTTATTTATCTCCTATCAATATATTCATTGTGTACTAGTATTATGAAAAGCTTGTTATTCTGAAATGAGTAGCAAACTTCATTAAACACTGATTTCATTTGTAATCATCTCTCTATCTCTTAAAGACAGAGAGAATGACCTAGAAAATTTTACACCCCTACAGCAATTAAGCCTATTTGGATATGGTAGTAAATAAAGTGGAAGTCATGTTAATTTTAAAGTTCATTAGGTATTGTAGGTTTTACTAAATGAAATGATTTTTACCCCACAGGAATGCCCAGACAAAAGCGTGGCATACTTGGTGTGAAAAAAGATCCAAAGAAACAGATTTTGTATTTTGGTAATAACGGAGAAGAATGGCCTTCTGATGATTCAGAGGATTCGGATTATCTCCCTTCTGACTTAGAAGATGATCAGCCTGCCTCTTCGTGAGTGAAAAATTATTCTAACAAGTTTCAGTTTTTAGCCATGGCATTGTCAGTTTATTTTCAATCTATGAGTTTGATTCTCCATCTGGTATCTTTAGTCCCTCTTTTATTATGATCAGTTGACATGAAACAAAATAATGAACTTAAAAAAATTCATGTGAATAAAAAAAGGAAGATGTGGTATTTTTGCTAATGAGACAACACTTCACAAGAAACCAACTAATGTAGATGTAACCAAATAAAGGTTACTGCCTGTGGCATACAACTATTCTGAACAATAATGAGCAAAAACCTTAACCCACATAAACACTTACCACAATACGTTTTGTAGCAAGATATATATAAACATAAATAAAAGGCTCAAATATAACAAATTTAAAACAATTAAATGAAGAAATCTATTCAACAGAAACAGCAAATACAATAATTCAGATCCCGCTTACTAGTTTGTCAGATTCCTGTCTCCCGCTTACATTTTGTATGTAAGCAGTTCTCATTTTTCTGTCATTAACCCGATCCCGCTAGACCTCATTTCCCGTTTTCATGACACAATAATTTGACTTTCACGTGTCACGCATACAAAAAAATCTGCAATCCAGCGTCACACTTAGACCCCAATGAGACCCACAATGAACATAATGACCATGATGACTAGAATTTGGAAACAATACTACAGCTATTCCTTTGATGTTATCAGCATAAATATTACTGTACTAGCATAGCCAGTATTTCACATGCAGTATTTTTTTTGTAAATACACATGTACATACAGAGTGTTGTTACATTTAAAACACATACCAGTAAAATACTTATAATGTATGTAAAACTGATCCTGGAAATGGGAAACTTGTCAAAGAGACAACATCCATGACATCATGACCAAAGAGCAGAAATTAGCAAAAGGCATTTCTAGCATGTGTTAGTTTTTGCAAGTAACATATTATAGATGAAAAATAAATGTTTAACATTGTTTTTACCTTTATAAGAATGATTTTTTTGTGGATCGAATCAGTCAATCAAATGATTTATCTTTATTTCAATTTCAAAGTTGACATTCTTTTCCTTTAAATAATTTTACACATACAATATATGTGTTATCCATCTCAAGCTATGGGGTTAAATTGAAGTTCACATGAACAGTCTTCACCCCAGTGGCAGCCAAGGCTGGTAAAAATTGCTCTTTGGCCTGTAAAAATCAGACCTACAGGCCAACAGAATCTAACTAAAAAAAATAAAATTGGGCTGCAGGCCTGTAGATTTAGCAGTTCAGCCTGAAGACTACATGAATACGGGTTCAAAGTGGTTGAATTCACTTGCAAGTGAAAAATTCATAATCAATGTTATTGAGCTTTTTTGACAAAATTGAACCATACTGGCTGCTAAAAGAGAATTATTTTTTCATTAATTGCATTTCATTATTGATTGAGCAAAAAACAATAATATATTAGATTTTTTATACATCTCGTAGCTAGTGCCTCTTTCAGAATTGACAAACACATGAACTCAATGATTGCAATTTTAGGAAAAATCTTTATATATACCATATTTGGCCGTGTATTGTCCGCATTTGTGTATAGTCCACATCCCCTCTTCATCCTCAAATATCGAGGAAAAAGTCTAGTTTGCTTGTATAGTCTGCGGCATTTAAAATGTATGTACAAAATGTATCAGCAAATGATCAGATATTACAATGCGAGTTCTTATTATTGCGATACTCAAACAGTCTTACAGTCGCATTAATTGCTAATATAAAAACCTTGCAATAATATCAAAATTTACAATAGATACATGTTTCTATGGAAATACCCAAATATTATTTTAGGAAGAGAAAAAAGAAGCAAGATAAAGGAAAAACAAAAATACAAGCTATAAAAGAAGACGGTGCAAAAAGTAACAGTTTAGATATTTGTGTGTATTTACCTCCCCTGCCTACAGAAATTTGGTTGAAAATTTTCCAGGATGTTGTATCAGTAGCAGGTCCACTGCCATTTCTATGCAGGTAACATCTCTTTGCTGTTAGTATTGTTTACATGCCTGGCTCTAATACTTTCCACTGGGAGGAATATGAGCCATGTATTACAGTGGTGCCCAAGGCTTTGAGAAGACAACTGGAGATTTGGACAAATGTTTTAAGAAATACTGTAAACCAACTTATTTTCGCGGATACTTTATTTCGTGTTTTACAATTTCTAGTCCACTTCGCAGCTACTTAATTTTGCGATTTTCTTATCTACATGTACTTGATCATGTTGATGTAGTTTGATAAGTAAAGATCCAAGTTAAACATATTCACGATGATTTATATTCGCGTTATATTTCTACCCACAAATGTCGCCAAAATGAGTTCCTCTGGGAAAATAAGTTGGTTTACAGTACTGGTCATTTATCCCAGTAATGATTATCACTGGAATGGCCTATAACAAATTTTTTTACAGGACTTTGCCCAATGTCCAGTGACATTTGAAATGTCTTGTATTAGTATTTGTTTTCACTGCAAAATACAAAATGTAATACAAACTTCCATCAAAATTTTTAATTATCATATGCTGAACCAGGGGCCAGGGGGCCTGCCCTCTCCCTCCCCTCTTTTGTGGTCAACATTTGGTTGTTTAAAAGGGAACCACTGAATCATGACTGTAGAGGGCCCTCTCTTATGGCAATCTGTGCCCCCCTCCCTTTATAAAACGTTCTGGATCTGCCTCTGTTTATATAAATGTTTGATATAAGTACATACATACATGTCATATTTTTTTTTGTCAACTAAGAGAAGAAATATCATTTGTCATTTAAAAAAAACTAAATGCTGTAAAGATTTTGAACAAGTATTAACATTTTTTTCAATTTCAATTTTTTGTATGCTCATACATGTACTATGCTTTATTCCTATCAGATATGTAAAGGAAGTTCGCTACTTAATTTCAAAATAACAAGCTTTTCATAACACTAGCATATATTTATAAAAGATTAATTAATAATAAAGGAACCAAAAGAGCAAAAATAAAATATAGGTCAATGTACTTGTTTTCAAGATATGAGCCATTAAAATTCTGGTTTTTCTTAATCTTAGCTGAGTCATGATCATTGACATGTTTAAATTCACAAAACTTAAAAAAAAAAAAAATAACAAGGATTTTATAAGACTTTTACAGATGGCTTATAATTATACAAGTAAAAGATTTATAAAATGAAAATAGGGGTCAATGGGCAAAATTTTAATAAGACATTCAAATGAATAAAACCAGAGGATTCTGAAAATCTGACAAAAATTCTAAAATATGACAAGCAAACTTTCTTAAGTATGTATTATATTTTATTTTAAAAGAAAATATATGAACTTTTGTAACATACATGTGTGAAGTACTGTGTACTGCAAGGTTGGTTTCTCATTGATCTATGCTTTCACCTATACAGAATGCATTATTTGTATTAGGGCACAGAAAGTATGCTCAAGCTGGAAAGAAATAGCCAAGGATCCCTCCTTATGGAGAAAAGTAGACCTGACCTTTGGATGGATTAAACAAAAGGAAGAAACTCTTAGATGGTTAACTGAAAACAGACTCTCACAGTGTCAGGACATTAATTTATCAAACTGGACATTATCAAGTGCATTGTCTCTCATTGCTGAGAGATGTCCTCATCTGCAAACTGTAAATCTTTCCCATTGTAAGAAGTTAACACCTGATGGAGTTACTTCCCTTGCTAACAATTGTAAAGAACTCAGGGATATAGATTTTTCTGATACAAGTGTAAGTGTGATTGTATTATTAATAGATGTACATTCGTAGGGAGACAAAATGTTTTAACTTTGGAATTTTTTGTCATCATCTGCAATTGCTGCCATGGTTTTATTTTAGAAAGAGGCTAAAAGTTTAAACTGTTATTTGCTGCTTCCAAATTCTAAATGTATGGTTATCTTTCTTTTGCCTGAATTAAGAGGAAAAAAACATGAAAAGTGTAATAAATTTATTTTCTGATATTTTGTTACCTGTTGTATTTTGTCATTTCTGAAAAAGGTTGAATATTATAGGGGTATTGCTCAGGCACTTGTCTCAAATTTTTCCCCCTATATACCTTAATATAACACAAGGTACTTAACTAAATATTTTGAAAAATGACACCAAGTCCCGAATTCCCGTTATTTTTTTATTTCTCGTTTGTCAAACCTACTTAAACTTAATATGCTGTAAATCTAAATTGATTTATCTACACAATGGTATATGACACGACTATCATTGCTGTCGGGATCATTAGTAGCAGGCCTCAGAAGTCGGTCAACAGGATGTTTTTTTTTGCATTTGTCTCAAACTTTGGCAACACCCAGTCTGCATGTAATTTTATACTGGTTTCCCATTGGTCAATCGTCTGGCTAAAAATAAATGTGGGAAATTTTGGTCAATTTATAACTCTACAATAGTGTCGTTGTGTACACGTGGGTTTCATAACAAACTTATTTGGGTTTGTTGCACATAATATGTAAAGAATTTACAATAAAGATAATAATTCATAGGCAGAGGGAAGCTGACAGTTTTTATTTTAATAATTTTTTATAATAATTCAATCACTGCGGGCTTGGTGTTGCCAAAGTTTGAGAAGAATGCAAAAAAACAACCTGTTGACCGACTTCTGAGGCCTGCTACTAATGATCCCGACAACAGTGATAGTCGTGTCATATACCATTGTGTAGATAAATCAATTTAGATTTACGGCATTAAGTTTAAGTAGGTTTGACAACCGAGAAATAAAAAAATAACGGGAATTCGGGACTGGGTGTCATTTTTCAAAAAAATTTAGTTAAGTACCTTGTGTTATATTAAGGTATATAGGGGAAAAAAATTGAGACAAGTGCCTGTGGGGTATTGCATGAATATTGAGGAATATTGTCCCAAGTAAAATTTCATATTGCACAAGCTTGGGAGTGCCATATATGTTCTACGAGGGACAATATTCCCTAATATTCATGCAATAACCCTTTTATTGTATAGCAATATAATATTTGAAAGTAAAAATTGGTTTAAAGTAAAGATTTTGTCGTTGATGACGTCATGAATTTTGAAGATTTATTGCACTAGTGCAATATAAGAATTTATTGCACACTAACTTTTGGTTACTTTCTGTGGGAAACATTATATTGCTATGCAATAAATTATGTTGAATGATAAATATACAATATAAAAGTGTTCAACAGAACTTATTTACAATTTTTCATTTTAGATAACATCAACGTCCTTGAAAGAATTGATACTGAAGAGGTTCAGTGAATTAAAGAGAATTGATGTCAGCTGCAATAAAAAACTTACTGGTTTTACAATGGTGTTGGATACAATAATGGTAAATACATGTATATATATAAAACTAAGAAAAAGGGGTACAATTGCCAATGTGACAATTATCCAACAGATAAAATACCAACCTTTTACACATGTATGTTTGTTGCACAGACAATTAGGATCAAAGTAAAGAGTTTAAAGGATGAAGATATAAGCAATTATTTGCCACTGTACAGCCTCCATCAATGAGAAAAATGAATACCAAAGTCAGTTAAATATATATATATATATATATATAGTTTATACAACTCGTCTAAACATCAACCCAACAATGTTAGATCTGTCAATTTGCTTTCGCAAATATTTGGTTCTTCCCTTGTAGGGATTCAAACTCATGCTACTGAGATATTGTGACACCAAATCGCCTGCACTGCAGCCGTCCCGCTAGACCACACGACCACCTGGGCTTCACAAAAATAAAGCTTTTGGTGGCCGTGTGTTACCTTTCCTCATCAGTCTTAATCTAGCAGCGTACTAAAGTACATGATATATAAGGCATGAAGATGTTATTGTTACAGATCAGCTCAATTATCTATAGTAAAGGATCCTACAAATAAATGCAAGATACAGTCACAGAAAATAATTATATTTATAAGTACGTCTGAGTAGTTTAGATATAGGTAAAATTATTTATTTGGTCAACATCTATCTGTCCTGAAATTGTCTGATTCATCAGACATCCCATTGTTATGTTGCTGCCCCTAATTGGTAATTGCAAGGATATTTTGCTGTTTTTGGTTATTATCTTGAATATAATTATAGATAGAGATAAACTGTAAATAGCAAAAATAGTCCAGCAGATAGGTGAATAATTGTGCACTTTGTGTTAAAAGCATAAAATTTGGTAGACACATAGTTTGGACCATTCTAAACAAAATTAGATATGGAGGCAAGCTTGATTTTATCCACTTCCGGTTTTATCATCAAAATGGCGGGCATACATTTAATAACTGAATAATGGTTATTTAATTCTCACAACTGGTAGCCAAAGTTTGCTTTGTAGACTATAATATTATTGTGTATTCATGGTTTTAAATAATGTATCATTTCTTTGAAACCCTCGGGGTATTTTATTCAGAATTATGTCACTTCCGGTAAAAAATATCACAATAATTAATAGTGGTTTCGACAATCAGAGTACTAGCCAGGGTTGCGTTCAATATCGTAGCAGCTACATAGGTTTCTGACTATTGAACGTGTAGATATTGATAGAAGCTACGCTAGCTACCAGTTCTGCAGACAAACATCTACGTAGGCTAGCTGCTACGATATTGAACGCAATCCTGGTCTCTCATAACGTTGAAGGCTTCAATATCACTGAACTAGTATATATATATTTGTTTAGGGGCCAGCAGAAGGACACCTCCGGGTGCTGGAATTTCACGCTGCTTTTAAGACCTGTTGGTGACCTTCTGTTGTTGTTTGTTCTATGGTCCGGTTGTGGTCTCTTTGACACATTCCCCATTTCCATTCTCAATTTTATTTTGTGTCACCATTAAATGCCATCTATGTATCCCATGCTGGTTTTTCCTTAACCAGCGATCATTGCCAGTGTCGAATTCAGTTAAGGCATGGAAAACAGGCAATGCATATGCATATGCGTTTTCTTGTCCTAAAAAGTTAGCAAGCTCATGAATTGAAATGTATCCGACATGTTTTCCAGTGTTTAAGCAACCCATAAATATCAGCTGCATTTGTTAAATGAAAGCAGGACGCAACAAGTACTACTACATCGGTATCAACTGTAGCAATGATTCTTTTCCCGAAAATGCGATCATCCATCAGTTTATTTGACAGAAACAGAATGAACTCTGTTTTGTTTTTATCCACACATGAGAAACTCTATCAGTTTCGTGTTAAGCATGTTTGTCTTTGACAACGTCTCCATGTATCGTCAATCTTTATATTTTCTACAATAGTTACATCTTGTCAATGGTTCGAAAGACTTAGTATTAATGTAAATGAGACTAAATGCTGGTGGATGGATGTGATTTTCTTGTTTAAAGGACTCATCCAAGTTTCCTCTTAAATAAACTTTTCATACTGGTACTGTCCATCTATTTCTATTCAACGAACGACGAATAGTATCAAAAACTGCTGAGGGAGCTATATCTTTCATTGGTATACAGGACAAGCAGTTCGTTGCTGTCTTCAAGAATTTGATTTCCTAACTCTTCTATCACAGAAGCTACACCATGGATAAACGACATTTGAGCATTTAGTTTCTGCTCATGGTCAGTTGTGTCCTCTTCATCAAGAAATCGATATATTACTGTCCCTCTGGTATCTTTTGCCCCTCTTCTCAAACTCTTTACCAAGTCTTGCAATTTCTTGTCAAGCTATCATCCATCTTCGCAGGGCTAATGAGTTTTCTGTTAACAGTACCTCCATCTGACTTAAAAACATGTCTATTTCATGTTGTATGTCTGATAGTCAACCATTATTCCTAGGTGCATATGAAAGAGGTTTCTTTAGATGCATGATGACGGATCTTTGGAGAGTTAACATTAATGATTCAATTGTAGCTGTTGAACATCAACATCTAAGCAATCGTTGGTGTTTCCTGCTAATAAAAGTCAGTTGTTATAGCTTGTCCATACAGCAACATACTAACAAGAGTTACGAGAGATCTTGGAACAGAATTCTCCTCACAGTGCACTGGAAAACTACCGTCAAACCTAAATGTAACAATAAACATGTCGCTGCGAATTATTGTTACTGCTTTATTAATCTGCATTTAGTTTGAATCAAATTCATCATCACCTCCTTTCTGAAACGAGGGTCCTAAATAATTTTTGAAAGCAAGTTAATTCTCGCTCCCTTGTTTTTATTCCTAAACATCAGGTAAATAAGCAAGCATTAAATATAAAAAATTGTTGTATGAGTGCCATTGAGACAAATCTCCATCCAAGTCAAACATGTGAAAGCTCTATCACAGGCAAGCAACCCATAATTGTAAAATCTAAGAAGACTACTAGTATTCTTTTATCTTGTACTATGAACTCTGTCTTCAATGTCAACACCTGGATTCCTTATTCGCCTATGCATGTTGAATAATGGTGATAAATCTTCATTGGTTATGGAATCTTCAATGTAGCTGATGAATCCAGCTAATGCGATTCCATTGCTTATTCATGTGTCCCTTCCTTATTTGGTCTCATCTTCACTTTTGATGCCTGCCGATAGAGATAAACACGGTATTGGACATGATATTTCGTTTCTACTACAATACGGTCCACAGCACCGATATTAAAGTTGTGTACTGAAGCTTTAGATCACATCGACGAAAAGGGATATCAACATTACTTGCTATTTCTTCGTGGAGGTTTTCGTCTGGTTTATACAAACAACAAAAGTAACCTACACATTCTTTCATTTCTAATTTTCATGGTAAGCTGGTTTCCAGCTGCGATTACCTGGGTTTTTTTTTACATATCATTTGTATCCTTTTGATGTCTTATTTTAGCTCTCTTTAGTTTTGTGTTAAGATGGCAGGCCTTATGCCATGTGACATTGTTTCTTTGTGCATAGTAAAAGGAAGACCACTGCTATCATAGCATGCATATTGTGTATACAGATTGGTCGTAGACTGTTAACATGGAAGTTCTTTGTATTTAACAAGAATTCCCGCCAAAGTAACATATCCGGCACCAATATTGATTCACTTTGGGAGTGTAGTGCATTGCACCTATTCTTCTGTCATATTTTGACAAATTATACATTTAACATTGAGAATGGAAATGCAGAATATGGCAAAGAGACAATAAACTGACCGAAGAGCAGTCAACAGCTGAATGCCACCAATGGGTGTTCAATGCAGCGAGAAATTCCCGCACCCAGAGGTGGTTCTCAGCTTGTCCCTATACAAAATTGTGCACTAGTTCAGTAAAAAATGGACGTCACACTTAACTCCAAAACATATAAATGAACACAAACAAAGTCCAGCCAACCTCTTCAACATTTGAGGAAGATCTTCTTGGTCTTTGATCATCTGATGTCTCAATAAGTTTAAATCATTAAGAGCTCATCTTTGAAATGTTATTCAGACTCTTGATTTATAAAGTGTATGTCTATCTTCATTCAAATATAATAATAAAACAATATTGTTCACCATATTAATTGAATTTCAATGGTCTCCAAACAAATATTAAAATACACAATTATATTACATCCTTCTTCTCACTTTTTGCAAAACAAAAGTCGACACTTTTCTTGAATTTTAACATAAAATTTCGACCGGAAGTTGACCAAACGTCACCAAATGGCTGCTTCAACAATGCTGAAAACTATTTAAAGTGATTCAGATCAATTAAAACATCAGTTCTTGAAGTTTAAACTAAAAACAATTGAGAGAGAATTAAGAAAAATTGGAATTTTAACATGCATCCGCCATTTTGAATTTTACCGGAAGTTAACTTTATTTCCAGCTTGCCTCCATATCTAAAATTAAAGAGTATAGATAGAAGTTTGTTTGAGCAAAATTTTGTGCTTTTAACACGAAGTGCACAATTCCTTCATATATTGCACCTATCTGCTGGACTACAATATTCAGCAAAGTAAGATCTACAAATAAATCAACATGATCAAAATGGTCAGTTGACCCCTTTAGGAGTTATTAATACCCATTATAGTCAATTTTTTCGTAAATTTTTGTAATCTTTTACAATAATCTTCTCCTATGAAACTACTGGGACAACAAATTTAACCAAACTTGTCCACAATCATCATTAGGCTATCGAGTTTTAAAATTGTGTCCGATGACCCTGTCGGCAAACGAAGATAACTAACATGGCTAAAAGTAGTACATAGGAGTAAAATGCAATTTTTGGCTCATATCTCTGAAATCAAAGCATTAAGAGCAATTCTGACATGATAAAACTATTCATTAGGTTAAGATCTATCTACCCTGAAATTTTTAGACCATTGAGGAAACCCATTGCTGCCCCTGAATTGGTGATTGTAAGAAAATTTTGCAGATTTTGGTTATTATCTTGAATATTATTATAGATAGAGATAAACTGTAAACAGCAATAATGTACAGCAAATAAGACATAAAAATAGGTCAAACAAAACCAAAATGGTCAATTGACCCCTTAAGGAGTAATTGCCCTTTATAGTCAATTTTAACAATTTTCTTAAATTTTGTAATTTTTTGTAAATTTTTACAATATATTTTCCACTGTAACTTCTGAGCCAAGTTCATTATAGATAGAGATAATTGTAAGCAGCAAGAATGTTCAGTAAAGTAAGATCTAGACACATCACCAACACCAAAACACAATTTTGTCATGAATCCATCTGTGTCCTTTGTTTAATACGCACATAGACCAAGGTGAACTCTTTAGAGTTATAAATTTTTGATTTTATGTTTCCGAGTTTCCGAGTTATAAGACTTTATTTGTATGAAGTCTGACAACAGATTTACTAAGTATTGTGCAGCATTGTGTATTGCACAACAGCAAGAAATCTTTAATTGAATATTAATTCAATTCATATAACCAATTTCAAGTTCTTTGACTACATTTATTCAGAAACCTATAATATGTCAAATATTTAATTTCAATCCAAATTCAGACTGTATCAAGCTTGAATATTGTGTCCAATTTTGCCCCAACTGTTCAGGGTTGGACCTCTGCTGGGGTATCGAGCTGCTCTCAGCAAAGCAAAGTTTATTAATCTTGGTATAAGATGTGATCAAAGACAAAGGGACATACATAAAACTAGGTGTAGGCACAATGTGTAGATGTAGGTATTTATCTCCATTGAGATTGAGTAGTTAGTCCTTAAAGAAAGGAAAGTGATTTCAACAATAATAATATACAAAGAATTGTGTAACCGATGAAAAAGTAATCTGAGCATCATCTTCTACATTTGAAAATGCCTGTACCAAGTCAGGAAAATGACAGCTCTTGTCCATTCGTTTTTGATGCGTTTTGTTATTTGATTTTGCCATGTGATTATGGACTTTCCGAATTGATTTTCCTCTAAGTTCAGAATTTTTGTGATTTTACTTTGAATAGAATTTTGGCCAGTTTGTATTTAACCTTGCAAAATGTATTTGCTATAAACTTTCCTTCATCAAATTGTTTGCTCTCAGGGATGAAGCTATTTTGTTAACTTTCACTTTTGTAGAAATGTCCGAAATTGACAGTGTTAGACATATCAACTCTTGAGAATGTACCAACATACGTGACCATTGATATAGAGGAGTTTCAAAAATCCTGTCCTAAGCTGAAGGTCCTTAGAATGGGGAACAACAGATACAAAGGCACTCCAAAAACAGATGAGGAAGTGGTAAATTTTATTAACAGCTAGCTGGTCATTTATTATAGCTAAAGTATAAAGCTTCTATGTTTATCTCATAGTGGTCACATGTGCATTAGTGTGTAAGGGCCATCACTAGCAAGGTCAAAACAACGACTGTCAAACAAATTATTTTAATGCAACATTGTGTAGAACTTCATCCTGATTGGATGAAGCATCAAATTTCAAGGCATTACTTTAAAGATTGAATGCCTAAAATTTTGGATTTTAAGAGTTGTATGATTCAATTTCAATTTCAAGATCACAATTTCCCATTTATTTGTTCCATTGACAAAGTGCTGTAATGTCAGTAATTATTGCGTGCAGTTATAATTACGATTTTGTCATTTTAGACTAAAATGTGAGTTTGTTATTTTAGACTAAAATACGATTTTATTTTTGCGATTATAATAAAAATCACGTTCAATTCATACAAAAAATTTCAAAATGCAAGTTTAGATTATTGTTATAACTGTTGAATTTTTTTCCAAATAATAAAAACATAGTAATAATTTCTAAATTTAATGTACCGGTATATAGGCAGTAAATTTAAGTTGCCACTATCAAATTGCCAATTTATACCTGCAAATTTTCAAATACAGAAGGTAGATAATTCATGATTATATTGTAAAATGTTAAATCATGAGTCAAAACAGCATTGGATTAGCTAAATTAGATATTTTCTTATAGAACATATATATAAAGATAAAACAAATGTATATTTATTTACTAATATTGATATGCTTTTTTTTTCAGGAAAAATCTGCAGGTTTCCCAGAATTGGAGGAATTTAGTATTCCAGATTTGAGTGGTAGACATACTATGCATAACACAATTGTGTATGATGTTTTCAATAGGTAAGCCTCTGTCAAAAATGGTTTATCATTTTCAATTATTTATTTTGAAGTGATATTTACATTAAGGTAAATTCTTAGAGGTAAGGAGTCATAAAAACATTAGATTCTTACTTTCCTTCCATTTAAATATTGGGGAAGTAGAAATTTTTCTTTTGTTAATTATTTTAATTAAGAACCTACTGTTCAAGACTCTCTGGGTAGTCACGGTTATCATCATCCTTTTAACTTATGAAATATATAAAGTCAAGTCTGATATGCATAAAACCACTTAAGGGGGCTCTCGTGTGTAAATAAATTTTTTTTTAATATAGGATTTTGCTATTGTTTTCTATAAATAAACTTTATCCTATTCCTAATAGAAAAATAAAATAATAAAAAAATGTAGGTCACCAATGAGTTAAAAAAGATAATATATCATGTCTGTTGGTCACTGCTGGATAGTTGTCTCATTCAACATTGACAATCATATCTTATTTTATAGCATATTCAAGGTAATTTGTAAAAACAAGATACTTCCAGTTATCGTCAATTAAATGAAAAGAAAGGATATGTTTAACAATTATTGCCAAAATATCAATATGGATATGAAAAAAACAAAATCAAAGGCACTTTTATTGCTGTAAACAAAAACTTGCAACTCAGACCATTTCTATAATTTAAAAGCCTCTTGCTCTAGTTTCAGCAGAATGACAACATTTTAAATTTAACAGTCATATCTGTACAGTAGGTGTTATTCTTAAAAAGAATGTATTGCACAAGTTTGTTATTTGAATGTTTTGTTGATGTTATAATCATCTGGCTATTTTATTTTTTTACAGAATATTACACAAGTCTTTTAAGCTGAAGGTGTTAGATATCAGAGGACGATGTAATGAGTCATATGCTGTCCTAGAAACTATACCTGCAGCAGATTTAGAGAGCTTGCATGTTGGTCTATCTTCCATGTCTTATGATGATCCATATATGGACCTCTTTCTAAAAGTGAGTAAATGTATAAAGAAACCAGTTCAAAACTTTGTATACAGTTTTCAAAAAATTTAAAACTGCATATATTTATATGAAGAAAAAGAAGATTTTAGGTATACCTCAAGACTTCAAGAGATCAACCTATTACTGTTTAAGAAATATTTCATGCAAACCATAGATTTATTGGAATATTTACATGTCCTAGGTCTTTACATGTTAATTTTATCCTGAGCATCATTATTTGGTTAAAAAACAAAAATCACAAGGTGTGTTTACTGTTAAAGTTAAAATCCTTCTAGGTGATTATTTTTATGTCTGAAATGGAGGGGGACTTAGGTTTTACCTTTGCCTTAATAAAAAATTATGACACTTGTACACAATGCTTATTACCACATAACACAGTTCAAGTTTGAATTTTGGTGGCATCACTTAAACTTTCTAGAGTTATGCTCCTTTACACATGGAAAAATTGCTATATTTTTACTTTCTGTTCTCTAACACAAGTTAACATCAACCACATGTTATGAAACTTATACAGAATGCTTATTGTAACCACAAAACTCAGATCAAGGACGAGTAAGGGTAGCATCACTTTTACAGTTCTTCAGTTATGTCCCTTTATAACTTTATATATACCAGTAAGGGCATCATCTGTGTTACATGAACACATTCCCCATTAATTTATATGATTATACCAGCAAAAGTGATTTTCTTTGTAATGTAGTTAAGCAGCAACCATTTGATTTTCTGGGGGGGTTATGGTTTTTTTTTTCTGGACAAATTTGTTTTTTCGCCTGTGGCGAAAAACAATCTATATTAAGTCGAAAGCAATTTTTTTCTTTCAATTTTAGCATTACATATAGTGGCAGCTGAGGGTGAAACAAACAATTTTTTTTTCTCAGAATCAAAAACAAATTGTTTTTTTCTCCAAAAACTGGAAACAAACTTTTTTTTCCAAAAAAAAACATAGCCCCCCCCCCCCCCCCCCAGAAAATCAAATGGTTGCTGCCTTATAGTTGAATATTAACTTTGATGAATCAAAACTTGTACTATTTCAGTGGAGACACAGTCTAAAGACAATAGATTTGTCTTGGGTTCAGAATGTAGAACTAGCCATTCAGGAACTAACCAGTGGCCCATCATTACCTCTAGAAAAAATTCAACTAACAGGATCTAATATTGAATACAAAGATCTCAGGTAAACTATTTATTAATATATAGTCATTGCTTTTTTCTAAAAATTTTGATATGATAATTTAAATTTTTGATGATAATATTCATACTTTTTCTACATGGAAAAAATATGAAAAGAAATTGCTTCCAAATATTAGTTGGTTAACAGAACATGAAAGGAAGAGTATTTTATTTCTGCTTTTTATCTTAACAAGGTTTTCATTGGTGTATTTGGTGATGTAAAATACCTTGTATATTTCAACACGAGGTTCATTGGTGAGTGATGACATAAAAGACCTCACATATTTCAACAGTATTAACAATCCATAGTGTCAACATTAGTTATACTCTTATATGTTCATTGGCAACGGTTACATATATTTTGGAAATATGAAGAAATATATATGATTCATCAAATTTTTTAACATGAAACTTGTTGGTGAAGTCTTTCTCTCTAGTTAATTAAAAGGGAATTTTAAACAAGAATGTGTCCATAGTACACGGATGCCCCAATCGCACTATCATTTTTCATGTTTAATGGACCGTAACAGTGGGGTCAAAACTTAAAAATATATTTTAGCATTTAGATTTATAGAAAGATCATATCATAGGGAACATGTGTACTAAGTTTCAAGTTGATTGGTCTTCAACTTTATCAAAAACTACCTAAACCAAAAACTTTAACCTGAACTTTGCACTATCATTTTCTATGTTCAGTGGACGGTGAAATTGGAGTCAAATCTTTATTTTGGCAATAAAATAAGAAAGATCATATCATGGGGAACATGTGTACTAAGGTTCAGACAGACGAACGAATGAACGAACCAACAGACGGACGGACAAACGAAGGGCACACAGACCTGAAAACTTAATGCCCCTCTACTATCGTAGGTGGGGCAATAATTCATTGATTCTTTTTGCTGAACCAAAAATCAAACTCCTAGTGATGAAAATACATGAATAAATACTGATTAATGACACACATTGTCAAAGCAAGAGAAAATAATACCAAATTTTATGTCAATTATAAACTATCAAAGAACAAATTTTTAGTTTTATTTGTTCAAAACCTCAAAACCAACTGTTTTTTATGATAGAATTAATTTCCTTTGCAATAAATTCATGCATTTGATAACTGATTTCCTTTTTTAGGACTTTGCTGAAAAAATGTCCAAAATTGAACTACGTTCAGCTGGAATCTTGTCGTAATCTGGTTAGAGGTATTAAAAGGTTGTATAAAGATGAGGACATCAATGTGCTCAAGGAGAAAATAAAAAATCTGGGAAACATCTAATAAATTTATGTTATATCGATATTGACAGTACAGGCAGCTAAAAATGTCAGGACTACTTATAGTATATTTTTTTTTATTTTTATACAAATATTTGAAAAAAAATTCAGTTGTTGAAATATATTTAAAAACGTATTTGATGTTGATTTGTTTTTATTATTTATATCCATTATTTATTAAAAATAATTAATTGCTCTGATTGGTTTTTTTTATTTTAAATATTTTATAATAGCTCACATGACCCAAAGCCCAGAGGAAAATGTGCTGTCATATTCATTTTGACATTCATCCAGGCCATTCATTAGGAGGCGGTACCGGTACTTTTACCCTCCTATGCTATTGACAAGTACCGCCTAAATGTAGGAATTTTTATATAAGATATTCATGGAATAAATTGAAAAGTACCACCTAGAAACGTGGAAAGTACCAGTCAACATGAAAGATAATGAAACCCCTGTTAAATCATCAAGCTGTCATCCTTGAACTTTGAGGAATAGTTTTCTATGAAGTACCTTTCCATTGTAATCAAACTTGACTGAAATCATCCAAAAATATCTTGTTTGATGTTTTAAACAACCACTTACATCCATTAGCTTTAAAAAAAAAAAAAAAAAAAAAAAAAAAACATAGATCACAATGGTTGAGTTGGTTGTAGAGGAATCCTGGCATCCAACTTTAATTTATGTATGTATATATATACAATACAGGTGGTATCTGATGTGCTTCCAAACTTCTTTGTTTTTTGTCTTGCCTTGACGGAGTCAAAAAGTGAGACATAAGTATGCTGTTTCCAAAATCTGCGGAGTCCACGCCAATAATGTATTAGTTTGTGACTAGGTCTACTTTATAAGAAACCACTAGTGGTAAGTCAAAGATATTTGATTTGCAGTTGTATAAGCATTGGCACATCTCATTTCCATGGAGATTATTTGGCCCCATTCCCTAGTCATGTTCTATTGGCTATGAACCTTTGCTTAGTTTACATGTATTAGTTTGTGATTAGGTCTAATACCACTAATATTTGGTATGCAGTTGTATTAGCATTGGCATATATCATTTCCCTCCTTCTTTTTTTTATATAGGCAAATCAATGTTGTTTTGTCAAGTAGATAGTGGTTTATTAGCTAATGAGGATAAACAGTATAAAATCTAAAATAAATAAAGAAATATGAGAAAGTTTTGAGTGACATATAGACAAATTATGTTGGTTTACAGGAACAAATGTCTGTTGTTTCTTAAATATCACTTCAGTTGAAAAATTCATATCTCTTTTAAAATCACATAATATAAATGGAATAAGAAATTTTGGTAAATCATGTATAGTTTCAAAGCCAATAAAATCCAACACATCACCTTGGAAACATGGATGCTGTCTGGCTGAATTCAAAGAAAACCTGCACCAATCAGAACATGTTTCAAATGGAGCACATGCTTGCATAATGTTTTGAATGATTTGATTGGCTGTTACATCATGACCTTGTAATAAACGTTGTATGTAGCACCCCTGCACATCTGTGTCAACATCTTCTTTCCATAAAAGACACCTTGATATTGACTTCCAATTAGTGCAGTATGGATCTTTCAAGTTTTCTTTTGGAAAATAGGTTAAAAATCCAAGACACATTTCATCTGATGTAGAGTATCCGAAATGAACATTTTCTGAACGTGAGGTTGTAGAATATATACATGTTACCTTTATTTCATCTCCTGGTTTTAACTTTACTGGTTCCTGATAGCTGAAATATAGAAACAAAACAAAGAAGGTGTTTGTGGTATTCTTTAAAAAATTATTTAAATTTGAGTAGTAAATATTTGTTATTAAAAAACTTAAAATGGAGTATTTAGTTAATTAAAGAAAACAAATTATGAACCTATAAGCTTAACATGTATACATACGAATGAGTGGAATGAGTTGCCTTATAGAGAAATAATGTTATTGCTTTTGACACTATACACCATTTACAAATGTTAATGAGCACCTCCATCCTGAAGTACAGTGACAAATATTAGATGTAAAAGGGCTTGATTTCTGTATTGAAAATGTGATTTTTTTTGTCAGCTAGTTTTCTGGAAGTGTCACCATTTGTTGATACAGTATTATTCTGTTTTATTTCACATGTTTTTATGAATTGTCATCTGTAATACCGTATAGTTGGTGTCAAACTTCATGACTTTCATTGAATAAGGTATACAAAATATTTTGCCAGATTCGAAACCTTTGGAATTTGCATGTGCCATTTTAAATTGGTGGAATTTATTTTGCCGATTTTTTTCTATCCGCTTAAATAAGCCAAAAAATAGTACACCCTATAGGTACAATATTGTAGAAAAAAAGAACTGTACTCTGCACTTATTACTCTATGTACCCCCGAATATTTCACAGATCCAGATAAAAATAGGCACTAAAAACATGTACTAAACAAATCTAGACAGAGCAGTTTAGAGCTAGATCTCACTTGTGGATCATTGAAAATTTATATTGACCAACATATATGTTTTTTATTGTGTTGCTTGTTGAGTGTTTCTCTTGGTCACAGTATATCCCAAATCACTTTCTTTGTATACTATCAAAGTGTCAACTTGGCTATCCAGGGCCGTAACTACATTGAGGCAAATGAGGCAAATGCCTCATGTTATAAATTTAAAAAAAAAAAAAAAAACTTGAACAAAAGATTGTCTTAATTAGGGCCCCGCCAAAGGCGGGTCCCCTATAGTGATCACTCTGTCCGTCCGTCCGTAACACTTTGTGTCCGCTCCATATCTAGAGAACCATTATGATTTCATACTTTATACTTTACATGTTTATTAACCACCACCAGAGGGCGTGTCATGATGTATGTACAACTTCCTAGGTCAAAGGTCAAGGTCAAAAAACTTTGGTTTCAGTTGACAACCCTGTGTCCTGTGGTGAAGATCGTGTCCGCTCTATATCTTGAGAACCGTTATGATTTCAAAGTTTATACTTGACATGTATATGAACCAACACCAGAGGGTGTGTCATAATTTATGAACGACTGCCTAGGGCAAAGTTCAAGGTCAAAAACTTTGGTTTCAGTTGACAACCCCATGTCCTATGGTAAAGATTGTGTCCGCTCTATATCTTGAGAACCGTTATCATTTCAAAGTTTATACTTGACATGTATATAAACCAACACCAAAGGGTGTGTCATAATTTATGTGCAACTTCCTAGGTCAAAGGTCAAGGTCAAAAACTTTGGTTTCAGTTGACAACCCCATGTCCTATGGTAAAGATCGTGTCCGCTCTATATCTTGAGAACCGTTATCATTTCAAAGTTTATACTTGACATGTTTATAAACCAATACCAAAGGGTGTGTCATAATTTATTTACAACTTCCTAGGTCAAAGGTCAAGGTCAAAAACTTTGATTTCAGTTGACAAACCCATGTCCTATGGTAAAGATACAATTTTTTAATGCACATTATTCACAGCGGGGCCCACAGAGATGGCTCCCATCTCAATGATATCTAGTATCAAATTGTTTTCACGGAAAGTGTCTAGCAAGAAGCAAGTTCTCTTCGCTCTCTGGTGTTGCCCCTGCATGTTTTTCATGATCCATGTTTCTATTTTACTTTTAGTTTTCAGAATTGATGGTCTATTGTTTGCACTTCTATGTGACTGTCCCGGGTTTGTCTTTTGTTCATTTATTGTCCTACTTTATGACTATAGTCTGAGTGATGATTTTCATTTGTAAACGTGTGTTTTATCAATGTTGCATGCCCACCGATGTCCAGATGTTGTGCTAGAAAATATTTTAAGAATATACGATGCTACAAGACACAGAAAAAAAAATCGTTTCTGCATGGAGAATTGAACTTGATATCAAAGAATACAAAACTGGCTTTTTAGGGGGGTAGATAAAACTAGAAAGCTGACATGTTTTAAATGAAAGTAAGGTCACCAATTTCCCGGATTCAAATAATTTGGAAAAAAAACAATAATGTATTGCCATATGACCTTTTCCATTGAAGGGTTTAACCTGCATTAAGTCATGTTAAGACCCTCTAACAGAAAATAAAGGAATATGGAGTAAATGTGCACGAAACATAGTCGCACAGAGTCAATGCATAGAAAAAATTCTAAAAGACAATGGTCAAAGTTGCTGAGGGTCTTCAACAATAAAAGAATCAATAATACCGTAAAACAGGGTCAAGATGGTCCCTAGTGTCGACTGAAGCAGTACTAGTACTTAAAGTACAATCTGTCACTATATATTTAAATCTAGTCATAAAAAAATAACCATAGTCTAATCTAAGCACAATACAATTAAGACAAAAACAGACAGACAGATCCTGTATTAATGATTATGAGAATTACGATTTTTGCTTTATCCTACATATCGGTTTTTTAATGTTTTCCATAAAACCTAAAAGTCTTATATCACAATGAATCTATGTTCTTGCTTTGAGACCAGATTGTTGTCGAAAATAGCAAACAATTAATGTCAGAAAGAGTCCGGGAAACTTTCAGAATGCACGTTTTTAAGTATTTTTTCTCAGAGCTTCTGGGGGCCTTGGGCGGCCCTCAAACCCCTCGTCAGAATTTTTTTGCCTCACTATTAGATGAGGCTAGTTACGGCCCTGCTATCTGCTGACCATAGAATGATTAGGGGTAACAATATATGAACTGTATCTCTATTATAGAATAAACATAGGTATTTTCAAGCTTTAGTAAATCTCAAATGGCACTTTTGGGGACTCCATGTTGTTGGTTTTTTTAATAAGTTCAGTTGCTAAATATCTTTGTTAAACAGGAATATTATATATTTAAATACCTGTGTTTCCATTAATTATACCCTGATTTTTGGTGACTACCCTAAAGATATTTTAGTCATTTTTGGTGTGTAGATTGCATGAAATGGCATTTAATATCTTTTCTATAAATATCAATGGTTAGCTGAAGGACGCCTCCGGGTGCGGGTATTTCTCGTTGCATTGAAGACCTGTTGGTGACCTTCTGCTGTTGTCTGCTCTATGGTCGGGTTGTTGTCTCTTTCGCACATTCCCCATTTCCATTCTCAATTTTATCTTTAAAAAATGGATTCGAGGGTCACTGATGAGTCTTTTGGAAATGAAAGTCGGGCGTAAATGCAAAATGTAATCCTTGTATCTATGATGAGTTTAGGTGATCATAGGTAACACTGCCAAAGTTATGAACTGCATCTCTAATATAGAAAAGACATACGTAAATTCAAGCTGTAGATAATCTTATTTGTGTAACAATAGGACTTTTATGGATTTCCTGGTTTGTTGGAGAATAAGTTCAGTTTCTGTTGCTTTGTTAAAGAAGGAATTAAACAGATTAAAAGCTATTCTTTTAAAGTTACCTGTGAAGCACAGGCATGTCGTAGTTGAAATTCTGGTCATATGCGAGATCTTTTATTTTTCTGTCTTTACGATACAATTCAATTCGTTCTTGACGACCTTCAAAATATATTTGACGATCGTTCAGACATGATTAAATTATGTTCATAATACGATTCAAATCAATTCTAACTATTTGGAAATTTATCCATAATGTCTGAAAACTGTCCATTATTTCTTGTATAATGTAATGACTCCCGATAAACCTGACCTTTTCATTTAGCAATATCTTAACTTGAATAAATTTATGAAATTACGATCTTTTCATCTTACAATACGAGGACCCATACTAAGATGAAATTTACTTGACTGTAGACAAAATTGTTAAAAACACAGGTAAAGGTTTAAGAGATTGAACCCTTATTTGGATACTTCATTCTGACATTCTGGAAGTTATTCTGAAAAATATCAAAACGCGGTAGATAGGTTTTTGATCATCATCACTATATATATGAGAGTTTCGCTTGTCATCCATTACTTTCAAAACAAAGCATGATGCTCCGACATTTATAGGTGTTTGATAGTATCTCTTGTATATTTACCCCTAATCTTTTCATTCTCAACATGTTGTCCACTGGACATTAAGCAACCAATCAATATCAATCAATCAATATGTAGTCTTCTAATCTTAATACGAAAACTGATGCATGTGAGCTTTGAGGAAAGAAAAATTTTAGTTGCTAGTTCTTAGCCTTCTAAAATGAAACTTCAACCAAACAGATTGTAAAAGCCGGTAAAAGGGTGTTCCCAAATAATGAATTGGTCTATGAAAAAATTTACCCAAATAATGCATATGGTTATATCCAGATGTAATATAGATTTCATCTTCAATAAGCTTGTCTGAACATTCAGGTGAACATTCGCCAGTAACGACAACTCTCTTTTTCTTTGGCTGAAGATCAATCCAATACTGCCCGACTATCATAATTCCAGCATCATATTGCCGTAATACATGCGTGTAAAATATTGTCATTCCAGACGCATCTGTCATCCCGTTGTAGAGATCAGGGTTATTCCAATGAATCTATAATATTGAGGAAACATTATTGTCTTATCTAATTTTAGCCCCCTCCTCCCCCCCCCCCCCCCAAAAAAAAAACCCCAACAATATGCAAACCACCTCAATATCAATGATAAAGAAGTAATATAATTCTACATACTTGGAACATCTGGTTTAAATGTGAAAAATTTATATTTCATTGCCAACTTGTTGTCTTAGTATGCAAAATAAACTTTTTAGTGTATCAATCTTTTTCAAAATGTAAATTTTGTTTTTGAAAGGACCCCAGGGATTAGCAATTACACAGATACTGTAATTTCAACGTTCAGGATTAGAACACTATATAAAACAATAATTTCAATACCAGCTTAACAGTAATATCAGGTGTTTTGGGGTGTAAGAGAACACACGTACCCTTTATATCATACCTGAAGTGCACCTTTCCTAAACCCGTTCTTTCCAATTCTAAACCCTGAACTATTGTGAGAACATTCCCCTGACATTCCCATACTCCAAATACCAATCACACTCGAGCATTTAGGACTCGCAATCATACCACAGGTAAATGGTTCATTCATGTCTTCTGTGATATCTTCCACTGAAATCATTTCAAAAAGTAAATTTGGTTACCAAAACGTCTGCCAGAGCGTCAGATTTAGTTTTAAAATATAGAAAGTTCATATATACCGAGACAGCAGATAGAAAACAAACAAGACAATGCTCACATAATGATATTTACAGAAAAATTAAACGTATAGAAATGTTCAATATGTTTGAAGGTTTAAGTTAATTTTAAAATCATTGAACTATTATGTATTTTTGATCAGAGAAATGTGCTTATTGAATAGTAAGGATAACCTGCATTTTAATTGTGTTTTTATAACTCTTATGGTTCTTTTTTTGAAAGTTAGACTAACGTAAAATAGCCTTTAACTTTCAAAACTGAAGACCCTTTTTGGGGTAAAGATTGCATGAAATGCAATCAAAACCCTATGTTACTAACTTGATATCTAAATCTTCCAAGGCTTATCACTACAGATAGTGCATTGATCATAACATTCTTTACACCCTATCCATGAACATTTCCAGAAATTTATCAATATTATATATGCTCAAATAGTCAGGTTATAAAATGATGTTACACGTGTCAAGAAAATTGCATAACTTCTGCAAGGTGCAAGAAATCTAATATCTGTTCAAATTTTAAAACATAAATGATGTCATTGTTAAAGTCATTTTTAATAAAATAAAAAAAAATAGAGTTATCTCCCATTGTCCAGATTTGTAGTTGAACCAACTGCAACAAATGCTTTATTGACAATGCAATATTTATTATTATTGCATAGCAATATAATATTTCCCACAGAAAGTAACCAAAAGTTATCATGCAATAAATTCTAATATTGCACTAGTGCAATAAATCATCAAAATTTATGACGTCATCAACAACAAAATCTTAGTTTAAACCAATTTATACTTTCAAATATTATATTACTATACAATAAAAGGGTTATTGCATGAATATTGGGGAATATTGTTCCTCGTAGAACATATATTGCACTCGCAAGCTCGTGCAATATAAAATTCTACTCGGCACAATATTCCCCAATATTCATGCAATAACCCTATATTATTTTACTTCCCACTGATAAAATAACGCAATCTTTACCCTTCTGTGCTTACAAGCACTTTGATTATTTACTAGTATTTGGGCACCAACAATCTGTTGTGTTTTAGTAATGTAGGCCTGAGAGGTTAGGACATACAGACATTACAGACATGCAGGAATATTTTGTAATGGTAACTTACTGTAAATATAAAAATACTGCAGTACCTGATTCGTCACAACCAAATAAAAGAATATGATGCATCACGTGTTTGTTGTCAATGACGGGCTTGGTTGCTACGATGTGGTAATCTTGGTCTTGTGGAAATTCAAATAGCAGACATGTGTAAGTTGTTGTCTGCCTTGGTACTTTTCTCTTTGGCATTTTTACAGTTATATTTCTTGTATCTAAATTGAAAATGCGACATTTATCTAAGAAAGGATTTTGAACAATTTTACAGATCAATACAGTGGTAATACTCTTTTTAAATGATATCCATTCCATTCAAACATTCATCCATTTTCCATCCCTCCAATCTAACGTCCAATTTATCCATGAATCAATCAATCCATTCATCTTTCTTTCTGTTAATGATGAAAAAACATATTGCAAAAAATGGTACTATAATACAATTCAAAGCTATTTTTAAGATCAAACCGTCAATGCAGTAAGAAAAATCACTTGCAGAGAAACAGGAACATCTTCGCATTTTGATCTAAAATTTAACTTATTACCTTTTTCCTTCAGCGATGGACAGTCATCTATGGATGCTTCGCAAGATAGCCATGCCCTTTCCTGACACAAGGAACTATCTAAGGGTTCACAAATCCCTAAAAAAATAACAAATGTCTTCAAATTAAATGTGATTTTTTTTTACTTTAAAAAACACTTTCTCAGGTTGGGGATGGTTGTGAAATCACAAACATATTAACCCTGTCACATTCTGCTTGTCCATAGTGAGGAGCCTGAAGTTCAGTGTTCAGTGTTTGGCGTTGTTCGTGTCTGTCATATTTGTTTTTGTAACTTGTTTCGTTATAACTTGGTCAGTTTTCTCTTTTGAATGGTTTCATATCTTTCATGGCATGGCCTTTTATATCAGACTCGGGTATAGGGTAAATTAAAAAGCTGTACAGTTGCCTTTGATTGCTTAAATCCACTCATCATTTGAACTTTGGTGGATATATAGTGAACTCAGTGGCAATCATACCATATATCTCCTTATTTTTATATTAAAGTCAGTTCGTGTTTGTATTTTTTTATTATTTTAACCTGAGACTACTATAACTATGTGTTATAGTAGTCTCAGTTTTAACCATTCGTGTATTCTGTTCAAGTTTTAGCAAAGAAAATAAGCTTTCAACCAAGATGAAACTTAGTACACAATTATGCATCTGATCACCATGGAATTAACCTGGTATGATAAAATTGAGAATGGAAATGAGAAATGTGTCAAAGAGACAACAATCTGACCAAAGAGCGGAAAAGGTCGAATGACCACCAATGGGTCTTCAATACTGCGTAAAAATCCTGCACCCGGATTCGTGCTTCAGCAGGATGATATGGCAAAATAGTGTGTATCCTATACAAATATGAAGAATATGAATTGCCGTCAAAATAGAATTACAATCATGGCCAATGAGTTTGCATACTTGTAAGGATAGTCATCGGCAAAAATAAAGCAAAAACAAAAATCATGTCTACATACTTCAATTCTAACTTTACCTGGATGAGATAAATTTGTTGTACGGAGATGAACATTATCATACTGTGTCTTCCAGGTACAATCTGGATCACCAAGTTCTTCACCATTGTATCTCCCATCCCCATCAGAATCCAATAGACACAGCTTTTTATTCCACTGAATTAAAATTTAAATCAATGAATTACAAAATTGCAGTTTTTAGTTGAGTGTGCAGTGTGTTGCTTAGTCTTTAGTTATCTATGTTGTGTCTTGTGTATTATTAGGGCCCCGCCAAAGGCGGGTCCCCTATAGTGATCAGTCTGTCCGTCCGTCCGTCCGTCCATCCGCCCGTCCGCCCGTCCGTCCGTAACACTTTGTGTCCGCTCCATATCTAGAGAACCATTATGATTTCATACTTTATACTTTACATGTTTATTAACCACCACCAGAGGGCGTGTCATGATGTATGTACAACTTCCTAGGTCAAAGGTCAAGGTGAAAAAACTTTGGTTTCAGTTGACAACCCTGTGTCCTGTGGTGAAGATCGTGTCCGCTCTATATCTTGAGAACCGTTATGATTTCAAAGTTTATACTTGACATGTATATGAACCAACACCAGAGGGTGTGTCATAATTTATGAACGACTGCCTAGGGCAAAGTTCAAGGTCAAAAACTTTGGTTTCAGTTGACAACCCCATGTCCTATGGTAAAGATTGTGTCCGCTCTATATCTTGAGAACTGTTATCATTTCAAAGTTTATACTTGACATGTATATAAACCAACACCAAAGGGTGTGTCATAATTTATGTGCAACTTCCTAGGTCAAAGGTCAAGGTCAAAAACTTTGGTTTCAGTTGACAACCCCATGTCCTATGGTAAAGATCATGTCCGCTTTATATCTTGAGAACCGTTATCATTTCAAAGTTTATACTTGACATGTTTATAAACCAACACCAATGGGTGTGTCATGATTTATTTACAACTTCATAGGTCAAAGGTCAAGGTCAAAAACTTTGATTTCAGTTGACAAACCCATGTCCTATGGTAAAGATACAATTTTTTAATGCACATTATTCACAGCGGGGCCCACAGAGATGGCTCCCATCTCAATGATATCTAGTTATTTGTCTGTTTGTCTTTTTCTTTTATAGCCATGGCATCGTCAATTTATTTTCGATCTATGAGTTTGACTATCCCTCTGGTATCTTACGTCCCTCTTTTATTTGTCTTTTGGGATGGACTTTGCTGCTATCAAAAATCAAAGTACAACATATTTTATAAGAATAATTTGGTTATCCATTGCAATTAGTGTCTCGTCCATTACAGTCTTGGACATTAAAACTGAATATCAAATAACCACTTTGATATTATTTAATGTTTTAGTACAGGTTGACTGTCACTGTGCAACACAGTTTAAAATATAACCATATGAGAGAACAGTGTCAATTATCCAATTTAAACCTAATATCCACACTAATATGTGTCCACACTTATATGCCAAATATTTCAAGCAAACAATGAAATATTTTGAAATTCCATAAATGTTTGGGGTGACAATAAAATGAGGATGCAGTGTTCGTGTGATATTTTAAATATTATTTGAATAACTGTCCAACTGTTCGAGGGTTTTGTATACAGTTACGGTCTGTAACATCGTGATTTTGCGTCAGATAGTCTTATCATGCAAAACCTATCTAGAAACGAGGATTTTGCATGACTAAAACATATAACCGCTTCCATCGTAGGTCTAAACTTTCTACAATATGTTCCAACACTATTATTCTTTTTTAATTTTGAATCAATTACTGTATTATTATTCAGTGGTCTATATGTATTTTGGAATACCTCTCCGAATTGCTGAAAGTCGATACCAAAGGGATTCTGTTCATCTCCGCCATCATTTTGTCGATGTCCAACTCCTTCCCATGTTTGTCTTTTGTTACAAGGATGGGGTACTTTGTCGCCATTTGGTATCAGGTTTTGGTAAGCTCTGTATGAAAGAACGCTGTTCACACATATTAGAATTCCCACGTATGACAAACTCCTGAATAAAAATCGTATATAATAAAAAGAATATTTGGAACCATCCATGACACAAAACCAGTACATGCACACAAAAAAAAACCAACAGAAAAGGCAAAAAAAACAGCTGTTTTATTGTTGTAATGTTCTTCGTCTTAAAGTTGATTGAAATCAACAAAAATAAAATACGAACACCTGATGTATTGACCACTTACAAAGCAAGTCGTGGCAAGGTGAAATTGTAACCAGTTGTAATAGCAAATTATCATAAATAAATGATAGACCAAATCAATTCCGAAACAAACAAAAAAAAGAAAATGATACTACAAGAGAATATCGATTTACACGAACCAGGTGGTTAACTTCGTTGCATCTGAAGCAGTGTGCTTAACCTATTGACAGTAAGTGTTAGGTGGGAAGAGGTTTGTTATTTCCAAATTGAGTAAAGAGATAGTTGGGACTATACGCATTGCCTAAAGCACGAATTTTTAATGGAAAACATAGAAATGCAAAAAGTTACCAAGGGGACAAACTAAGACCAATAGTATAACGTCATCATAGATCAATATTTTAATTAGATTGAACTAAGACATAGTTGAAAACTTTGAACTAAAGACTGTATACCATTGATTGTTACGCTTCTAGTTAGCCAATAATGTAGCTATATCTTGTCAGTAGACTGTTGTCAACAACAAGTTTTTTTTACATGTTTTATATATATATATATATATATATATATATATAATTAAAACATGTAAAAAAAAGTAAATTTGCTGGTTGGTCGTTTTTATAGACTTTTATATAAATATATATATATATATATATATATATATTTATATAAAAGTCTATATATATATATATTTATATAAAAGTCTATAAAAACGACCAACCAGCAAATTTACTATGTACCGGATCGTCTAGAATAGGCGATATTATGCAGATAAGGAAAAAATTATATCAGTCTAAAGATTTGTATATATATATGATCATATATGGGCGAGATTTATAGGTTTTCCTTCTGATTCACAAATTTAATCCATTGAATTTTATATGTACCAAGTTGGACTCTCTGACACATATACCGTGATCGTTATTGCTTGACTATTTCTTTGTTGATGGTTGGTGTAGTTTGAGGAAATGTTCAATATTTTTTATTAATACCTGTTATCTTTTGAAAGATAACACTCAAGGTGCAAGTCTCGCAGTACCTAGTAACTGCAGATAAAGTTTAAATTTTCATTAGTTTTATTCTATTCTTCTTTTTAATTTCCTTTTGTAAGACATTTGCCAACTTCTGAAAATTGTATATAGCATGGTATCGGTCACGCGTACACTATTATTTAAAAAAGTCTAGTGTCCGCCCAAGATACCAACAATATGTAAGCTTTTGTAGGAATGTATATAGTAGATGGAACGATTTTGAAGGATTCATCATTATTGGATCTACAAATAAGTCAGCATGTCCTAAATCGACAATTGACCTTTAATAACAGTTTTAGCTTTTGAAAACGACGTTTACCCATTTGTTTCTACAAATTTTTTTGGCAAAAACTATAATAAAAATTGTAAAATGCAAAAATGTTCAGCAAAATAAGATCTATAAATAGGGCAGCGTTTAAAGAGTTGAACCCTTATAGAAAGAAGTTAATTCCTTTTTTGTTGTATCTCGAAAATTATAACAGATAGCTCGAAACATTGAAACTGCTATGAACAGCAAAAAAATATGAGCAAAACAAGATCTAAAAAAAAAAATGACGCAAACCATAGGAGCCCTTATAATAGGGGTTATTTGTCCTAAATAAAGGCTACAGTAGTATACCGCTGTTCAAACTCATAAATCCATAGACAAAAAACAAAATCGGGGTAACAAACTAAAACTGAGGGAAACGCATAAATACAAGAGGAGAACAACGACACAACACTACAATGTAACTAACACACACAGAAACGGACCAAGCATCAGACAAAATCCCACGAGAATAACAAATATATTAACATCAAAACCAAATACATGAATTTGGGATAGACAAGTACCGTGACACGTCTTATCGCAATGTCAATTTACACTAAATGAGTTTTTTTTACTTATTACCAGATTTTTACTTTTATCTCAAAAACTATATTAGACATATATTAGAACTTATAAACAGCAAATTCTGTTGACAGGTGAGCGAATCGGACTCTTAAAGGAGAAAAAAAATATATATTATAATTTAAAATACCGAGGTGGGAAGTCCAAAAACATGACAAAACCAATTAAACGCTCGATGGTGTCAACCAAAGGGGCGACTGGGAAACAATTGTCGTATTCCTGACTTAGTACAGGAGCCTCTAGTTTCACTCATTACCACTTTTGTGTTTATCGCTATTTTTTTTTTAATCTTTACACACTTATCATATAAATATTCAATTTCCTGACGTGTTTTTTTTTACTTATAATATTGGTAAACCTGTGTCGGAGACTTATCTTATGAATAAAAAGTAATAAAAATAAAAATGTGCATCTTTCATTGACGGTTTTAGTCATAAAACAGGGATATCCAACATAGACTTAAGTAATGAAAAGGCTTGTTTTACATACTAAAGTAGAGAGTTTAAAAGCCGATTGGGGTTTAGGTGAAATATAAAATATAACAAATTGTATAAAATATCAGACACATTAATATTTTATTGGAAATCTTTTCTGCTCTTTATTTTCTGCCATGGTTTTCTTGATGAATTAGTTCTTAAATTACTACCTTTATTAGAATTTTAACAGCTTTTGCAATGATGCAAGGTGGGAATAAACATCATGAAATTAACTCAAAAATAATTAACATTTTGTTTACACATCTTTTATCTCGTGTTATCTTGTAAAAACATTCAATATCTTCAATGATCGACTGTGGATTTTGACACGTGAAGTTGTCTTAACCAGAACATAACATGATGTAATGTGTTACTTTTTTTTAATTCAAGAATTGCATTAAATTTTACAGAACAGATGGGTGTTTTTTTCACAGATTGATTTCAAACTAAATTATTAAATCAAAAAGACTTGGTCATTAAAAAAATAGCATACCCATGCCTTGAAATATATAATTTCTATAAAAAATGTAAATGTGGTATGCCACCGTTCTGAAAAGAAATGTTTAAAATATTGAAAACGCATTTGAAACAAACTTTAAGTTCAAATTTTATGTCATCTCATGGAAACTTATATATAGAGCCCAGGTGGTCGTGTGGTCTAGCGGGACGGCTGCAGTGCAGGCGATTTGGTGTCACGATATCACAGTAGCATGGGTTCGAATCCCGGCGAGGGAAGAACCAAAAATTTGCGAAAGCAAATTTACAGATCTAACATTGTTGGGTTGATGTTTAGACGAGTTGATATAAGTACGTCTGAGTCAGTGACAACTCTACAACAGATGTATCCATCGGATCGCCATCAATGATGGTGATACATGGCTGTGTACATAATGTATATACAACTCGTCTAAACATCAACCCAACAATGTTAGATCTGTAAATTTGCTTTCGCAAATTTTTGTTTCTTCCCTCGCCGGGATTCGAACCCATGCTACTGTGATATCGTGACACCAAATCGCCTGCACTGCAGCCGTCCCGCTAGACCACACGACCACCTGGGCTCTCAAAAAAAAAGAGCTTTCGCTATCTCTATATATATATATATAGCGTTTAAGGTTCCAATTGTTAAAATATTAAAGGCCGTTTAAATATTAAAGCAAACCTTGTCCAAAGTCCAGGTGGGTTTGGTGGTATTAAAATAGAATAATAGACACTATTTGTGTCCTCACATATTTGAAATCGACCGAAGTTCAAATATAAATATCGGAATTAATTTCCAATATTAATCGTTTCGTTAGTCGGACGTGTTTGAATTTTGCAAGTATACATGTTATATAAAAAGGCAGCAGTCCTTTTGCGCCAATTACTGTTTTTCAGGGGTATCATTTGCGCCAAATTTTGTGTTACAAATGTATCAATTGCGCCAATATTCGGAACTCATTTGCGCCAATTTACCTGTTCACATATCTATCATAAATATTAATAATTAATATGCATTTAATCTTATTTTGGCTTAAAAAGTATCATATGTTCGTAGATATTTCAGCATGAAGATGACCATCTAGAGAGAAATTACTTAAAATTCATTAGACAGTCAATGAACAGAGAGAGAATAAAACTTATTGCCTTGCTGAATTTTTAATAAAGATATACCAAAAGAGAAGAAAAATGAAGCTTTTGCTGATAATTTGTTTTAGTCATATATGTGGATGACACAGTGCTTTGTTCCCACCATACGTATGGGCTTTATTATTATAAGATTATTCAGTAGGAATTAATTTATTATAAACTGTTTTATGCATTTCAACCTTCAATGTTTGTGTTTTTGGACAATAAAGTGAAGTTACAAGCTTCTGCATACATTAAATTGGAAAGTACCCATGAAGCAGCAGTATAAGAAGAAGATATGTTTAAGAAAAGGAAACATTTGCCGTGTAAACTGCCGGTTCCAAGTCCAAATAGAAGAGTAGGGAAGCCATTTTTCTTCTAATTGGCGCAATCGTATGTTTTATTTTTGGCGCAAATGATACCAAGTAATTTTTATACATGTGGCGCAAACGTAGCATTGGAGAAAAAAAGTTGTGGCGCAAAAGGACGCATTTTTGGCGCAAACGGATCTCTACCTATAAAAATGCAGCAATGTACATTCAAAAGTTCTAATAAACCACCTAACAAATGAAAAAAGAGAAATCTTCAAACTAAACTTACATCAAAGTTAATATATTCATGTTTTTCCTCTTACTATAGCAAATTTCCTACTGCATGTAGAGCAAGACTTTGATTCGCTTACTTGCTTTGTTTGTATATTGTACAATTGTTTGGTTTGTTGAGATGATCACTTCCCCTATCCATTCTATAAATAGTGTTTCATGAGTCTTTGATGCATTTTATTTTCTAAACCAGGGAGTCCAGAGATTATCCAAAATTGTTATCAGCTGTGCCTTGTCGTTATTTTAAATGCAAACGTTTTTAAAAAAAGCAATCTAAATGTTACTCTTTTGTCATTTTGTTTAGATGAAAACACTTAAATAAGGAATTAATCTGTGTTTCTCTATAGAACTGTGGAAACGCCCTGACTAAAAATGTGAGACCCTGAACTTGCCATCACTGAGAAAAAAAAACGTAAGGCCCTTGGCTGATATAAATATATCTACTAAAGTTAAGATTTGTCCTGAACGGACGGCTTTTTCTACATGCCATACAATAAATTAGTACCACGATTGCAATCTTAACTGAATTTATAACGTTCTACTTTGGTGAAATGCATGAAGTCGATCAAACCACAAATTTCAATTAATAGATCGAAATCAAATTTCACCCTCCCGAACAAACATTCAACAACAGAAATATTACTGGACGATAGCTAACTGGAGATAAAATAAAGAATAAAGATATCAACTGCTTGCTCAAGTTCCATTTTTTTGCGCAAATAACTAAAAAAAAATAAAAAGGTGTGGACCAATTTTTAGGTAAGCTAATAAATTTCGGTCAGTAATCTATGTTTCAAACACGAAAAAATGAATAAGAAATATAAAGAAAAGGTATATTAATTAATAACCAAATCTCAGATGCACTGTACGGTCTTGGATTAAATATACTCGATCATTAAGTTTTTATTCCCATACATCTGTTGCAGTCAAGCCCTGACACATTCAAATATTCCTGTCCTAAGTCAGGACCCCACCCTGTTGTTATTTTTTGTTATCTCTTAAAGCATTGGTTTTGCTGTTCACATTATTTTAGCGTGTGTTAAATTCATTTTACATTTTTTTAAGATTGGAAGCGGCTTTGACTTCACATGTTTTAGAGAAGTGACATCTATAATTATGTTTTAGGTCGTTTGGTTGCTGTCGCATTGAAGTTTTTCATTCCTTCCATTAATTTCTATCATCTTGTAAAATCATAAAAGACTTTAAAAAGAAATGACGTAACTGACTATCAAAATGAAATCTAAAATCCTTAAGCTAAGCTTATTTTAAATACAATGGCAAAGGTAAAACATTGCGATAAAACTAAAATGCATATCATAAATTTTTGAATCTCTATAATTTCCTTATGAACTTTTCCATTTATATAAAATGTTTAAATTAAAAACAAAAACAAAAACATAAAATTCGATTCTTTTCCCCCATTTATTTTGTTTACATGAAAATTCCGTTTCGTCGTTTCCAAAAGTCATGGAACGTGATATGTTATCCTTCGAGTGTATAAAAAATTTAAAAAATAAATAAATGAAATAAAATTGCGATGTCACTTCATGATTTTAATTTTACTTATTAATTAACCCTAGTACAGGTGAGAAAAATAAAAAGCCTACCTGTTCATCTTGATTTTCTCTCCTTCATTTTCAGGTGAATACTTGTGTAAGACCCATAGTCAATTGTTTGTATAAAAGTATCTGGATTATCCAAGCACATGTTCCGTTTTTAATGTAAACTCCGAAGATGTATTTTCGTTTGATGTTTAATCATAGGCGAAGCAAAGTAAATGGTTGTAATGCAACTTGTACTTCCGCGTGTTTTGTATACTACTCGAAGTGCACCATGCACATGCATTCAAATGTCATACAAGGTGCAAGTGGTATTAACCAACTTTTGTTTATATATCAATTTACAAAGCTTAAAATGTTTATCTTTGTTTTTGTAGGATGAGTAAAATATACATGTCATATCTTTTTTATTTACAGATTTCTAATACATTAGTAAGCCTTTCCTTTTAAGGATACATTAAATGGAGACTACAGCTGTATATCCCTGCATACGTATAGATTAAAGGCTAGAGGCAGATATTTACTATAGATTTATAACTTAATCAATCTGCTTTGCAAATGCAAGTCTTAGTTGAGAACTCTTTGAAGTTTAATGGCTTTGTAGTAAAAACAGATAGTTGACGAGTAAAAACCCATAAAAGAAAAATAAAGAGAAAACTACATGTAGCTTCACGTTGCACATGTTTATTAATTCGTATTCAGAAAACAAAACAAAATCATTTTAAAATTATTTTTTTAGAAATAATGCGTGTTCTTCGTGATACTTGCAATGCAATTTAATCATCAATTAAAAATAGAAATTGTGTATAGCTAATGTCACATTTACAAATACGTAACTACTTCGAAAAATCACATGCGCGCGCGCGGTAAGGAACTACGAATAAAAAGTACTCATGAACGGCATACAAGAGCCACCCAACGACACATACCCTCCAAAAAACATTTATTTGGTTACGTGTAATCTATAGTGTTCATTAACATTGCCGTTTATAATATAGAAAAAAAAACACGAAATAACTTGTTGGGTTTCATTTTTACTGGAAAGCAAATAAGAGTGATTGTTAGACCATCTAGGTTTATTGATACACAACAAAATTATGTCTCTCACGTTTGGGCACCGGATTCAACATTTTTGAACACAAAATAATTGTTTCAGATGGAAAGCGAAAAAAAATAAAATTTGTTTCCATCGAAAATTAGAAATTGTGACAATAAACAATTTGTTTTCATTGAAAACCAACAACGATGACAAAGTCAATTTTGTTTCAATTCTCTATTTATTTAGTATGGTCATATTTTAAGCGTCAAGCACACGATATATAGTTTTATTTATTCGCACAAAATTAACGTTTGACCTTTCCCTCCGTTGATAGCGTAAATACGGTATCTCAGACGCAAATCGGTAGGACATAACTTTACAAATGTACTTATATTTGATCATCAAATGAATGATGTTTCATCACGTAATAACATGCAACATGTAACATGTATAAAACGAAAATAACTGGCAAGAAATACATGTATTTGCATAGTTCCCATTGTAGGCGTTTTTGATCAGTGTACATGTAAAACATCGTATCAAAGACAATTTCGTCATACTCTTATTTCAATATGTTTATAAGTAAAAAAAAAGTACTATTAAAGTGTCAACACTGAAATAAAAAAAATTCTAACAGCTCACCTGGATAAAAGAAACGAAGCAAATTAATTAATGGAAAAAGTAACGACCTCTTCTAAAGTGTTCACGCTTTTTTTTTATTTTCTTTGGCCTATGTTGTACGACAATAACTTTGATAAGCTGGAAAATACAATAAACAATGAATATTATGGGAGGTATTTAATGTCACGGCTGATCCACAACTCATTCCTTCTGTTAATTATATTACATTACATGTCTGTTCTTACTAATTACTACAGGAATAAATACAAACTCAGTTCTCAACAATGCTTATGTGCCGTTTGCACTTAACGAGTTTAACCTCATGGCCATTCTGATCTACACATTCAGTACATGACCTCTAGATCTGTATGCTTCACTAGTGCTTTATATCCACTATTCTAAACCAGAGTTGTCAGTGATAAAGTTCATTCATCTGCGTGTGTGTGTATCAGGTCCGTTCGCGCCAAATACACTTTCGCATCCTACACGTTTGCCCCCCCCCCCCCCCCCCCCCGAAGTCCGTTCGCACCCTACACGTTCTCGCCCAATTTTGATTTGCTTGCCTCTGTCGCTGGTTGGTTGAAGATAATATTGGCGATTGCATGCCCTCCTGGGGTTGAACGGAATGATGACGATGTCCGTTTTGATGACGATCCCCTAGGGTTCATCTTGGTATTATCCCTGTTTCCCTCTAGCGATGTTTTGGCTTCTGTTTGCTGTTTCTGGTCTACCCTGGTGGTTGGTGGTATAACATAAGCCGATGTTGCAGCAGAGCCTTTGGCCTGCGCCCACTGGTCCTAACGCTTGGCATGCCTTCTCCTGCAGATACAACAGAGCTCCAGCCTTTGTGTTAAGACTATCAACTATCAAATATCATCTGTTTAGCCAAAGGGTGAGTCTATTATAGTAAACCATTATTTTCAAGTTCATTGGTCACTAGTTTAGGTCTATACTAGTTTATAAGATTTTTTAAATGTGGATTCAGTCTCCGGTTTGTTTAGTTTATTTTCTTGTCTTCTCTTGTGCGACGAAACTTTTTTTGACTTGGGCACATAACATACGGCATACCAGAATATCTAACTGTTTTGGTTCTGATATAAAGCAAGATATACGTGAAAAGTAGAAAAAAACACCAGATTAGTATATGTCTTGCTTTCATTAAAAGAAAGGCGAAAGATACCAAAGGGACATTCAGATTCCTAAGTAGTAATTAAACGGACAAACTCACGGAAAAAAAACGAAAAAAGTCCATACAATATTAGTTTACAAAACATAATATAGAAAACTAAAGACTGAACAACACGAACCCCACCAACAAGCGGGGTGACCTCGGGTGCCCCGGAATGGTCAGCAGATTCTGCTCAACATGTGACACCCATCGTGTTGCTCATTTTAGTACAAACCAGTTGATAGTATTATTCGGTAGGTAAAATTAGAGCAAAAAGAGAACGTATACTCCATATGCAAGAGCTGCCGAAATGTTGCTACATTGAAATGGAAATTTCACAATTGGGAAGCTGAAATTATATTTATTTTCTGTAGTATAGTTTTGTTCCCAACCGACACTGTTTGTCAATTTCTTGAAGTAAATCAAGATATTGGGGCAGACTTAGCTGTCCCTTTAGTACCCTTTATTTCAAATTTGATGGCATACATGTTTTCAACGTGGTCACCAAACTTTGAACTATTAAACGAGAGGACATCATCTATATAGCGGGAAGTGATGTTAAATGAACATGTAAGCTTCTTTTCATTATTCCCAGGAAGGTCATGTATGAAGTCAGCATCATATGAATGAAGAAACTAGTCAACAAGAAATAAAGCACAGTTTGTTCCCATGCGAATTTCGATTACTTGTTTGTTGAAGAAAAAAAACATCGTCCTCCAAATGTTACAAATATGTTGTCAATAAAGAAAACAAGTATCTCCATTATGTCAGTTTCAGAGAATATTTTGTTTGTTTCAGATTTGCAAAGTACGATGTATCCTTCACTAAGACAAGATGACTTTTATCTTTTATGAAACAAAGCAGAACTAAATTTGCGTTTATACATTTGTCTTTTAGTTTGGAATGGGTATAATACTTGACAGTTGTGTAATTAAGCCCTGGTCTCAACGAACCTACGACACATCTATACAGCGCCACGGCATGAAATTTGGTTAAATCGCGGGTCATCTGTGGTCGTCGTACGACAATCGCACGACAGTCGCATGAAATTTTGAGCATCGTGGCGCTGTCGTGTGTCTTGGGACGAAAATTGGACATGCACCTTTTTTGCTCTACGATTTTTTTATCGTGTCACTCACTGTCTTGTGGCTGTCGTGAAAGTGTCTTACAATCGTCGTGCGACTGTCGTGCGATAAACACATTGTCGTGGGTATCAATATAATGCATTTTAATCAAACAATCGTCACACGGCTGTCGTACGACAATCTCACGACTGTCGTAAGACACTCGTGATACAGTCGCACGATTCACGGTCTCACGAATTACTGTTACTGTTACTGGTAATTTCCTCCTCTCTCAGGAGCACTCCCAAAGGGATACATCAATTTAAAGATATAGTCTAAGAAAAGATATTTACAACTTACGTTACATGTAAACTGTACAGTTATCCCACCACCCTTGGTTATTGCGTATACTAAAAGCATTGTTCATTTGGCATACTTTAAGTCTATTTACACACGGTCTATAATATTACTTCTTATATTTCATCTTTTAATTTAGGAGATAAGTTCTCCTCACATGTAGTCCATAACAGAATGTCCTTGTTATTTGTTCAATATCAGTATAGTTGTCCTTTTTTAAGTGAATAGATGTTCTCACACTTACGCAGGTAGAGTCAAGAATAAGTTTCATTAGAAGTCCTTCTTTTTCAAGATCTTTGTACGTTCCTTTTTTGATGTTTTCTATATCACACTTTAGAGTGGTCAAGTGTTTTCTCCGTACGTCTTCTAATCTGTCACATAACAATAAGAAATGTTCTAAATCTTCTGTATCATTTAGGCACATTTTACATTTTGCTGTTTCTTTGTTATTACTAAACTTGGCTTTATTAACTTGTAGAGTATAAGTTCCCGTTAACAGTCTGGCTTTTCTGTGACAGTTTGTTACAGATTTCCATATCTGATGAGCATTTCCAATAGCATGTGACAGAATATTTAGTTGTTTCAAGGTTGACTTCTGTTGCTTTTCTTTTTGCCACTTATCATCCCAGTAGTGTATTATATGAGGGGGAGGACAGAGGGGTAGGAGAAAGGAGAAAAGGGGTAGGAGAAAGGAGAAGAGGGGTGGGAGAAGGGAGAAGGGTACCCCATGTCCTCCCCCTCTTATATGTTTCTTTAGTTTTTTTCCATTTCAGGGTATCTAATTCATTCTCTAATAATGTTTCAATTTCTGGTAAACCATATTTCTCTAATCTCTGAATAACTTTAATAATGTAACTTTGACCATTGCGTTTTGTCATACTTAGTTGTCTTTCTAAAATTTTGAATTCTAATGTTTCTTTGTTATGGAGGAGATTTCCTAGGAATATTAATATTAATCGGTCTACTACTACCTCAACTGGCTCCACTACTAGAAGTGAGTAAGTGGCAATATTTGCTGTCCAGTCTGGAAGACCCTGAATTTGTCTACATATATACTTTCAACTGTAGTCGCTCTAATTTAAGGTTATCTGACTCAGTAAACTCATTACTTCTATTCCATATAATGCTCGTGGTATGACATACGTTTTGAATATTTTAAAGGCTACTATTGGAGACATGCCTTTCCTTGCATGCAGTCCAGGTCCAAGTAAAGCATACATAGTTTTTCTTGCCAGTTTTAGTCGATCTTCAGTGTTTAGTTTGTTTTTACTATTTCGTATCAGTCCTAGATGTTTGTTTCACTCTTTTGGGTTATCTCATCTTTTCCAAGGTATACTGAGAAATTACTTTGACATTTAGTGATCGGTACCAAATCTGACTTATTTGGGTTTATAGTTACTAGATCTCGTTTTGTACAGTTTTCAACAATGTCTAATAATGCTTGTACTTCATGTTGGTTTTCTGCCCAATACAGCTATGTCGTCAGCACACGTTGGGGCCATTACTTTTATGTTTCTTATTTCAGCTCCAATGTCAGATCTTTCTAGTGCTTTCAGTATATTGTTATTATATCACTTATACAACATTGCTTAAAATTTTGCTCCTTGTCTTACACCTTGTGTTGTATAAATTACGTAAAAGTATCCAAATTCCACCACAAATTCCGTCATGATATAAGTTGTTAAAAAGTATTTCATGATTGAGTTTATCAAATGCCTTTTGGGCATCAAGGGTAAGTAGAAAAAGTTCTCTCAGAAGTTCCTTATAACAGTCTGTTGTTTGAGTAACAATAAACGATGTATTTAGTGATGATGCCTTTTCCGTGAAACCACGCTGTAATTTACTTTGTTTTGGTAGTAGAGTTGGTTCAATTCTGTCTTTCAAGTACAGTTGAAAAAGTATTAGTAACTGTTATACCCCTGTAATTTTCTGGGTACATCTTGTCTTTGTCGGTTTTTAATACTGGAGTAACGGTTCAAGATTTTATTTTTCTGACACATCTTGATTGTCAAAAATTAAATTGATGATAAATACTATAAATGTAAAATCTCTTCTGGTCCATACTTGAAATGCTCTGAGCTAATTTCATTAACATCTGGTGATTTTCCTGTTTTCATCTTACAAATTGATGACTGGACCTCATCTACAGTTGCTCGTTCTATTGGTTGTAGATTTTCTTTTTCTATATATAGATTCAATGATTTCGTTTTGGATCTTTACGAGGTTAAGTTTTTCTGCACCAATCTCATTCTCGATGTCATTATTAAATAGTTCTGAGAAATAGTCCCTCCATCCAGAGACATATATACACATGTCTCTGCTCCATCCATCTGAAATTTCCTCTGGGTTATCTAAGGCGTTTTTATTGAAAACCATTATGTCGGGATTTGAAGTATCAGATCTTCGTTGGTTTTGTATTAATTTATGAAATAGTTTGTTATCACTTTGGCTTGATTTAATAATTTTCTCTGTAAGTGTTATTCTTTGCGAAGCATATGCCCTACGTTGTGCACTCCTTAATCGCCTTTTTGCAGTCGCACGACTGTCAGACGACCGACTTGCGACAAACCCACGACAGTACAATTACAATTTTGTTTCTGTCGTGTTCCCATCGTGGAATCATCGTGGACATGTCGTAGCTGATGTGACCACTCGAAATATTTTTTGGACTTTTTGCACGACAGCGCCACGACAACTATTTAATACATCTTCCACGACAAACAATCGTCCGATCTGTTGTGACCGGGGCTTAAAGAGTAAAAAAGTCAAATGTTTTAATACTATTGTAAGATTGTATGAACTCAAGCAGATCTTTGGAATTTTGAAGTATCGGATTCACTAATGATTGCTGCAGGTGAGACAAACATCTTTGACTTAGAAGTACGATATGGATCATATAAAAGACTTCTCGGAGTCTGGATCACCCACCAGTCAAAACTCCGATTTTGTATAACCGATATTGTTGCAATGCTCATTTTTATGCCCCATTTATGGGCATTATGTTTTCTGGTCTGTGCGTCCGTTCGTCTGTCCCGCTTCAGGTTAAACTTTTTGGTCGAGGTAGTTTTTGATGAAGTTGAAGTCCAACATGTTCCCTATGATATGATCTTTCTAATTCTAATGACAAATTAGAGATTTTATCCCATTTTCATGGTCCACTGAACATAGAAAATGATAGTGCGGATGGGGCATCCATGTACTTGGGACACATTCTTGTTCTTGATAGTATCTACCTATCCTACTTTTCAAAATACATGTAATATGCACAACTTGAAAATTGGTCAAAAAGTGTCATTTAAAGACAAAAACTAGGCAAATGATTGTCTTAGGAAAATATTAAGTAGGTAGATTTTGGAATTCCAAGTTGTTTGCCCTTGTATTATTTTATCTATCTATTAAGGTTTTTTCGGATACTTGACAATAAATGCAATTAGCCCATTTATTCTATTTTTATTCATGGCAGTCATGTTGATTGAATGGTAGGAACAACATTTTTTTTTCTAGATGCCCTAAGGATCATTCAATTGAAGTTTGTTGAAGTTTGTTGAAATTGGTTCAGTAGCATCAAAAAATCCTTTTATAAAAGTAAAGAACTAGGATAGATGACCATTTCCAAGTAATGGCAATAAAGCTTGTATGACTCTTAGGGCTAGTTAGCTAAAACTGAAATAAAGATACACATTAGGTATGAAAGATTGATTGTGTGATTTATTAGGTTAGGAGCCACTTTTTATCCATTCACATTCTGTCCTGGCGGTCAGCTTTATTGGAAAGCATTATGGTATAAGAAGTGTTTATTATGGCTTAACTGATTTCAATAATTGTATAATAAAAAGCTACATTTATAGATTATCATTGGTCATCTCAACGAAAAATAGCAATAAAGAATATTTATCCATCAATGCCGAATGTTATTATATATCAAATCTTGTGCAGCTATGACTTGAATTGTTTGGTGTTCTAACTAAATTTATACAAAGTATCATATAGCCTGATGTTGGTATCCTGGAAAAGCAAAAAGGCTGACAAAAGGGAAGTTTAGGCGCTGGCATGTCGTTTACTTATCCTATAAGGAGTAATCCAATGGTTGCAATTATAAAGGCATTTTGTAGATCTTATTTTGCTGATCATTTTTACTGTTTCAGTTTCTACCTATCATAGTTTTCAAGACAAAAGGCAAAATATAGAAATTTTGTCAAAATTATTATTAAAGGGCATTACTATAAGAAGTCATTCAATTGTTAGTCTAAAGAGCATTTTTGTAGATTTTGTAAATAAAATTCAGTATTTTCTGTAAATTCAGAAATTATTGCGAATTTTTTTATTGCGAAAATTGCGACAGAGTTGTAAACGCAATAATTTAAACCCTCATTTTGAAATATTTTATATAGCCTAAACAGGGTTGTTCTCAAAATCGTAAATATTAAAATCACATTATAGTCTCAAATGACAAAATCACTCCAATCTTTCAGAAATAACTCAGGATTTACCCTTCTTTGATAAATTTGAGTTGACTGTTCATTGGTCACCTCTCCCATATGGCATAAATCAAAATCAATGATTTGTGAAGTTTTTTTTGGTGTAAAGGGAATTTAGGCCCTCACAAGTAGGAGAGACCAATTACAGGGAGGCAACCAATTATTCAGGGCTATATAAAAAATAGTCCAGTATATTTTGCTTCCTATATGTAGGGTACATACTATTCTGATACTATCAACTAATAATATATGATATATAACAACAAATCAAATATGATAATGTTTAATTCATTTCTCTAGCTAATAACTTAAACATAACTTAATAAGCTTATAATGATAAAAATAGTTCTGCAGTCTTGTGTATGCAAAACGTTTGGAAGTGTTTACGAGATTCAGTTTACATAAAATTTCATGATATATATGTAAATTATATTGTCTGAAAACATACAACATTGAATTCCTGCTACTTATATTTTGGTTCCAATAAAAACAATACAATATTTATCATGAGTATACTCGGTATTTTTTCTAGATATCAATTGATGCATTCATATATAAGAGATCCAAGCACTTTTCAGCATAAAAATATCCAAATCTAAAGCACCTAAAATTTAAGAAGCATTTTGCCCTGCAATTTTAAAAGTAACAGCATACAAATAATTCAATTATAATTATAATTGTAAATTTAATTTTCCTTTCAGCCGATCTGTAATTTTTGTAGACAACCTGTTCCCACAACCCTAGTCATGATTGATAAAGCGTAATAAAATTGTTTGTAAAACGACATAAACTGAATATATTGTAGTAAAAATTGCACAAGATAAAGTCTGTCTATATTGGTTAGTTTATAAACATAGATTCCGTGAAATCGGTATAATCGTAGGCATCTGGTATTGTTCGTCCCGTCTTGTCCACAAAAGGTTTCATACGCTGTATACAATAATCTGCTTGATCTTTTGTAAGATTCTGAAATTAAATAATAGGAGATATTAGTTTCTTAGAATTTATTTCTTTGAGAAAATAGTTATAATAGATAAGAAAACCCTGTGCCATTTTTTTTAAAGGTTACAAAAATGAGCAAAATACTGTGATCAGCAGCTTGCACAGATAATCGCATTTCAATTGCGTATTTCTTCTCCTATTTTTCTGCATTCAATTGACAATAAAATTTCATAAAACAACATCTGAAGTATAATTTTGAAAATTTTATGAAGATGTTTTTTAGTGAATTCAAACAGTTGCTACAAAAATGTACATGGTATATATGATCAATGCGGAAATATACAAATATTACAAGTAAAAGTACAAGTTTTAAGATTTGCCTGTATGTGTCAGACCAATACTTACTGCATACAGCTCTTGTGCTGTAATAAACGGTTTATCTCCTGAAGTTAGGGCTTTGAAGGCTTCCACAACTTCAGAACTAGACTGTACATTTTCTGTCTCTCTACTTATCATAAATGCCATATACTCTTGTAATGATACCTGGCCATCTCTGAAATAATTAAATCATATATTTGTTAAATTTTTATAACAAAACTACAATTCTTTGTTTTACTGGTACTTTTTATTTGATTTTTTTTTAATATTATCTAACTTATCCAGAAAGTTTTTTGTTTTTTTTTTAAATAAAATAGTAGACAAAGGTATGCAATTTCGAAGATTGCATGTTAATTTGAAATGAACACAATAAAATACAATATGTCTTTATCCTGGGGTACGTCTGGTTTCCAGGACTTGCATTTCAAAGGAATACGAAGTAAGGCCTTAATTAGATAGATGGTTGAATGAGTACTGTTCTATTAAACATGAAATCAATTTCCATTTAAAACTTTTATTTGTCTTTCATCTAGCTACTTTAAAGAAGAATGGCTAGCAGAGTTTCATTATACAAGCCATTACATCATTCAGATAACCAAATAAAACTTAAGTGTCCTTTTATAATAATCAATACTCACATTTAAAATTTAAATAAAAGTTTTTTCGTACATTTTCATCTCAACCTTGTTCTATCATTAATACTACTTTGAGATCAAAATTCGGACTAACCTGTTCGGATCTACCATATCTAATATGGCCTGGAATTCTGGATCCACTTGACCTTCGTCCACTACAGGAAGATCATATCCCAGGGCTCGGAGACAGGATTTAAATTCTTGGTGGTCTAATTTACCAGACTTATCTTTGTCAAAGTGCCTGCAAACAAAAATCAAAATTCATTGAAGTTAGTTATTTTTCCTTCTCAAATTGTAATATCGGGTTGATTCTTGGAAAATATTTCTTTTAAAGAAGTGGGTCATTTCTGATTTTTTTTTTCGCAGAGATTTATTACACATTTCTACGTTGAATTGAATGTGTTCTTTTAAGCATTTTAATGCAAATCAATAAAGTCTATAAAATTTATTACATGAAATAACATTCACAGTCTTAATATCAAACATTTTCTATTAACAGGACATTTTTTCCATGAGTTAACTTTATCAAACATTATAAAAGTATTGTGTGATTAAATCAACTAATTACTGACACATTATATTCCTATTTTTTATACTGTTGTGTCATCAGTGTATATAGTGTATCTTAAATTCAAGCAGTATATAAGATTCTGCCATGCCAGTCATCCTCATGTTACATAAGAATTTTAACCTGATCTCATGTCAACAATTACTGATAAGGCCAGTTAATGTGATAAGTACTTATGACAATGATGATAAGTTGTTATTAACTTACTTGAACATCATGCTGAATTCTCTCAGAGCATCTTCTGACACACCACTTCTGTTTCTGTAAGAGAGGAAAAATATCATGCAATATATCTGTCATTTTACTATATAATTGTATTCTCTAATTCTTTGGCAATTTAACCCTTTTTGCTTGTATAAAATTGTGGTGCCAAAGATCGCGGAAGATGATTGGCTAAGTTTCTGGGTCATAACCTTTATCAGCTCACTGGATGAATTGTAATGCAGTTACATGTGTTAGAAAAATTGACAACCTTGAAGAATGTGAGTCGCTATCAAAGGTGATTTTTGTTATCAAAATTAGAAAATGTATTTGATAATCATTTGAGAAACAAATTTCTACATACTTACTCAAGGATTATGGGATTTATCCAACCTCAATAGTTAAATTATCAGTTTAAACGTCCAGTGCTAGACTCGGACTAAAATATATGCTTGTTTATACTTATTTTGAATAATTGCAGATTGATCCAAGATATTTAATAACATTTATCAAGTTAGAAAAAGATATCTTTCCTTACCAATATCAATTAAATTTTAAATTAAATGAAATGTAAAGAACATAATAAAGAGAGTGGTAAATAATAATTTCCCTACCTTGCCTGTATCTGTTGTTCTAAGTTATGTTGCATTCTCATACCAAGTTGGTCTAACTGATCCCACTGTTGTGCTAGACCTACAGTACTGTGTTCTGTGTATCTGAAAAACAAATTAACATCATTCTTATGGACAATAATTTAAATGCTGATAAGTTTATGTATTTTACTTTTTAAATTATTCACAACTTTGTCTCATGTAAATATGATTGTTTTTACAAATCACTATGCATGCAATTTTTTAAATCATATAGAATACACTCAGGTTTCCCTGTACTAATTAAAATGCTTTCACCTTGTAAATTACAAAATGTTAATCTCCTAACCTTATGATTACTGTGATCTAGTCCTAAAGATGCATAAAACAATAATTTGACATTGATCAATAATTTTACCAATAATCAAACAAAATATTAGTTCATCTATAAGCTTGCATTATGTACAGAACCCTTTTTCAAATTTTCTGTCAAATTAATAATTTCACCTCCACAAAAAATACAGTTATAGTTATAATGTATTTCTATATTCATACCTGCCAACTTTCACGATTTAGGCGTGTACTACACGATTTTGACCCTTTGTCACGATTGCACGATCGTGTTCCTGAAAAACCCTCTAAAACACGATTTGGTGAAAATCTACACGAAAAATATTATTGTTCCCGAATTTGAACTGTGTCCAATGGAGGAAATCGTGTTCAGCCAATCAAATTGTGTGTTTCTCATGATCAAATTAATCAGCCAATCAAAAACGTTTTCTCTCAAGATATTTTAACATGCTAGATATTGAACTTGTGTTGTATTCCTGTTTGTTGGTCAGAATTGTAAAACGTGAACATGGCAAATGATTTTTCAACTGCAAGGAGGTTCTTACACAGAAAAAGAATAAAAGCATGGCTTATTGACAAACTTCAATGATGCAGTACTACCATGAAGATAATAAATAGTAGTTTATTCACTTATTTATTGACATTACATGTACACTTGCTGTAACATAATTTTATTTACTGTATGTATTCAATCATTTAAAGTATAATGTACTATTCATTATTTTTCACATGGAAACACCCCCCCCCCCCCAAAATCAACATGAGGAATCCCTTAAATGAGGGACTACCCTTAGTCAAGGGGTCACTCTCGTAAAAAATAAAATAGAAAAATGTAGATTTATTAACTTAAAAATGGGAAATTCTGACATTATATTTGGAACAGCTTTTCTAAATGAAGAGTCCTATTATTTTGAATAATAAAGAAGATATAAGGCCAAGAACATATCAAAATTCTTGGACAATGTGTTGACCATATAATACCAGATAGATCATAAGATGTATAGTTCTTTGGAAAAAGTTTCTTCAAATAATATGAATGTGTGCTCATTTGTACTTAAAAAGTGGTTTTAAATGTGCTAACATTGAGGGGGGGTCCCTAGGTGTTGTTCCTAACCTGATAAAGGTCCTTTTGTGTATAATTTTAAATTGGAAAAGTCAACAACTATTAAGTATCCTTACACATGAAAATAATTCCTGGTCTTACAGCTACATGTTCATATTTTCTGCTGATATAATAACTAGAATCATGCAAATAAACTTAAGAAAAAGGCATGTAAGCTCAGCTTACAAATATGACACTTTCTCTAGACTACAAAACAGCACACGCAAAATAGTCGTCGCAAAGAATTGTAACCTTTGAAATTGTTGTCGCGCCCTAAAACCCCCATGGGCATTTTCAAAAGTTGGCAGGTATGTATATTGATTTACTGTTCATTCAATAATAAATCCACCATAGTCCTTTTTCCAGATGTTAGATCATTATAGTTTGTTTACCTGTTGTCAAGGATCAGCCTCTCTTCCATAGCAGCACCAAGATCTTCTATACGTTTTAACTGACCCTTCTGAGCCCTGACCTCATTAGATTTTTGTTTTGTTGCCTCCAATTGATCCTCAAGTGTTCCTGATCCTTCCATCATTGCTGATCTAAAGTTTTTAATATACAAATAAATATTCAAGGTACTGAATATAATAAAATACTTGCTAAAAAAATCATTGGCAATAGTCTGATAAAAAAAAAATCAACAACCCTTTTTAAAATAATAACAATGAAGCATAATAAATCATTGAAAATAAGCCTTAACTTTAAATAACTCATAAAAAAATTCAAAAATATACAGAACAAAAATATTTCACAACAAAATTTGTAAATATCAAAGCAAGATTTAAATGTGAAGCTGCCAAATCTCTGGATGTTTGGGGACTTATTTGACCCTAATTTACATAAAAGATATAACTGATAAAAAAATAAAACACAAAATTGTTATGGACAAAAGCCATGTCATCAAACGTCTTATACATTTATTAGTACAAGTGGTCGGTTCTATTTAGATCGCTTTAGGATGCTAGCTCTTCAAATAGAAGTTGGTTCATTCAAAAGCACAATCATGTAGTTTAACATTTTAAATGTCTTTACAATGTCACCCCAAATATATTAGAGGTGCCCATTTAATATTGTAAATCCTCAAAATATCTGTATAGAATCAACCACTTGCACAACCAATTTAATCAGGTCGTCGCTAACATAAAGCAAATGTTATTTTTTTTGTAAAATTACAGAAATAAATCATGCCTGTCCTGAAACTAAAATCCTTTAAAAAGAAAAAGAAAAAAAAAACATGCAATTTTCACATAAAGAATTAACCTATCATTAAAGTTAGTAGTCCTGATTTTAATATTTAAATTCATTCATTTAACACACATCGAATGCCAAACTAAGCTGATGAAAAATCATCATGCTGGAAGTCTAACATCTAATACACTGCAACTTCTACTTAATATATATGTTACATACTCAGGGAATACTTTTATGGAAGTTTCTTCAAGAGGTCAAAAGGTAAAGCTTAAAATTGTATACAAAAATTACATTCTAACAAAGATGAATAGCAAAGGATTAATTATACTGATATTTCATACTGTCCTTTGTGTAATTTGCATATTTAGGTTCTATATTAAAAAAAAAAAGTATTTAAAATTATTCTGAAAACATTTTCTGAGCCAAAATATAAATGGTCATATATAAAAGGACAGCAGTGGTTAGATTAGTACTATAAGTCTTCATAATGGCAGACAACATAAAAAGGAAAATCCCATGCCAAATATGAGATAAATAATAACCCTTCCAGGAGCCACATTCTGTAGAACGGAAAATATACAATCAGAAAATCAAAATAGCAAGTAAAGAGTAAAGTTCACTCAAAAGAGTTGAAGAAAGTCACACTCTAGATTTAACTTTTTTTTCAAGTAAAAGAAAGCTGTTCACTCGAAAGAGTTGAAGAAAGTCACACTCTAGTTTTAACTAGTTTTTTAACAGGTAAAAGAAAAATAACTCTTATTTTCAAAAATATTCACAACAAATGCATTAGTCGGAGACACTCATAGAGTTGTGTTAAGTCACTTCTTGAAACTTCTGTTTCCACATAACATAACATAGGTCTATATCTTTGAATGCTGATTTATATTTGACAGGTTTTGAAGGTAGTATCTCTATATAAAATTTATTTATCACTATCATTTGAAAAAGTATATGTAGTTTTAGAAATCTTTCATTTGGTTTTCTGCTCCATATTCTCCATGATATAGCATTTGAAAATTCAAACATATTATCAGATCTTGAGCAATTGTAAGATAGACATCAAATTCATTGAAGATCAAAAGTTTTCTACATTACCTTGTAGCAGTAAGCCATGAATGGAAGGCATTGGCAGCTTGGGCAAACTGTTTCCTCAACTGATCGTTCTCCAATTGTCTTTTGTGTTCATCCTCCAAATCTACATCTCTTTCCTTAAACGAAATTTAATATCAGATTAATATTTATAACTTCAAATAACTTGACCATGTTTGTTATTTTGAAACATACTGAAGTAAAATGTGTACCTTACATCAAGTTAACATCCTGCAACTCTAATTATTACCAAATCACTAGTTTCTTATTATAAGGCCTTAGTTACAGGTCTTCTTAAAATATTCCTTGCTCCTTGCTTTTTAATTCTATTTTTTTTCTGACTACAATTTTTTTTTCAGTGTCCACTTTTTTTTTTACATTTTTCTTTAAGAGGATGTGTGATACCTAAAGTTTGTAATAAATAGAGACTGCATTCAACCATCTGAAATTGTTTTAGGTCTTATTTTCATTAAATTGTGAAAAATCTGTTTTACAAAAATTCTTTCTTGTTTTCAAATTCTGTATGTATATGTCGTATTTTATTTCCAAGACAGTAGCAATTTTAGAGGCTACATGCAGCAAAATATAAAATATGAGAATATTTCTGTTTTTATAAAACAGGAATAATAAGGATGAGTAAACGTAAGAAAATATAAGATGTGGACGTCTTCTTATAGAATATTTGGAATAGTAAGTTTCCTGGCCATCTGAAGAAAACCTTCGTTACCTTAATGATCTTCTGCAGATTTCTCCATGTATCTTCCAAGGTATCCATTGTGAACCATGTGTATGGATTGGCTCCTACATCAAATGATTTGATCTGTTTGTCTAGGGCAGCAAGCTGGTTAAAATCTTCCTGGGCAGCACTCAAAGATGCTTTAAACCCATCATGGGCTTCTATCAAGGCCTGCAAAAATTATATTTTTTTATTATCTGATAATCTTTTTTCTTCTTCTCATAAACTTGTATGCTAAAAAATTATTCTACGAAAAACCCTAGCATTTTATACTTTTCTTTCATTCATATAAAAATTATCAGTAGCAAAGCAGTATTTCAGTGGCCTATTGCATTTTTTACTCAATATTGTGTTTCATGTTCTCTTCTAGAAATAATTAAAATTCTTCATTTTATGATAGACATCCCCCTACTTGGAATATAACTTTAGAAGGTTATTTTGTTGGAATCTTTATCTTTAGTTCAATTAAAAACTCTTACCATAATTTCTTCAACAAATTACACCTAAACAGAATCTGTTAAATCTTCTTCAGCATCTCAAACCACTGTTTAAATGCAAAGCTTTCTGGCGAAAGTGAGAGTACAGATCCTCGATTGACGATAACTGATCTTGTAAACGTAAACCAAATTTCAAGCCTCTGTTTACGGCTATCAGAATCACCCAAAAGCTTCTGCCACCTTGAAAAAAATAAAATTTAAATGATTAAAATCAAAACAAATGAATTAATTTTTTTTCTTTTTGTATTGTCTGTTTTCAGCTGCATTAGAAATGGTACTTAAAATTGTTTTTTTCTTTAACGTCTGCCATCAAATGCTAGATTAAAAAAAAGTCAAGCCTAACAAAACTATTTAAAGTGTGACAAGCTTTATACATGAAATTATATCATTCCATTGTAAGAGATATGACAGAATTTTCACTGTGATATAATAATTGTAAAATCTATAAATACTTAAATGAGTAGTATTAAAGAGAAATTATGCAACTTTTGTTATGCGTTTTTGCTTTTGACCCAGAAATCCATCACTCAAGATGTCTATACTAACAAATTTATGACATCCTTACTGTTGTTAAACAAGACTATAGTACATACCTGTCCATGACATCATTGTATCGTTTCTCTATGGCTGGAGTCTGGGCATGGTTAGATGCTACCAGTTGGTCCTTCAGAGCTGTAATAGTTTGTATACCTTCCTTCTCAAAAGCTTGTAATCCAGCATCGAAAGTTTCCTATGAAACAAGATTGAAATTCATATATATGAATTTATAAAAGAGGAAATTGGTCTCTCCTTGATTAAAATAACTTAATATGTAATATATTATCAATTCAACTTTACCTTAGTTCTTATATGACTTATCATGACAAATTAGTTGTAACCTAATTGATATCCTCAAGTTTTTTTTTAAAATGGCATCATTTTAGCGTCATTTATTCATGAGATTACTTGATAAAGAGTGTAACGTTTGATCCACTGCCGTCATTAATTGTGAAAAAAGTACTGTCAAAATATTGTAGTTTATTAAATGAAATGCTACTAAAAGATAAAGCACTAACATTCTTTAAGCGAACGTATAACTGTTTGCAGATTTTCAAATGCTTGCATAATTTCTGATTTCATACTCTGATTTAAAATAACATTCTGCAGAAATTTACCCCTGAATAAAAAACTTACTTGTTTGGTGAGAAGGGTCTGCACAGAAGACAGATCTCTTCCATAATCATCAGATCGTACTTGTGTTTCCTTGTCAGCTATCCAGCTCTCTAAATACATCAGTTTTCCAGATAAACTGCAGGAAAGCTGAGTTATCGATAAGTCCTGCTTTACGACGGTTAGCAGCATCAGACAGAGAGTTCAATTTCTCCTGAAGACCTGCGATCTCTGAGCATACCATCAGCATTTGTTACCCTGAAAAGGAGTAAAAATATGTATTATGTAAAACCCTATACAAATTTTCGTTACTGATTTTTATTTATCAGTATGCTTAAATTCAAATAGAAACACCTTTCAAGATGTACCCAATACTATTGGTTCAAATACAATTAAAATGTTCTCATGAAGTTTTAATCATAACTGCACATGTAAATGGCCCAATGATCAGGAAGAAGGGAAAATTTATGTGACTTTTTTTTTACCTGAGATTTTCTCGAAAACTGCCAAAATTTGCATATAAATAGTTAATGTATCTGCCAGACATAAATCCTTAACAAACCTATACAATTAACAACTGGTTGTATTACTCTAGTACCTTTTCTTAAACACTGGTGCATACCATTTTCTTTATAGACAACTGGATTTTTAAAATTGAACAGAGCCCTAAACATCTATAAAAAATAGAATTATAAAAGTTTTGTCTCAGTCTATAATGATGAATAAGAGAAATTTCTCAGTTCTACATTTATCACATGATGTTTACCTCCGACATGAGTTTATCTCCCTCATTTTTAATCTCCCCACATCTGTCTCTGTGAATCTGGAAGTCTGTCTCGAACACTTCATGTTTCTTCAGTAATCCCTGTACAGCAGCCATGGTCTCACCATAATCACCACCGGTCAGTAGATGCTGCTTCTCTGTGATCCATGCTTCCTCTTCCTCAACATTAGCACTGAACTGTTGGAAGGTATATGACTCGTCTAGTTTCTTTCCTCTGTAACAACATAAAATGACTTTAAAGTTAGTTTAGGCCGTTAGTTTTCTTGTTTGAATATTTTTACATTTGTGATTTCGAGGCCTTTTAAAGCTGACTAAATATGCGGTATGAGTTTTGCTCACTGTTGAAGGCCATACAGTGACCTATAGCTGTTAATTTCTGTGTCAATTGGTCTCTTGTGGAGAGTTGTCTCATTGGCAATCATACCACATATTCCTTTTTATATTTAAAAACGAGTATTTGTCTTTGATAAAATCACTACATTAAGCCTTATTTTTTATAATAAAGTATCTATATTACATAAATTTCAGTTAAAAAGTGATCCAAAACAATGCATTTCAAATATCATATAACAAAATTCTACTACGAGTAAAATAATCGTCAATTTCTGAATTCTTTAAATTTTCATGACAAAAACATATTCATGGCTATGCAAGTGAGGATATGAATTCTTACCTGTTATTAGCCATCTGTTTTAGTTCTTCCCAACTTCTATCTAACTGCTCCAATCTTTCTTTAATGTCAGCAGTGTTGATGTCAGATTCCTCAATCAACTTGGCTCCAGTCTCTTGTACAGCCTAAAATATTGCATCACATGTAACTCAATTGTCATTATAATATCTTCAGTTCTTTCATTGGTGGATGCCAACATTTTATCAAAATCATTGACTATTTATAAACTAATCATAGTTTAATTCATACTGTTTTTAACTCACCGTTTCAGAATCAAATGCATTCTTGGTTAAATCTTCAAAATTGTACATAGAAACTTTACTTTGGTTTTTAACATCCTATACAATGTTCATCTAAGCAATGGCACATCATCATTTTCAATTTGATGTATGAAAAGGGAGATTACTGCTCTTCATATTAAAAGACGCATCATTTAGGATGAGGTAGAAAATCACAATTCATAAAGCCATTGCTGTCTTACATTAATAAGGCAGATTTAAAGTATAAAAAAAAAACAATTGTTGCCACTTGTTTATTCTCATGCCACTCACCTGAATAGCTGGTTCATGAGTTACCAACTCAGCCTCCAGACGCTTATGTTTCTTTCTTAGATTTTGTACACTTGTCAAGTCACGACCATAATCATCAGATCCAACCAAGAGTTTCTTTTCCCTGAGAAAATTGAAAAGTATTAACTTTTTGTCCAAATGTTTGGTAGAAAATTTAAACAAACATCAACACTTTTTAACTTATACTTATCTTTCAGAAAATTGGACAATAATACATTACACAAAGCTCATCAATTAGAAAATTTATATTTCTATGAATTTATTTTATTTTCTGGAGTCCCAAATTGCTCAAATCCAGTAAAAATTGTCTTCTAAGGGATTCTTGATTATGTGGTTTTCAAAATTCTGCATATAAGCGATAGAGATTTGTATTTTGATGAAGATTTGAATTTATAGTAACATATCCCCCAAGAAACCCCCAAAATTAGTACTCCACAAGTTAACAGTATAATAAGACCGTTTATACATGTAATGTATCTGTTTAAGATAACAATCAGTAATAAATTCAGCACAAATTATCCAAGTTCTGATTACATGGTACTTTTTATTACATATGATTATACAAGATATAAAATGTACATGTGTATATTATAAGCACTGACAGAAGCATGTACCGTATCTTTTAAAATTACAATACCTTGCTTTTCCTTTTTTATTTAATTTGATTATCTGATGCTTTCTTTTAAAGAAAAAACAACAATATAAATGTCCATGTTTGTCATAACATCTATACTTTAGATGGAAATATCAATTATGTTTTGTACAAATGTTGAAAATGTGTATCAGCAATAAATTGTAAATTACACTTTTGGTATTTTACTGAATTTTGTCAAAGAATGACCTTAGATCAGCTCCTAATCACCTTAGGGCTGTTCCAGAAAATACTATGTCCCCCCCAGGGAAGGCAATTTTTTTTAAATATTATGTGGGTGGTTGTATTTGAAATACCAAAATGCAAAGGGAGTGCTGTTCTAATTAAATTTTATTTCTGTGGGTGGTGGGGGTTAAAAAAAAGTGCTGTCCCTGAGGGGGGACATAGTATTTTCTGGAACAGCCCTTATGAGGACAAGCAAAAATCTCTATTTGTGATGTCAAAGTTACAGGAACTTGTGTGATTTTACGAAACAGCGGACAAATTCTAATACAAGTGTAAGTATGTCTATTATATGCCAAAATTTAAAATAAGAATACTCTACTTGGTACTAGACAAGGAATAACTAAGTAAACTGGACATTGAAATGACTTACTGGTCTTTAATTTCTATTCATTCACAGATCATAGATAAAACAGCAAGTTTTCGGCATATTTTAGACACCACAGTTTGTCAGACAAAAACAATTATTTGGTTTGTTTTATAGAAGTCTTAACTTACTGCAGTAATTTATCTACTTACTTGATCCAAGCCTCCTCGTCATCAATGTCTCTGAGGAACTGTTGCATGGTATTAGCTTCATTCAATCTATTACGTCGGATAATGGATAGTTCTTTAATCCTGTAAAAATACATTTAATAATAAATATTTATTGATATCTATTACTGAAAAGATATATTTGTTATTTTTTCTACAAACATAGAATTAAAAAAAAAAATATTTGCATAAAATCAGTTTTGTTCTGAATATTATTAACTAAAACCATCCATTTTGACCATTTTAAAACTTGACTCTGAATATATGTCATGTTGATTTCCATTGCCAAAAATTTCAATTATGATTAAGGATGTTTTCTGTTTCCCTTTCCTTTCATCTTCCACCTAAAGTTCCATAATCAAAACAACAGACAGGGTAAATACTATTTCTTAATCCCAACCATATCCTATTATTTAAAATAAGAATATAAAAATCTAACAAAACTAAAGTCAAACCTTCATTTCATAATTAACGTAAACAAATTCTTTGGATTATGTCTGAAGAGTTGTACTTCATCATTAGAGGGGGGAGGGGGGGAGGGAATTCAAAACTGATGAAAAGAGAGTCACTATATCCACTTATTTCTGATGATAAAATAAACTTACTTATCATATCTTTCATTGATAGTTCTCTTCCTTACTTCCAGACTCTCAGCATCCCATACACCTCCTTCAATAAACTGATCAGCCTGACTGTTCAAATCTTTTATTCTATCCTATAGTAATAGAAAAGAACTTCAATAATAATGTGTTGGGGCAAACTGTTTCATAGGCTGGACCATTTAAAAATAAATAAAATAATCAATTGAAATTTAATGCATGGTGGGATAGAGCAATAAATGTGTTACTAACCCTGGAGCATAAAATTATATATTTAAATGCAAATGTGGATTCATTATTATTCCTTGGATATAAATATTTGTATTTTTTGTGTTCCACTAATTTAAATGTTTTACCAATTAACATTTTTCTATCAGGCTGTATGCAGACTTTGGAAAAATCATTACAATAAATGAATCTACAGTATTTCAGATCTTATGAACAATACATTTATGTTGCTTTTAAGGTATATCTTGTATTTCTGTACTAAATAATAGCATATATAGTCTCAAGTTCCTGTTTTTAAGTGTATGATTTTAAACACTGTAAACTTTTTAATATATTCCATCAGATTTTTACATTGGAATTTGAACCAGTTTTTTTTTATAAAATATTCAGTTATGTTGAAAATTTGTGAAACAAATGTAACACTACACAACTATTGCTATTTCCCATACAACTTTGTTTACAAATGTTTCCAACAAATAGTTCTTTGTTAGTAAACAGTAAGATTTACCTCATGAGCAGCTACATCAGCCTCCAGTAATTGGTGTTTCTTCAATAGATTCTGCACGGAAGCTAAATCTTTGCCATACTCTTCTGATGCTAACATCTGTTCTACCTATAATTAAAAGTCATAAAATTTCAATAATAAGACAGCAAGCTCACAACAATAAAGGAGTAGGTTCAGTAAGACCCCTTTTTGGCCCCAAAATATAGCATTTTACAAAATTGTTAAAATGTAAACCTTTAGTTATTTATTGGACAGTAGAATGCTTTGCTACATAAATATATGGCTGATTTTGACAATACAATGCACATATATCGGTACTCACATTAAGTCATGCTAAATTACTGAAATCCTCATAATTCTTAAGATTTTAGTTAAATTTTAGACGGTTTCGTGTAAACGAAAGTGGCCACATTGTGTTCATCTTTATTGAAATGTAAGTTGTATTTTATGATAATTAATAACATATATAAAGGGTGAGGATGAACATGATGCAGCCACTTTCATTTTTACCCAAAAACCATCTGAAAAGTGACATTTTTCAGACATATTAGGTAGATTTTTCATATTGAGCTTGAATCGATCGTTTTTAATGACTAAATCTGTTAAAATCTTTCACATAACTAATTAATTCAATAAAATAGACACTTAAGTACTTAGTTAAAAAGTGGGCAAAATCTTTCGTCAGATGAACTGAAATTTGAGGCCAAAATCGGTCCTTACCGACCTACTCCTTTGTGGCAGGCAGTTTTTACTACTGCTATTTGTACTGATGGGTGTTTGATGATCATTTTGTTTAATGACAATTTTTACATTTCAATGAATTTTCCATTTTTCTCTCTTTATTTCAGATGATTCCCGGACAGAATTTTCAGACTATATTTTGTTTTCCAAACATTTTCTCAAGCTTACCTCTCCAAGCCAGAATTCCATGTCTTTGACTCCAGCATTGTATGTCTGTTGTCGGCTTGCTTCTTTCAATTTGTCACTCTTCTCAGTAGATTTACCCACAAGAGTTTCCCATTGGGAAGCCAAACTTTCAAGTCTAGCTTGGACAGCATCTTCTGATCCAGCACACTGTTTCTGGTCAATCAAGGCTACAATACATATCATTTCATTGTTAATATCATGCATATAATATGCTTTAAGAATGAAGCACTTAGTAACATAGATATAAAAAGATGTAGTATGCGTGCCAATGAGACAACTCTCTATCCAAGTCACATTTTATGAAGTAAACCATTATAGGTTAAAGTGTGGTCAGGAACATTCTTGATCTACAAATAAATATGTTGATTTTCTTTCAGACTTTTCTTGTCGAGGAATATGACAATATGACAATGGCGACAGATCCAGCAAAACAAGCTGAAGCTAGAATTGAAATGTAGCCTATAAAATAAGAAATAGTAAAAAAAGGGTCCTAACCCAACACCATGTAACACTTAGGAATTGGGATGATGAAACCACACATTATAAGCTGGGGAGATGCTTTGAGTGTAAAAGAAATGTCACTGAAACCGACCCCAAAAATATCCCTTTTTTATACCAGTTGGTGATATTTAACAACATACAAATCTTTTCAAAGATAACTTTTTAATTCCAGTTAAAAAATAGAAATAAATCAGACGTATGAACAGCGCCATTTCAAATTGGTTTATACTTACTTTTGGAACCTGTAGGTAGATTTAAGATGGAAATTTATACCTTGTAATATTCAAGAAATGTTTAACATTCGTTTTTAAATAGAAACTTAAGAATACGACAACAAATAATTTGACTTATCAACATTTAAAAAATAATATGCAGAAAAAGGGTGCATTTGGAAAAACAAACACTTAATGTAGAGGTCAGATGAACTTTTCTCTTTGCTCACTGTGTTTGGATAATTCTGAAAAAGTGCTAGTACAAACGGCCAGTATATTTAAACGTATAGCATGTCTGGTAACAAAGTCCTACAAAACACAAGATGTACGACTAGACAAAATTTTGTAGTTATCAAGCTTAAATGAAATAGATAAGAGTTCGTTGTGTGAAAAATGTAAGGGCTTAATGTCCCTTCCTATACTCCCACATACATTTTAATGGAACAGTTTTAACTATAGGACCTAAAAGTAGAGGTCATTGATATTATTACTCATTTCAAAGACAATCATGTAAACCCACCTTGTCCAACACCCAGAAGAGATTGGAGTCTGTCTGCATTGGCTGCTAGTTCTGCCTCAAAAGCTTGATGTTTCTGGTGCTTACTCTAAAATATAAAATTGATATAATATATGTATTTGTTCAAATTAAATGTTTATATATTTGGAATGTACATCCATCTCATATTGCAATCTTATTTTAAGAAGTGATTTGCTAGTGATAATTTTCTGAGAGATTAATATCATGTGAGGTATGCTCATTTTTTTAAATTTTTTTTTTTAAAGTTTTTGTCAGTTGATGTATTACAAAAATAATATTGGTTTTAAAGAATTTATTTTTCAATACAGATATGTAGAGATGACTGTTATGTGCTATGATAACTAGATGTGTCAAAGCGACACGAATGGCCCCGTCTCAAAAAGTTGAAAAATTTGCAATTTCAATAACACATGTTGACACAAACATGATGGTAGTCTCACATATAAAAAAATCAGCTCAAAATCTGGAGGCATATAGAAAAAAAGTCTGTATAACTGTGATTTTCAACAATTTTCAAAGTTGTAAACCATTAATTTTGGCAAAAAATAGGGGAGCGGAACGAAACTTAAACTTGATCTGTAACTCATCATGGTTAACTCACATAACAAAAATCAGCCCAATATCTGAAGGCGTTTAGAAAAAAACTCCATATAATGGTTTGTTGCGGAATGACGGAATTTCGCAATTACGGAATTTTGGACAAGGGTAAAACTGTATGGCATTGGCACCGACAACTTCGTTCCGGGGCCATACAAATGTAGTAAATGCTATGTATCTTAAAGAAAATGAGACAAGGAAACAACATTGGACCTGAAAATGAATCTCAGAAATAGTAGCTTTACTACTGATCAATTTGCATTATTACCTGAATATTACTGGGATCTTTGTAAGATTCATCTGAAGCAATCTGTAATTTTTCTTGGAGCCAATTTTCCATTTCATCAGCATCTCTTGAAAACTGCTGGAGGGTTTGAGCCTCACCTAACTTAGACCTGTTATCTATCAGAGCATCCTTCAACTGGGTCCATCTGTAATAAAATAGGCTATTTTAGTACAAAATCGAAAAGTTTAAATAGTTGTTTTTACATTCTAAATTTATTATAATAAAAGAACAGGGTTCCAAGGTACGTATCATAGCACATATTTTATCTTTCATAGATGCCAACCCCTTTTTGACCCATTCAGTAACAATCTATCACATTTTCAGTAATTTTGAAAACTTTTCAGTTATCATTCAAAAATGTGCATTTACCAAATAAATTACTGACGAATGGTTGCAAAGTGATGTGCAATAATGTGTTTCGTTAAACATGTTATCTGTAGTATGTATTCCATTCATTAGTTGTTCATAATTGGTTTTTTTTCTTGTTTTCAATAGATATGGTTTTGTCATGAAGAAGAGAGAAAGGGGGAAAGCAACTTCATAAAATGTGTGTTTTCCTCTTCAGAAGTACCAAAGTTACCTAACGATAGGTCCATAACTCCTGAGAAACCGGAAGCATTACATTGACGTTTTCTAAATACCGGACCGGGCCGGAAAAGCAATGATAAAAATCCGCATTTTACAAAATTGAACAGCGCCGTAACTATACGCCTATTGACTGTTATAGCTTAATATTGAGAATGGAAATGGGGAATGTGTCAAAGAGACAACAACCCGACCAAATAAAAAACAACAGCAGAGGGTCACCAACAGGTCTTCAATGTAGCGAGAGATTCCCGCACCCGGAGGCGTCCTTCAGCTGGCCCCTAAACAAATATATACTAGTCCAGTGATAATGAACGCCATACTAATTTCCAAATTGTACACAAGAAACTAAAAATTAAAATAATACAAGACTAACAAAGGCCAGAGGCTCCTGACTTGGGACAGGCGCAAAAATGCGGCGGGGTTAAACATGTTTGTGAGATCTCAACCCTCCCCCTATACCTCTAACCAATGTAGTAAAGTAAACGCATAACAATTCGCACATTAAAATTAGTTTGTATCGCAAATTCGTAAAAATTATGGCAAAATCGTAATGGTTGGCATCTATGATCTTTCAAAATGTATCAAACAAAATATGTAGCTGTGAGAGTACTTACAATGCAATTTTCATATAATTCACATTTTGAAGGGGTACAAATCCCATAAAAGTAGTTGATTGGAGCTGTCTTGATAAAAATCTGTCAACAATTAAATGAATGCTAATAATGTAATAACAAAGGCTTGGCTTGATTCGACTACCAAAGGTTGTAACAAACGCAGCTGTTATCCAAATCTAAGCAAATAGAATATATATATTACCTATCTAAGACCTGATCTCTCTTGTCTGTGATAGCACCACTGTCGTAATGTTCTCCTCCTATCAACTGATCAGCAAATAACTGTAAAGCTTGTATCTTCTCTTGCTGAAAAATAAACATCAATTTTGAATAAAACATGTTATGATCAATCCCTCATAATAGTAAATTAACATCACTTTTATCAAACTAGAGGCTCTAAAGAGCCTGTGTCGCTCACCTTGGTCTATGTGCATATTAAACAAAGGACACAAATGGATTCATGACAAAATTGTATTTTGGTGATGGTGATGTGTTTGAAGTTCTTACTTTACTGAACATTCTTGCTTCTTACAATTATATCTATAATGAACTTTGCCCATTAGTAACAGAGAAAAATATTTGGTAAAAATTTACATAAATTTACCAAATTAATGAAAATTGTTAAAAATTTACTATAAAGGGCAATAACTCCTTAAGGGGTCAATTGACCATTTAGGTCATGTGGACTTATTTGTAGATCTTACTTTGATGAACATTATCGCTGTTTACAGTTTATTGCTATCTATAATAGTATTCAAGATAATAACCAAAAACAGCAAAATTTCTTTAAAAATTACCAATTGGAGGGCAGCAACCCAACAACCGGATGTCCAATTCATTTGAATATTTCAGGGCAGATATATATTGACTTGATTAACAATTTAACTCCTTGTCAGATTTCCTCTAAATGATTTGGGTTTCAGAGTTATAAGCAAAAAACTACATTTTACCCCTGTTCTATTTTTAGCCGTGGTGGCCATCTTGGTTGGATGGCCAGGTCATCGGACACATTTTTCAAACAAGGTACCTCAAAGATGATTGTGGCCAAGTTTGAATTAATTTGGCCCAGTAGTTTCAGAGGAGAAGATTTTTGTAAAAGATAACTAAGATTTACGAAAAATGGTTAAAAATTGACTATAAAGGGCAATTACTCCTAAAGGGGTCAACTGACCATTTCGGTCATGTTGACTTATTTGTAAATCTTACTTTGATGAACATTATTGCTGTTTACAGTTTATCTCTATCTATAATAATATTCAAGATAATAACCAAAAACAGCAAAATTTCCTCAAAATTACCAATTCAGGGGCAGCAACCCAACAACAGGTTGACCGATTCATCTGAAAATTTCAGGGCAGATAGATCTTGACCTGATAAACATTTTTACTTCATGTCAGATTTCCTCTAAATGTTTTGGTTTTTGAGTTATCAGCCAAAAACTGCATTTTACCCCTATGTTCTATTTTTAGCCGTGGCGGCCATCTTGGTTGGTTGACCGGGTCACGCCACACATTTTTTAAACTAGATACCCCAAAGATGATTGTGGCCAACTTTGGATTAATTTGGCCCATTAGTTTCAGAGGAGAAGATTTTTGTAAAAGATTACTTAGATTTACGAAAAATGGTTAAAAATTGACTATAAAGGGCAATAACTCCTTAAGGGGTCAACTGACCATTTCGGTCATGTTGACTTATTTGTAAATCTAACTTTGCTGAACATTATTCCTGTTTACAGTTTATCTCTATCTATAATAATATTCAAGATAATAACCAAAAACGGCAAAAATTTCCTCAAAATTACCAATTCAGGGGCAGCAACCCAACAACAGGTTGACCGATTCATCTGAAAATTTCAGGGCAGATAGATCTTGACCTGATAAACATTTTTACCCCAATAAGATTTCCTCTAAATGCTTTGGTTTTTGAGTTATAAGCCAAAAACTGCATTTTACCCCTATGTTCTATTTTTAGCCGTGGTGGCCATCTTGGTTGGTTGACCGGGTCACGCCACACATTTTTTAAACTAGATACCCAAAGATGATTGTGGCCAAGTTTGAATTAATTTGGCCCAGTAGTTTCAGAGGAGAAGATTTTTGTAAAAGATAACTTATATTTATGAAAAATGGTTAAAAATTGACTATAAAGGGCAATAACTCCTAAAGGGGTCAACTGACCATTTCGGTCATGTTGACTTATTTGTAAATCTAACTTTGCCGAACATTATTGCTGTCTACAGTTTATCTCTATCTATAATAATATTCAAGATAATAACCAAAAACAGCAAAATTTCCTCAAAATGACCAATTCAGGGGCAGCAACCCAACAACGGGTTGACCGATTCATCTGAAAATTTCAGGGCAGATAGATCTTGACCTGATAAACATATTTAGTCCATGTCAGATTTCCTCTAAATGCTTTGGTTTTTGAGTTATAAGCCAAAAACTGCATTTTACCCCTATGTTCTATTTTTAGCCGTGGCGGCCATCTTGGTTGGTTGACCGGGTCACGCCACACATTTTTTAAACTAGATACCCCAATGATGATTGTGTTAAGTTTGGTTCAATTTGGCCCAGTAGTTTCAGAGGAGAAGATTTTTGTAAAAGTTAACGACGACGGACGACGACGGACGCCGGACGCCGGACGCAAAGTGATGGGAAAAGCTCACTTGGCCCTTCGGGCCAGGTGAGCTAAAAATATAATCCTTATTTCAATTAAACAATACAAACTATTAGAACATTTTTTTTTTTAAATAATACATTTTATATCTGAATATAATTGATGACTTACATAAAATATCTTTTACAGTAATGTTATGTTGTTTGTGTATATATGCATTTGACAAGGCATAAATATAAATTTACAGTTATTTCCAGTAAAAGAAATATGCAGGAATTTTTCCCATCACCGTTATTTTTACCTTTTTTACAATCACATGGAATTGTTTATATACTGCAGAAAATTTTATAGCCTCCCCATGAAATTGTTCATAGAAGGCACAAAAAATTGTGTGAATTTTTCTTTGATGTATGGAAATTGAAATTGCAAAAAGTTACTAGTGATAAAAACCATGTTTACAGTATGATCTTCCACTTGTCTTGGAAAAGTTTTTCATATGTATCCATGCAATGACCTTATTATTATTTAACAATCACCTGGCTACTAATGGCTCTGTCGAAATCTTCATGCTTCTTAATGAGAGATTCCACATTATCACCATCTACTTGGTCACCTGACAAGAAAGCTTCACGGGATTCCATCCAGGATTCGGCTTGTTCACAATCTCTGTAGAACAACTGTAGTTCCAAACACTGGTCCAACTTCATACGTCTTGCAATCCATGCTCTGTAATAGAGATAATAAATTGATTTACATGGGTCAAAATAACAGTGAAAAATAGATCAAAGACTCAATGTCCAAGTTGCTAAGAATGATTCTTAAACTATGGAGAATGCTTTATAATGAACGTTTAATTATTTTTTTGGAAAAAAATTAATCAGTTCTTGAATCTGGAAAAATTAGAAAATATTAGAAGGTGTACAACTTCAACATATTTGCCCTTTCTTGTGAAGTTTTAAGGATCTGGGTTGAAAACAGTAAAGGTTGATTACACAAATAAGGAACCCACTTTTCCCAGCCTGCCCTACTTCCTGACATCACAATACTATAATGGCAATACTTTTTCATGAATCACAATGTATTGCAACATAACTAATAACAGTAGACTTTCTTTCAGATTCGACTTACTTTTCCAGTTCTTCTCTGGCATTAGCCAGCTCATCAAGTTTGGTTTTAACATCATCACTAGCATAATGCTCATTATGAAGCAGTTGTTGTCCAAATACTTCAAAGGCTTGGAAAGTGCCAGATCTAGCATCAATCTCTGTACGATGTTCCTATAGGTTGAAAATCATAACAGTTAATACCAACATACATAACAGATACAGTCCAAGTAACTTTTTGTGACCAATGTATTACACGATTGCTACAGACAAAGATCAACATTATTTAAAGGCAAAATGAGGAATGGGCATTTCATATATATAATTTTTTTTATTTTAATTCTTATAAACTGAATAAGGACATCTGGAGAAAATCGGCAAGTTGGTTTCTGAACTGTAAGCACTATTCTATGATAAATACTAATTCAGGAAAAATATTGATTTAGGTAGAAATAAGGTCAAAGAATCTAGCACAGTTTAAAGAATTTATTTTTTTCAGAGACATCAAAACATTTAAAATTTGTGGAAAGCGACATTTCAAACTAAACTAGATTGTGTATATCTGACAAACTACAAATCGCAAAATGTATAAATAGATTTAAGGAAAACACTGCTGCATGCTGGTAGGTTCTGGAAGTCCTAAAGAAAGGAAAAATCATTTGGTTAGATCACTATCTAGCTATGTGTTAACTTGTAATTACCAAGAAAAGTCAGAATTCTAAAATAATTTAAACTTTCGACTTTAAAAAATTGTTAAATCAAAAAGAAATCTTTCAGGAATTTCTATAAATAAACATATGGTTCTTTCATTTGTAAATGCAATAACAAGCAGTTCTCTTCAGAGTCTGCTATGTGTGAAAGAATTTGTAATAACTAAATTGCAATCAGTTCTATTGCAAAATACACAGTATTCGACTTCGGTAAATTGCTGTACCTTTTGCATGTTGTGGAGAGTTGTCTCATTGGCAATCATACCACATCTTTTTTTTTTATATATATGTTATGAAATATTCATAATATGTCTGCACTTTCATCCCATACAATATAACTAAAACCTGAAGCCTCCATTTTTTTTATATCTTTTACTATCAAATCATAAAAGAATTCTGAAGTTTCTTGGACTTATTTACAAACATCCCAAGATGCACAATAATGCTTTTGTCTATAGAAACCTAGCTGGTTAACTTGAAAACGTACACAAAATTTACTTGTTATTCAACAATCATATCACTCTATAGGGTATAAATCCTATATATATATACATGCCTCTTTGCTGTTGTTTGGTTCATTTTACTTGAAATGAAGAACCAGAGTTCTTTGCTTAATACACGATTTTGTTAAATAAGCCTTTTTTTAATTTCAGTAATTTTACTACTGATTCATGCACTCCAAACAATTCATGCAATGGATAGAAGGTTTCTAATACTATTTACTATTGAGTGGTAAGAAAATTGTGCATGTTGGGTCGTTTGCATTAGAACCTTAGAATACCCATACATATTAAGGTCTCCTTTGCTATTACAGTAACTTGTCTCTCGTAAAATGAATAACTTACACTCTCTCATGAGCACATTCTGGGTCAATTGTATTAGAAAATTTGTAAAAGGTTCCACAGAACCCTGTGTCTTGCATGCAACTGCTGCTGTGAGCATAAACGTGTAATGTTGACTTATCAGAAGTTTGGTAAAATGCATGAAGGTTTGAAAAAAGTTATTCGTAGTCTTAAAAAATATTTAAAACTACAAACATTATCTAAATGTTATTCTTAAATAAATCTCTTATTATTATTTTACTATTTCTATAGAACACGATATTCCATTCTTATTTATAGGAAAATCAAAACTTAGATAAAGTGTAGATAAGTCTAAGTAAAAATATTAGCAATGAATAGAATTGAAAGTGAAAAAAAATTTCAAGAAATTTCTGCAGGAGCAACCAAAACAGAGAAGAGAAAGAATGAATTTTGATTGGTATTATCAGTGTGCAATATAATTAGTGAAGTACTAAGGGAAATTTATTATTATTTAACTTGTTCTGACACATATACTTGTATATCATCATTTCAATTTTAGATCTGTGTCTATATAACATTATCATACAATACATGTCGGAGTGACATTACAATACATTAAACAAACTGAAAGGCTATTTCTTGGGATTAGAATTGACCACAATTAATACGATGAAATCAACAATTGTTTAAAAGTTCATTTTCTTCAATACTATATAACATGTATTTGTAATAAGCCACAGTACCCTATTTGAATGATTCCAGCCAATCAAAATTATGGCATTGATCAGCAATTGTACCTGGTTACTTTCTTTTGCACAAATTCCATTATGTATGATAGAGATACTAGTTTGTCCAGCTACACTTATCCTTAATTTTCCAAAAAATTGTTGCCAAAATATGCCAATTTTTAGCCACTCTATTTAATTATCTTTTAAACTTTTGTTAATTGTGATATGATTATTCTATTTTGTTCCCTCTTTGCCTATACCTGCATTTTACACCCCAATTACACAGCATTTGGTTAAAACAATGATGAATCCCAAGAAAACACCTTTCAAAGAGAGGGTTAACATTCAAAATCTGGTACAGAATGACACAAACACACAGGATCTAAATTCTGTATCTGAAACAAACAAACATGTCAATCATAATGCAGACACGCCTCCAAGATGCATGACACATAGTCACCTCATCTAGATCATCCTCTCCAGGGAGATTGGTGATCCCGTAATGGCTAACAATCTCAGAGCTAAACATCTGCAATACGACAGGGTATGTTGTAGGTTGTTCATTTGTTATTGCTGGCACTGCCTGGAAATGTTAGAGGAAGCCTTGCCGTACTTCAGTAATAGAGGACATTACACTTTGACCTTGTACAAAGCATGATGTACAACTTACACAAAAGTAAAAGATTACGATCACCTGCTTGCACAATTTTAAGTGAAAAGCATCATCATACTTTTTTCTCATACCTTAAGCTTTTGATTTCATATATTTCTACGATCATATTGGTAAAATTGTTAAATTTACTTTCTCACACTTATTTAAGGTAGTTGGGGTGTCTAAATGTTTGACAATAGATCTTTCTTTAACTTGTTTTTTTGTTAAATTATTTTAAAACTAATGAAATCAGTTTTATTGGTAATATAGGGGAAACTTCAATTTTTCCTTAATGCATAGAATTGGTTTAAATTTAATGATATTATGAAATATGAAATAAAATTGGGACCACTGTCCTAATTTTCTTAAAAACTCCAGAAAACACAAATTGTCCTTTTAAATTCAATATACTTGACTGCCCTTGATTTTAAAAGGATTTGGTCTTCCAAAAATGTATATACACTTAATTATTTAAATACTTGTTAAAATAGATTCAAACAGAATAAGCATATTTGTAACATGTGACACCCGATCTACCTTAAATATTCATATTTTCAACAATTTTTAATAGGACATTGTACAAAATCTAAATACAGACTGTAAACAGTTCAAATCAAAATTATTTAGTGAAATAGCATGTTTAAACTTAAAATCGAGGATTTTACTTCTTTTTTGTTTGAACATATCTGACAATAATAAAACAAGCACCAATATGTGGTGTCTTTTATTATTTTGCTATTGATGGGATTTTATTTAAGAGCTGGCTGCATGATTTATAGTAAGACCTGGTGTCTAGTTTCCTTACAAATATTTAAAATTAAATAAAAAATATTGATTTAACGCTTATTACCAGACCAAAAACGGATATACTATAGTTAAATCCATAGAAAATTGTTTCAACAGAAACACAGCAATACATACTGTCAAATGAAAAAACAGATAAAAGAAATAACATGAGCTTGACATGTACCTTTGTTTTTAAGCACTGGACAAAGACAATGCACATAGAAGTTTAACAATACATTACAATATCAATTAAAGAGGGGAAACAAGGCTTCCTAACATTAACAGGCTTTAAAATTTCATTTTTGTAAAAAAAACAAAAAAACTATCACCTTTAAAGCATTAACAGAATTTAAAACAAAAAAGAAAATAATAAAAGCAAGCGATAAGCGAACTAAATTTATAAAACTAATTTAACTGAAGATAATAAATAATCTACTAAGAACTGTTTGACTTAGTATCTGATAAAAAAAAAAAGCCAATACCAATAAAGTGCAAATGAATCAAAAACAAGGGAAATATAACTGCTTTATAATAAAATTTGATTTTTTTAATATTAAACAAAATAAGCCTCATATACAGAAGAGGAAATAATAAACTTAAGATTTCATACTTGCAACTTTTAACTGCCAATTTTTTTAGTACTAAAAGCCAAAACAATAAAAGCTTTGACTTCACACACATACACACAAACCCTACCTGGTGTCTTTCTAACAGAGCTTCAGCTCCTGTGACATCCTTGGCTAACTCATCTGATGATACCAGTGTCATCATGCTGTTGATCCAGGATGTTAAATCTCTAAAAACAAAAGTTGAAGAAACTGTTATTCATAAAAAAAAATTCAACAATACAAAGATCCAGCAGTTATATATTGACTTAAGCACATTTCTTTCTCTAGTCTTCTACATAATTAACATAACTTAACTTTGTTTTGTTCACATATCTTTGTCAATATAATGGACTTTGATGCGACTGTCATACAAGCGAGAGGTTTAGCTAGCTATAAAACCAGGTTTAACCCACCATTTTCTACACAAGAAAATGCATGTACAAAGTCAGGAACATGACAGTTGTTATCCATTTGTTTGATGTGTTTGAGCTTTTGATTTTGCAAATTGATTTATAGGGAATTTTTGTATTGAACTTTCCTAGGGATTCAGTATTTTTGTGATTTTACTTTGTTCTTGACTATGTTAATGGATGTACAGTGACATGTAAACAACAGCATATTTATCCCCCCCCCCCCCCCTCTTGACTAATTTTTTGGTTGAAACTTGGTGTCCATGCAACATTTTTTTTTTAATGGAATTCAGTTTGTACTGCTGTACTTATTATAATCCATCCAATGGGCTTAGCAAGAGTAAACTATATAACCTTTACAAAGTTAAACAATCAGAACAAAACCTCAATTATTAATTTGCAATCTAAATTAAATCTTAATTACCTGTAATCGCTAAGGAATCTTTGAAGATCATAGCTGTCCAGAAGCTTAGCTTTACGTTGATCAGCCTAAGTAAAAAAAGATCAGAACACTTATAAGTATCAAGTGTAATAAAATTTGAAACACAAATAAATTCTTTAAAACTTTTACATCTGACATCTAGAACCAAATAAATTTTAGTTGATTGTTGTAAGCTTAATGTCCAGTAGCAAATATTTCATCCATACAACATTTACATTTCACTTGGACAAAAATTTTTGTTTCAGTTTTTTAATTTGTGCTATCTGGGTTTTTTTTAAATTGAGATGGTTTTCCATAGTAAAGTGTTTTGGATTGTCTTTTCTAATGGTATTTACTCTACTTTTTTTAAGTTTAATTATGAGACATACTTTAAATACAATATTGTTCTTTGAATATGACTAAAGACCGTACTTTGACCTATAATGGTTTACTTTTACAAATTGTGACTTGGATAGAGAGTTGTCTCATTGGCACTCATGCTGCATCTTCTTATATCTATCAAAGCATGTGTTTATTAGAAAGACTGTTACTCACTCTTGCAGTCAATGTGTTCCATTGTTCATTAATCTGTCGCTGATGTTCATATATCTGTTCAGCCTGTTCTGGATGGGTCTGCATCAAACGTTTAGCAGATTCATCTAAATCTCTCACCTACAAAATCACGATATCGTAAACAGATTACATCTTTATTATTTCATATTTTGTATCATCCATTTATGGAAGAAATCTTATACAAATCAAAACAAAGCGAGAAGTACTTCATAATGATGATAAGTAAATAAAAGTTTGTATAGAACAGTAAGTTAATAATTGTCTTTTTTTTTATGCAACAACAAAAATATGTCTCTCTTTTTCTTTCCAACAATGAATCATTACATACACTTTAAAAATTATACTCATTTTCATTTATTACATATCTTACATCAAACTGCACTAAGTAATCCTAATTCATTTTTATTTAAAACATGCCCATTGGATACAGATCTACAAATCAATTATGTTGACTCCAGAATGTTATTTTTTCCTGAACGTACTTTTTCACCAAGTGCAGATAAATCTCTCTCTAAAGCGTCATGTTTACGTTGAAGAGCTTGAACACTGGCCAGATCATGTCCAAAGTTGTCATTGTTTAGAGCAAAATCTTTCTCATCAATCCAATCTTTGGTCTCATCAACATCTCTGTAAATAATGATAACATAATTATATAGATTTTCAAGAAAAGGAGAAGCTTTTAGACATGATTTTGGTCTTTAGGGAATTTTTGTTTATCTTGATATAAAAGTGGTATTGAACAAATCAAAGCTTTAAGCATGACAACTTTCTGACAGTCCTTCCCTTTGGTTTAGCTGGATAGCATAAAACATCAAATGATTAATTTTCACCCTTTGATCTTTACAATATATATTTATAATGTGCTATGGTGGCATTAAGACATCAACAAATCAATCATCTTTACCTATGGAATCTTTGGACTTCTTGTGCACTACCAAGTGACTGGGCTCTTTCAGCTGTTACTGTCTGTAAATTGGCCCATCTGGTGTTCAGAACCTAGTAATGATAATCATTATACATGTTAAATTCTTTCAACTTCTATTTTGGAAACATAGATAAACAATCATGCCTTATTGTATCTTGATCATTTAAATTGCATTTTATAATTCAATCATATAACAGAATTGCTAATACAACTGTCATGTATTTATTCCTTTAAAACAAACAGTATATTCTTTCTTTTATTCCATAACATTACTTGTCTTAATATCTATAATGTTCTGATTCTAGGTTTTTAATAATCATCCTTATTATTACTAAACTTACAGCAATTTGATCTCTGATTTTCTCAGCTGCTTCAGTTCTTCCTAGTATTGTCAGCTTATCAGCAATGGTATTCAACTCCTGAAGCCTAGCTTCATTAGATTTCAAATCCTGAAATGGAGTAATACAAAATGTAAATTCAATAAATAAGGAGCAGGTATAACTTTATCACAGGTGCATCACCAACACAAGTGATAACATTGATTAGAAGAGTTTAGTATGACCATATTGTTAAATCATAAGATATCATTATTCAAAACTTGTGACAAGAGATTTTTAAATTATTCTTGATTAGATATATTTCTGAAACCTTCAGGTGTTCTGAAACTATTAAACAGGTAGATTTTTGACACTCAAGTAACATATTGTAAAAGTACATGTACACAGCAACAACATAAAAACAAGAAAGCTTTTTTTTTCAATAATGCTAGAATTTATTAGATTTCCTCTTTCTATATACATTTGGTTCACTTCATCCAAAAGTCTAAAAAAAAAAACATAACAACCCAAGAAAGTACTTCGTTTACTGACATATATGTATAATTTATACAAATTGTGTACCTTTCTGAAATCATCAAATTTCTTCTGATATTCTTCTACTTGTTCCAGATCTTCACCAACATCTTCACCAATCATAATGCCTTCTTTTTCTGTAATCCAGTTGGCTAACTCAGCAGCTTCACGGACCAGCTGATAGGCCTTGCAAGACTCCTGAAGTTTCTCACGTCTCTGGTTTCCAAGGTCAAGCAAATTAGCATATCTGTAATGAAAGAGTTGTCATATAAACATTATATTAACTTTTTTATTCCATATAAACATCTAATGAAGGAAAGCAAACAATTCCTGTTTGAACAACCAACAAAAAAATGATTTTCATCTTCATAAAAAGGTAGAATTTTAAAACATCTTTTCTTATAGATGATTTCAGAGTGGCTTCCACGTGTTTACTGGTGTTTGTAATGTTAAACAGATTTTTTTTAATGAGCCAAAGATTATAAATATTTTTACTTATGATCACCCAGAAAATTTCTTCCTTGATCCAAGTTCCGACCTACATATTTACAACATGAAACTGCATAAGCAAAACAATAATAAAGTTGAAGCCATAGCTGTCAACATCAACCACTTGCCGTTAATAATTTCTACAATTAATAATTATTCTACAAAATGTTCTTACTGTGTTTCTATCTGGTTCTGTCTGACAGAGATAGTGAACTCATCCATCAGATTGTTACGACTGGCTGACAGACTGGGATCCAGTTTTTTACAGTAGGCTGCAGGAACAAATCCTTGTCTATCGTTAACTTCCACTTTCCACCAGTCCTTTAAAGTTAAATATATATTCATCATTAATGCTATGATCATAACTCAAATTTTTTAGGTGCCATTACAATGGCTTCAAAAACATGACTAAAGTGAAGAACAATTTTAAATTTACTTAAGAATTGAATGCTTCTTTTGTAACTTCATTGGGGTCTAAAAGCGTTGACCAAGTACATTTTGTATTTACCCGCTTCTTACTAAAAATGTACGCTTTTACAACCCTATGAAGTTACAAAAAGATCGCATACAATACTTATAATTACATTTTTTAGCTAGGATCATGAAAACACAAATTTTATAATTGTTTTATTAATTCACCTGTGCACTTTATTGTGGGACCACGTGTTATAATGAATGAAAAGTTTTATTGAGTGATGCAATTGCTTTAGGAATAACACGAGATGTGCAGTTAGCCAATCAGAATAAGTATTATGATGAAACATCATCTGATGTAATTATAAAGGCATAAAGTATTGACACATTTCACTTGCCAAACACTTCATTTTCAATGAAAACAAAAAGATAATTACAACAAAGATTTTTGATAAAACTATGACAATCTTAAAGGAAAATATTCCTGTTGAATACTTCTTAGTTTTCCTTTGACCTTGACATAGTTTTTCTTTTAAAATATAGCCTATTTGATGGAATGGTGAACAAAACAATAATAACATTATACTGTACCTTATTAGCACTGTTTAGAAGAGTCAAAACATCTCCTTTCTTCATGGATACTTCTCGTGGTGAGGTTTCTTTGTAATCATAAATGGCCATTACTTTTTCTGTGGCAAGGTCATCTATAATTGGAGCCTCTTGTTGCTAAAACATTAGATTGAATTCAGTATTATTTAAGAAATTTTGGCAAATTATGTGTTTGGACTTCCTTCAGACCTGGGTTAAACTGATTAAATAAGAAAATTATTCTAAAATGGTGTTATTAAAACATTAAGTTTCATGTTAAAAATCGTTCATTGTGACCAGCAGACAAAAGTTTGCCTTTCTATTAGTGCAACTCTTTTATGCATACAAAAATAATCACAAATATTGCAATTGTTGTAATACAAAAACCTGTCTAGCCATTATATAAGCTTTTATACCATAAAAATATCATTAGTGTTAACGAAAAAATGCTTAAGCTCATAACTTATCTGGGTGTTTTTTCTTCTTGATGTGGATGCAAAACAAGGAGGATTTCTTAATATAAGTTATCATCTTGAAGTAGTTTTTACATTTTTTTTATCATAAATTATCTATGGATATTGACCAAAAAATATCTGTGAAATATACAATGAAAGTATTTGTGTCTGCATCTGTGTAGATTTAAGACTTCATTCTATGACTGGAGATGAAATTTTCAATTAATTTTACTGTAAATGATATCATGTTAGTAAGGCCACATCAAAATATTTTGTTGCTTATCTTTAAATCTATTCACACTAAATGGTGAGCAATATCATCTTTTATCTGGATTTCAAATAATTGGTGAGGATCCAGTAATATGCTGTCAGAATAAAGGTCTTGCATTAGGCAATGTATTCATATCCTCATTTGAGAAAGAAATTGATATAAAAACCTTAGTAAATAAACAATAGCATAGATAATTTGCCATTTTGATGAGAAAATTAAAAAGTTGTTGTAGAAAGTTTATAAAAGAGATATTTTTCTTGAAGCTTCAACCACAAAAATTGTATTTAAAGTAAACTTTGCCAGTGAAAAAAAATTAATGGAAGACTTAGAGAGTATCATTGAAGACAATAAAAGAAGTATCTAAGTATCATAGAATAAAAAGCATGATTATTCCACACATATATAAATGAGTAAATGAAAGTTAATGACACTGATGACAAGAAAAGCTGACAAGATTTAAAAAATCTTTCAAACTGAGAAAATATATAATGGCTCAGACTGGCCTGGGAGTATATTAATGTATATAAATTAGTAGAATGATCAGTATATTTAATAGGACAGGATCACTCGCTAAACTCATATTTAATATGCAGTGATCATTCTCATCTTACCCCATCTAATTCTTTACTCTACAATTCACATCAACAGATAACAACTAATTTCTTTTTCTATTATCTGGCAGTGCATGCATGGTATTACTAAACTAGTCTATAAAATGTAATGACTCAGGACTGTTTTAATCAAATTTACACAAAATATTCTAAATGTAAGATTCAGAAAGCACTTTGAAAATTGAACACCCCTCGAAAAAGTGATTTAATGAGGGCTCTTTGATTTAAAAATTTGACTAGAAGTGCAAAACATTACTATTTTATTTTGCAAAAATTCAATAACCACCCAAAACATTCTTTTATGTGATTACTCTTTTCAACAGTCCCAAGTAAATACAAGGATATCTTTTTCTATGTAGGTGGTATGAAAAGCATTACAGTAAATGCACATTATTTTAATATAAGTTAACATTATTGACATGCATTTTTGAAAATTACTGACTGATTAATTATAAATTAGCATATCAATAAGTACACCATATCTTTGTAATCTAATCAAACTATAACCACTGATATTTGAGTCTACAAACCTAGTTGACAATTTATCTTACCTTGCAAGCTTGAGCCTGATCATGAAGTCCTTCTACAACTGATCCATAAGCATCTAAATCGGAGAAGAATGCCTCATGTTTCTTAAGCAAAGCCTGAAAAGATATTTAAAGAACTGTAATAAAGACCTGAGTCTTACTTTGTGACATAGTAGTCAATAGTTTTAAATTGTCCTGTAGAGATATAGGTGCAGTGTGACTTGATTAAAGGGTGAATGTGGACTTTCTTCAAATAAAAAGACACAGATAATGCCCCTGCTTGCATTAATTGTTACAAAGAGGCATAGCTCAAGAACGGAAAGTTATGCCCCCCAAATTTGGATTTGATCTGTGTGGATTTTTCATAATATTTGGTTGAGGCCAACTATCGTTAGAGAACACATTTATATTTTCAATTTTGATCATTACAGTGGGATTTTTTGTAGCTACTGTTTTACAAAATGTAGCATCAATTTTTATTAACATTATTTCGTATTCAATGTTCCTCAAGAAGCTATTATTCTATGTGGAGTTCATTTAATGTCCAATCAAGGGAAATTTTTTCAATAATGTCATGGGATCCAGCTCTATCAATTTCTATAATACAACATACCTCTGCAGAATCCTCATCTTTACCGTAGTCAGTATTTGCAGCAATCGGTTCTTTTTCTTTCATCCAAGATTCAGCCTCATTAGCATCAGCAAAGTATTGTTGTGCCTGTAGAGAATCCTCTAAATCTTGTTTCCTCTGGGATGCCTTTTCCTGCAAAGTCAAGTTTTATATGTTAAAGCAGTATTAAACACTTGTTGTATATTGCTGAGACTGTTAGACTAAAAGTTAATTGAACTCATTAAAAACAATGGTTGATATTTTCTTTAATTTAATTTTGTCACAAGGTCAGGATAAAGAAACAAGAATGTGTAGTACACTGATGCCCCAATTGCACTATCATTTTCTATGTTCAGTGGACCGTGAAATTGGGGTAAACACTAATTTGGTGTTAAAATAATAAATATCATATCATAAGGAACATGTGTACTAAGTTTCAAGTTGATAGGACTTCAACTTCATCAAAAACTACCTTGATCAAAAACTTTAACCTGAACTTATATGAAGTGGAACCCCAAAAGAAGAAAATGGTCAATGTTTAGTACTATAAATAACTTACTTTCAATGCGTGCCATCTGGCATGTAAATCTTCTATCTTGGAATTGATATCAGCTGAGGCAAAGTGATCATCCTTTATCATGGTTTCTCCTTCTTTACATACATTATTTATACGTGGCTCATGACCTGCTAATTCAGCTTGTAAGGCTTGGTGTTTCTTTATCAAGTTCTGTACTCCAATCAAGTCTCGTCCTTAAAAGATAATAAAAATATCTTAAACATAATGAATCATTACCACAATTATTCTAAAACATCATCTTTCTAGTTATTTTCAATAAGAATGAATGTGTCGTGCTTATCATACTCCCTCTCATAATTCATATTATCAGAAAACGGGAATTAATTGTCGGATAGATTGGGAAAATGCTTATCAATTTACAACTCACCAGTGTTGAGCTGCTGGTCAAATATGAAGCCTTTCTGTTCAGTAATATTGGAGAAATATGTGATTAAAATGTTTTGAAGTACATCCATATTGAAAAGTTAGAAATATGAGTATAGTTACATATTATCCCTCTCAAGCTGCTGACCAATTATTCAGTCATTCTGTTAAGCACTTTCTAAGAAGTATGCAGAAAACGTTTGCTGGCCTAACACCAGACAAGGAAACCCAATATAGACATCATTCTAGAATATTAAGGTTACAAATTTGAGACTATTTTCATTACAGGCCTACATTATTAAACTATGTACCTCTATTTGTTGATGAAGCAATGGGTTCTTTCTCTCTAATCCAATCTTCCTCATCTTCAACATCTCTCAGGAACTGTTGTAATTTGAGGGCCTCTTCCAGTCTGTTCTTCCTGTCTGACATAGGAGCCATTAGGCCATCATATCTTTGGACAACATCCTCTTGTTTTTTCCTGATATTGTCGGCATCAAAATGTCCAGATTCTACAAACTGGTTAGCTTGAATTACTATCCCATCAACACGATCCTAGAAAAAAATACAGACGAATGTATGTTAATAACTGAATTTATGATGCTAACACAAGAGCAATATTAAAACAGAGGGACTTAACAAAAATTTAACCAATAAAAGTATGTACCAGAAATCCATCACTGTATAAATACTGGAAATGCTTACTATTTCTTTGAATACATGAATAATGTATCTTTTACATTAAGGGAAAACTAGTCAAATTCTTGAAATCAAAATTTTCTGTTTGCTAAGGACCTGTATTGAAAATTCAAAAGCACATGAGGAATATAATGTCTATGATCTCTCAGATTTCTATTCTAAAAACTTGATTTATAAATTATTACCTGGTGAGCTGCTACATCAGCTTCTAGTAAAGCATGCTTCTTCTGGAGATTCTGTACTCCAGTCAAATCCTGAAATAATAGAGATAAATGGTACTTGTTAAAAGATTCAAGTCATAAACATCATTACTACATGCATTTCATTGTCTAGATTTGAACTTTAATAAAAAATAATAATACTGCTTCTACTTCATTAGTTACAACCAACCAAGACAAAATCATTTGTTATGTTTTTTCGAGTTTGCTTGATAAAGACTTTTTTTTATTTTACATGTGCTGCATTTCATAGGAAAAATATCTTGAAGGGACTTGTATCTGTGTAACATACTGTTGGTCAAACACTTGTTAAATCAAGCTTTTAAACAAATTTCAAAGTTTTTCTTATGAAAATGATTAATGGTCACAACATTAATTTCAAACACAGTTTTTCACTGAAAATTGTAAATAGCAAAAGAGATTGGTAACACAAATAATAATACAAATGGCAATAATGTCTCTACTAAAGTCTGGTTAAATATATCGTTCTAAAAAGAATGAGCAAGAATAAAAAAAAATACTCTTCTTGAATAAAATATTATTCTCTAATAGCTTGGCTTAAAAAATATATTCTGATTTGTGAAACTGAAAAGCACAGATTTTTTTTTATTTACCATCACAGCAAAGCATTTTTTATGTTCTCGTAAAAGCATGTAAATTGAACAATTTTGAACAGAAAAAGATAAGAAAGTGAGAGATAATCGGACTACTCTGCTGAAGTCTCTAGCTAAATAAGGTATTCGAGTAAGAAGTGAAGAGAAAGAAAGTGAGGTACAAAATGTGTAGATCTGGATTTAGGTGTTTCAATGTATTGTTTCATTATCATGGCAAATATACTTAGAGTGTGTATATAGAACAATGAAATAATGTTTACTGGTTTGCCAAAAAATCAATTAAAATTGGGCTTACCATCTATAAATAAGATTAACAAAAGTTTTAACCTGTCATTCAAATCATGGTATATACAAAGTTTACTTAAATGCGTATTCACATTAGATAATAGATAAAGTATGACTTCTACGCTTAAAGTACACACTTAAAAAGTACAGCTGTAAAGGTAACTGAAACAGTGAAGATGGGTTCAAAAGTTCATTCTAAGAACTGAGCTTGAGATAGTTTTTAGTTTTCTTGTTTGAATTTTTTCACCATTGTTATTTCAGGGCCTTTTACAGCTTGCTATATGCTTTATGGGTTTTGCTCATGGTTGAAGTCGGAACAGTGACCAAGTTTCTTATTTCTATGCCATTTGATCTTCTGTGGAGAGTTGCCTTATTGAGAGTCTTGTCTAATTATTCAAACTTTATCAAAATTGTGACTGTGCTTACAAAATTGTGGTGGTCAAAACCTCTGATCACCACTTTTTCGAGAACTGTTATTTAATAAATATAGTGTAAAGCTAGTAGGAGCTACTGCAATCTTGGTAATAATTGAAGAATCACTTTTATTTGGATTTATTCAATTTCCACTATATAACATAATATCTGGTTTTACTTTAACTGGAAACAGGTAAAAGGATTCATTTTGTCCTATATCTTGGCAGGTTCTTATAAAAAGCAAAGAGAAAAGGAGAAAATCGGTCAAAGGGATATTTCACATTTCTCATGCATGAAAGTCTTGCAGGAGTTTTAGGCTATCATAAAGGTGGATACTTGAGTGGTCATTTGCTGATGTGCATAGCTTAATAAGACAGAAATTGTTGAAAGATATCATTATATCAACTGGGGTATTACAGCTTTGGTAAAATCAGAAACTCCTTTGTAGAAGAGATACTTCATTTTTTTTTGCTACTGAAGTGAGTTAAAATAAGCAAAAACAAAATGTAAAAAAACCACTGTTGTGTAAAATGTTATTGATGTGGGTGAGAATAAATAAACAATGGTGTCAATTCTAACTCTATACACACAATTAAATCTGAAAAAATATAATCACTCTAGCAAGCAAGATAATTATATGCAAATAAAAATAAAACTTACAAGTCTAGTCTTAATATGCTAATAATAAAGCAAAATACACAACATATTCAAAAGAAAATAATATTTCAGTAAAATCAGGTGTATATTGCTACATACATATGTATGTGTATATGAAGTTACTGTGTGGTCACTCATCTGGTAAGCAATGCCAACTAGTAGATAGTTCTTTTCAAATAATTTCAAGGTCAGCTTCAAAAACTTATATTCCAATTCCTACAGTAGATTGCGTTTAATATTGTAGCAGCTACATAATGCTACGTAGATTTTAGACAACTGAATGTGTAGCTAGCCTAGATGTTAAATAAATCTAGACAGCAGCTAGACTAGCTACACATTCAGTAGTCAAAAATATACATAGCCCTATGTAGCTGCTTCTATAAGAAACGCAACCCTGTTATATCCAGTATGTTGTTTTTTTTCAAGGTGAGAAATTTTTTTCAAAAGTTTTAATACATTTATCAAATATCTATAGGGCTATTCCATTAAAATGTATGTGGGAGGGTAGGAAGGGAAGTTTAATTATTGAATGTGGGTCACGAGTCTATTTTCAGTATGTGTCTATTACCATTAAGCAAAATTATCTTGGATGTAGGGATATTTTGACAGTCCCTTCCTACCCTTCCACATACATTTTAATGGAATAGCCCTTATTTATAATTCTAACAACTTCAACAAAGACAATGTGTTTCTATCAAATGAGTGGAACCACTGCTGTTAAAACATTCAATGTAAGTAAAATTGTATAACGATTATTTAGAGGACATTTTACTTATAATTGTACTTTTTAATACCTTAACTTTTATTGACAACTGTTCAATATAAAGGAATTAGTACTTTTGTTATTTTACTTTTTTGGACACCCAACTTAGGAACAAAATAACAACATTTTTATCACTTAATGATTCTGAATACTATGAAAGATTTTCTAAAAACTCCAAAACCAAAAAAATCTTACATATAAATTTTAAGATCTTTTTATATAACGAGAAACTATATTTTTCATATTGATTGTCACTTATATCTACTGTGAAGAAAATTTTACATGAAAGAATGATTACAAATGTTATTATACAAGAACTATATTACTGTAAATGAGGGAATATGTTTAAATTATAAATCATATACATTCAACACATAGGGATATTTTGTTAACTAACATATATGATATATGCATAAAATCAACCACAAGAATCATATTTCCTAATAATTTGTTTATCTTGATGTTCATTCAAGTCTTTCCCACAATCAAATAAGCATCTTATATGAAACATATTCAAGATTAATTCAGTGTCTTTAGCAATAACAAGTGACTGACCCAATGGCAAGATAAAATAAATATAAGCTCTTTACCATTACCATTCTTTACCATAAACCAAAAAGGATATGCATTATTTCTGTATTTTCAAATTTTTCATTTGAGTTAAAAATCCTCGTGAGAAACAGATTGCCTGAGAACCATTGACTATTATAAACCTATCAAGTCTTTATAAGTTGAAAAGATTTCTTGAGAGTTGATTTCAAAAGAAAACACTCTACTGTTCCATGCATAGACTAGATACACACCTTGCCATAGTCTTCTGACTTCAGTTGTCCCTCAATCTCATACAACCAAGACTCAACATCCTCAGTACTCCTGTTGAACTGTTGTTGTTGGCTTGCTTCCTTCAGTTTGTTACCTTTAAGTTCTGTTTGAGATAACAATGTTTTCCAAAGTGCAACAATCTCATCAACTTTGACACTGAAAATGCACAATATTTATCATAAATTAAACAATTACTTTTACGAAAATAAAAATGTGAAATACTGAATGTTATAATTCAAATAACAAATGTAATAATTAACATAACAAATTTTCCTTGGACTTGTTTGTCATAGCATATTATAAAGTATTGGTCAATGTTGTGCTTTATAATTAGCTTTCTACAGTAAATGCAGCTTTATAATGATATTTTTTTCGTAGTTTACTGGGTACTACATCTTGCCAGTATCAATGCACTGAATGCTAGTCAATGAAATGAAATAACTTATATACCAAATACTAAATTCCTTAGGTCAAACTCCTACTTTAATCTTCAATCAGACACACAGTCCATGGTAGTATAGTTCCTTAGATATCAATTGAATTTGTGATTTAATATTACTTGCAACAGCAAAAGGCTGGAAATATTAATACTAGAATAGAAGCACACTTACCGAATTTCTTCTGAGGCATAATGATTCTCACTGACGAGTTGGCCCCCTGTTTGTTCAATGGTTTCAATACGATTCTTGTTGGCCTCTAATTCAGCTTCAAAGTTCTGATGCTTCTGAACTTTTGTTTGTAAATTAGTTGGATCCTAAAATAAAATAATGTCACTTTATCATTATATTTTTCAAATAACATATTTAATTAACAAATCATTTTTTTAAAAAGAATGTTAACAAAATATCTTAAGCACAATTGAAATGATAACTCGAAACAAAAAAAAGAGAAATCACCTCATTCCACATGTACGAGATGTAATTTTAGGCTAGCAATCTAATTTTCTTAAATTCCTGATTCCATAGTCTTCAGAAACTAATAAATAAAAGATAACATTGAAAACCAGATTCCTTTAACATGTAAAAAACTTACCAAGTAATTTTCATCTGAGGCAGTTTTAAGTTTCTCATTAATCCATCCTTTTGTTTCATCACAATCCCTTTCAAAAGTCTGTAATTTATAAGACTCCTCTAGAAGTTGTCGCCTCTCAGTTGACAACTGGTACAGGTTATTTCTTCTTGTAAGCAACTAAAAATAAAACACAAATATTAGTCTGTGTTAATAAGAATCAAAGAGCTGATAGCTCTGAAGTGGAAGAAGGTGAATAAAAGGTAACTTGAATTACCATAAAAGCAGCCCCACTAACCCAGGCTGCTTTGTTCCATTATCGTTATAATGTATTTTTTTTCTTCAAACAAGAAAAGGTCATAAGTACATGGATTTCCCATCCGTACAATCATTTTCTATGTTCAGTTGACTATGAAAATTAGGTAAAATCTTTAATTTGGCAGTAAAATTAAGAAGATCATATCATAAGGAACACATGTGTACTAAGTTTCATGTTGATTGGATTTCAACTTCATCAAAAACTACCTCGACCCTAAACTTTATAACCAGAAGCAGGACGGACGGACAGACTAGAAAACATATTGCCCACAAATGGAGCTTAAAAAAGTAAGGCTCGTTACATACCCGCCAACTTTTGAAAGTTCCCAATTCCCATATGGGTTTTTCCTGCACAAATTTTTTTTTAATGCTTTTATGGTAATTCAAGTTACCTTTTATTCACCTTCTTCCACTTCAGAGCTATCAGCTTTTTTTAAAGGTTACAATTTTTAGCGATGTATTTTGCACGATCTTGATTGTCTAGAAAAAGTGTCATATTTGTATGATTAACTTACATGCCTTTTTCTTAAGTCTGTTTGCATGATTCTAGTTTTAATTCGGTAGAAAAAATATACATGAAGCTAGCAGACCAGGGTTTATTTTCCAGAGTAAGAATATTAGATGCTTGTTGAAATTTCCAATTTTAAATTATGCACAAAGATGGACCTTTAACAGGTTGGGAACAACACTCCAAATGAGATTAACCTAACTGGAAGATCAGTATAACCCACTGTAAAAAATGAGCACCAAAAAAGTCATTTATATTCATATTATTTGATGAAACTTTATCCCAAGAACTATGCATCTATAAAGTACTGAATAGTCAAAACATGTCAAAAGAATTTTCTGTTGTTTCTAAACTTATATCTTTTTTAATAATTTGACCCCTCATTTAGAAAAGTTGTTCCAAATATGAATTTTCCCACTTTTGAGTTTAATAAAAATCTTCAAAATGTACTTTATTTTTTTTCAACAGTAAAATGACCCTTGTTTTAGGGACAGTCCCTCATTTAAGGGACACCACTCATAATTGGGGTGGGGGTGGGGTGGGGGGTCCCAACCTAAATACAAAAATAAAATATGTTACAACCAGTATTATGTCAATAAATTGTCAATAAATTAGTGAAAAAATACTATTTACTATCTTTATCATGTTTTTGGTAGTACAGTAGACTCCGGCCAATGGGATACCCAGATTGTCAGCTAAAAATATCTGATTACCCGATATATTCAATAAGACGATGAATGTATATTCATTAAATATTCTACAATAATGAGTAGATCTATTGCTTAATATGTGAAAGGGCTGGAGGATTGATGGAGTGATTTTTACCAATAACATCACCACGATGTTTGTGAAATAAAATTATCAGCTGATTATGTAGCTAATGAATAAATTTGTTTCCACTTGCAGTTTTTAAATCCTATATTTATTAAAATCAATTAAATGTCCTGAAGTATTTATGTAAATTATTATCTTCCATCCATAGTTTGTCTTTACTTTTTTTTAGTAAACAAATTATTTACATTTTCACACAGGTAAACTAATTTGGCTATAAATAGATTAAAGCATGTCTGTGTAGAATCTCTTATCAAAAATCGTAATTGTTATAATTTTATTTCTTTAAATAATCAAATTTAAATTTATGAAAATATTCATGATTGATAAAATAGTATTGCTTGAAGTTTACGCTTTCAGAGACTATTTATGTTTAGGTCATGGTTCTTCACATAGTTGTAAACAAACCAATATGGCCGACACACGTGATTACCTTTGCACATGTGAAAAAAATATTTCTGATCACAAAAGTCAGATTTCTCTTGTCAAAGGAATTTATATTTATATTGCAATACATTCTTCAGAAGGAGGTACATTGAGTTTCAATTATATTTCTTTTTCTATGAGCTTAGATTTTAATCACATTCTCCAAACAGCAACGTATTGCTCTTGTCAACTGAGTCTTGAATAATTTTATAAATAGATTCAAACCATTTGGAGTAGAAGGGCATCTAATTCACATGACAAAGGAAAACAATGAATTAAGACAACAATTTAATAAGAAATATATCCTTTTTATTTACAAAAAAAACAAAATCTTCTTGTCTGCAGGATTGCAAATTCGTAACTTCAAGGGCGAACTTGTAAACAGGGCGAGTTGTCCCGATACCAAATTCACGCATGCGTAATACAAATATCTACAGTTAAAACATCCTGTGACAAGTAAACAAATAACGTTCATGTGGATGAGATGAAATCTGATAATTTACATAAATAAAAGGGTCATATTTACGATAGTGATTGTTTTTCAATCCTAATTTACAAATTAAATGATTCAGATGCCTAATCATGTGTAAAAATCGGTGTTAGGAATCTTAAGTTGTTATGAAATTGTAATAAACGAAACGAATGCGGCATACGGAGGCTCAATGCCAAAGGTCAGCCCCTTAAGTCTTCAGAAGACTTGACGTCTTCTTCCACTAAAAATCAATGGTCTCCAAAAAGACAGAATGAACTCTGCAAAGAAATTGTCTAAATTCTAGACGATGGTTTGTTTAAATATTCTATTCTCATTACTTTATTAAGACTAACACAGTTTTGAAATTATAACATATCTATAAAAGCCTATATCTCTATGGTCTTAAGTATTCAAATTCACAAATAGATAGAGATATAGGGCTTTATGTCAATGAGACCATTTCAACAACACAAAAAACAAAAGACTTCAAGAAGTAATAATACAAAACATCTGGTCTAGAAAAGATGTGAATGAATTTAACAGAGACTTTCAAAGTGTATATAATTATTTAATGTATGTAATGCTAGAAAAATTCCAGGAAAAAAAACAACAAAAAACAAGACTTAAATACCTGATCTCTTCTGCTAGCTATGTCATCATGGGCATAATGTTCATTCTGTATCAGCTTGGTGGCAAAGTCATCTAATAACTGTAACATAAAAAATATTTACATAAAAGTCTTCTTTTTACAGATTTATAATGTGTACCAACAATTATTTCTTCATCACATGATTTACAAGGATTGAGTACCATTATTTATCGGATGGTCATTAAGAGACTTGAATGTAAGTATGATTAATTGTTGTTTGGTTTAAATGCAGTGGCAAATGTTTCATGCATATTCTGAGAAGAAACACAAAATTAAGAACACAATGTTTGATTGACTAAACATACACATGAAACAGCACATATTAAACATATTTTGTAGATTGTGTAAATATTCTTCTGATTAGTCAAACTGTAGTGTTATCAACGCTTTAGACATTTTCATATATTTATCTAAATTTAAATTCAAATCTTCTTTACCTATTGTCTAAAATTATCTAAAGTATCTATACATATATAAACATACCTTAATCTTCTCTTCTTGTGCAGCCAATGACTTTTCAAAGTCTTCATGTTTCTTTATGAGTGCCTCAACATTGTCCAATGAATCTCCAAGATCTCTGTTAGCTAAGAAAGCCTGTTGTAAAATAAAATTGATAGTGATAGTGAGATAATTTCAAATAAAGAGATAATGTGATCACAGATTGTAAATTTCAAAAACAACCCAAAATAAACAAATTAGAAAACTAAAAGATTTTTTTCAATATACACATTTAATTCTTTCTGAACATATACAAAATGCAAACAATCTATAACTTTACTTATATAAATAAAGGCCCAATTTTTATTTACTAGCATAATTAAAAAGATATAATTATTGTGGTTTTGCTGAATGTCCAGTGGTAAAATTGGATGTTAAAGCAGTTTAGATTACTTTTAAGCTAGTGAATCAAAATAGTAACATAAGATTTCCTCACCTCCTGTTTGGTCATGACAGAATCAGCATGCTCTGTATCTCTGTAAAATAGCTGTAAGTCCATACACTGTTCATATAATATCCTCCTCTCTTCCCAAAGCTCCAACAAACTTGACTTCTCTGATGACAATACTTGCAACTAAAATGTATATGTATTTATTTGAATATGATGATAACAGCATACCGACAAATCATAATACTATTAAAAATAGAAAATACTAGTTGCATTTCTTCCTAGAATAACCTCTAACCGAATGGTTTTCAGAAGTGTTTGATAGTCATTTTTTATATTGCTAAGCCTATCTTCTTTTGATATGCATCCATTTTTTTGACGCTCTTACACTTGATTCAATATTTTGAAAAACTTTTTGACACTTAACAGTACTGTGTGAAACGATTTTTTCAGCATTGTCATATCAAGTTTTACAGGAAGGTCTATAGTCTGCAGTAATAGAGGACAAATAACAACAAGGTATATTAAAATTATAAATCTTAAGTTACCTTTTCTCTAACTTCATCAGCAGCATAATGGTCAGCATCAACTAATCTTTGTCCAGCATCAACTGTAGATCGAAAAGTGTCCTCTCTAGCATCAATCTCTCCCTAAAATACAATTTCAAAACATGTTAAGTAAATTATTTAGCGACAAAATTTTCATCTTATGCATATCAAGTTTTTGGTACATATTGTCAAATCTTGTTCAGAATTCTGCCACTTCAGTTTTTTTACACTCACTTCTGTTGGTCACTTTTTATTTAAGAGGTTTTCCTTGAATTTGTTTCTACTAAAATGTTCTTACAGAACTCTTAAAGTATGTTTGCTCTTCTGTAATTGGGAACATAAAGGATTGTGCTTTGTACACCCTAAGTCCATGAAAAAAAATCAAATTTCTTAAACAACTTTCGTTTCAGGGCAAGGTTGGTGAACAAATTCTTTTTTTTCTTTTATTAATCATATTCAGTAAAAACTAACAAAATCAAAGAAAACAAAAATCAAAGTCTTTTTTTCTATTTGGTTGGGGATGAGAATCATGTATTTTTTAAGTGTCCTCAAAATCAAATCAAAAGTAGTTGAACTTGATGGATTACCTTGCATTCTAAATTTCTCTCTACCAAGGACTCTGCTCCAGCTACGTCTTTAGCCAGATCATCAGCAGATATAATAGCCTTCATATCATGTATCCAGGAAACCAGATCACGGAAGTCGGCTAAGAAACGATGAAGGTAGTAGGAATCATCCAGTCTAGTTTTTCTATCAGCACCCTGTTCAACGTAAAAAGTAAAGTCTGTTATCAACTCTAGTTATTTCAATCAAATTAGATAGAAAATGAAAGTTGGTTGTGAAAAACATAATTGATTTTACAAATTAAAATCTGTTGAGGTTCTTTAATTTCTTTGGTCATCTCATCATACAGCATGAATCAAGAATACATTCTTAGACATTTATATAATTTAAACTGATTTTTGCTATCTTTAGACACTTTATATAATTTGTGTTTATATTGTGTGTGTCATCAAGAAAGAGAACTTTCAATAAAGTTTACAGTTTTATTCTATTTCCTTATGACCACATCATGTTATTTTACCTTATTTTTCAGTTTTTCCCAGTTGTCTGCTATTTCTGTCTGTTTAGAACTAATCTGTTCGGCTTGATCTTTATGAGTATCCATAAGTCTGTCTGCTTCTTTTCCAATTGTTTGTATCTAAGCATAGAGAAAATTAAATGTAACAAGCATGTGTTGCCAGAAATACACACAAATAAAAACATATGAAGTTTTTTCTTAACAGTAATGCTATAAATATACATGAAGTGGTTTCTACTATTTCATATACATCTCTTTTAATAACAAATGCTTTCTTTTATGAGAAATTCAAAACTTGAATATGTCATAGGCAAATAGCGCATCAGTATACTTGTTAGCAATGACTCACCTTTTCTTCTAAAGCAGCCAAGTCTCTCTCTACACCATCATGTTTTCTCTGTAAGGCTTGTACACTGGCAAGATCTCTGCCGTAATCATCAGAAGACAGGATGGCATCTTTCTCCATGATCCAGGATATTGTCTCATCTGCATCTCTGAGAAAAAAATTGTGCATAGGTTATAACATTGTAATAAAGTTTAAATGTCATGCAAGTTTTTTGTGTGTTCATTACTTGTCATCCAAATGAAAGTATAATCTGTGAAGCACTTGTACCACCCATGAGAAATGAGGTTTAAAATACTTTATTCCATGTAAGTATCAAGTTTAACAGTTGCATTAGAACTAAATTGTTTCAATGATTTTGAAAAAATTCCCATATTTTTAAGCCAACTTGCACTTACATATTTCTAGCACGATTTCTCTTTAACATAATCTAATGGTTTCTTATATAATTTTGTTATATTTACCTGTTAAATCTCTGTATCTCATGGGCACCAAATAACCTCTCTTGTCTTAGGAGAGACATTTCCCTTAATCTGCGCCATGCTTCATTTACCTCCTGCAATTATATTATCAAAAAATTTTAATATGGACTTACATCAAACTTTTCATTCATATCAGAAGAGATTGCATTAAAACTGACATTGGACCATCCAACAACAAAGATGTTTTTCTGCTTTCAATTTCCTCCTAGTCTTAAATAAAACATAACCAAAGTTTATTAGATATATGAATCATTGATTGCGTTTGCAGTGTGCAAAATCTGTACATGTATTTCTCTAGTAATCTTCATATTAAAGGTAGATTAAGAACCAAAAGTGTTTAGCCATGTATATAAAATATTTGATTTGGAAACATCCAATGTCATCTTTCCTATCCTTATTGTACATTCCCATTGCAAAAAGGCAGTATCCCCCTTTTTTCATGAAACAAGAACATATTACCAATATAGAAGTTTCTACATTAACAACATTTTAGTACCTCTTGTCTTGTCCTAATGGTATTCTCCTCTGGGTGACCATCAGATACCAGTTGCTCAGCCAAGTTGTTAACTTCTGTTACTTTATCTTCATGGTTATGTAAATCCTGAAATTAAAGCAAAGGATTATTTATATTTTTTATCATCTAACTACTCAGGCAATGTGAAAAGTTGAGATTTCTAAAAATTTAGGACTGCTTCTAAAATCAAAACCCATTCCCACTAAAAAAAATATCCATTGAACCCTCCCTTAATTCAATTAAAAAGGACAGCTCTGAACAGAAATTACATCTTTTGTTTTGTTTACACTACAGAAGAAATGTCTAATGACATCAACAGATGTGAATATTTAGTTTTCTTGATGTAAGTTAAATATAACTTTTATTTGTTATGACATTCATTCAGATACATTGACTGTATACATACCTTCTGAAATTCATCAAATTTTTTCTGCAAAACCTCAACATGCTCCAAATCTTGTCCAAATTCTTCTGAGCATACGAATGCTTCCTAAATGCAAAATAAAAGAATACTTTTCAAATTATTCTTTTTTTCTTAATGACTTGGTAATAATGCAACAATGTAAGAACATTTATAAAGAATCATTTGGTTGCAATCTACGATAAGATTTTTTTTACATATTGTCATTTATATTTTTATAACAAAATCATTTTGTTTGCTCAGCACCAGATACAATATACTGTGGGTCACACAAAAATGTGTTATGAGGCGTTCTTAACAAAGTATTAAAGTGCTGCTAGGTTATGTTTTTTTTTAGTTTGCTCACAAACAAGAGAATATCAAGCTTCAAATATTCCAATTCCTGTATAACACATCATTTTACTGAAAGTTCACCATTTGTAATCTACAAATTAACAAAGTAATAATGACCAACATGGTTCTGATCAATTCTGTAAATTTCTGTCTTGCATTTTTGTAGTAATGTAGAAGTTATAACAACTGAGTGGTTGGTGAAAGTTCTCTGCAAAAGTCATCACAAAAGCACAAAAGTAGGAGCTTAAAATTAGTTGGTAATAATCTTAAATATGTATTTTTTGGTGCTATTGGTGGTGATAAAAAGAAATCTGTAAACACAAGTACAAACCTTGTCACTGATCCAGAACATGACCTCATCACATTCTCTCTGGAACTGTACTAGTCTTAATGCTTGTTTCAATCTTAGTCCTTTGTCTTTCAGTTTAGATAACAACAGTTCCCATAGTCTGTGAAGTTCTTCCAATCTAGCCTGTTAAAAATATTAAGAAGTACATGTGAGCATTTAGAGTGCTTTATTTTCTTCTCACTTTGAATTTCAATAAAACTAAAGTCCTGCATGTGAAGTCTTTACAATTATTAATTCTAAAACAAGAATGTGTTCCTAGTAAATGGATGCCCCATCCGCACTATCATTTTCTATGTTCAGTGGACCTTGGAAATGGAGTAAAAACTCTAATTTGGCATTAAAATTAGAAAGATCATATCATAGGTAACATGTGTATTAAGTTTCAAGTTGATTGGACTTCAACTTCATCAAAAATTACCTTAACCGAAAGCTTTAACCTAAAGCAGGACAGACGGAGGAACGGATGGAAGGACGAACAAACACACACACCAGAAAACATAATGCCCATAAATGGGGCATACAAACATCTTTTACATAGCAGTAAAACTAAATATTTTTGTTGATGTTTTAACAGCTTTGCTAAATAATGAAATATCATATTTTACAAGATTAGCATGATTTAAACAAAAAAATATTTTAACTGTAACATGCTTCTCTTACCAGGGTTGGCAAAGTATTACCCACCCGGGAATTCCCGGGTTTTCCCGGGCTGGGCAATACTCCCAAAAATGGGTAATAGTGGGCAATATGATTTTTTAAGCTTATTTTAACACAAAATAGTAAAGATTTGTTACAGTTTCATAGTATAACAGCTAAATATATACTTTTTATACAGATAACCATTGACAGTCATTCTAGAAAAATCAATTTCATTCTCTTCTCTATTAATTCTATATGTATGCAGAATACAAGATTGCACATTTAAAGATACCTTTTAATTACCAAGTATTGTTTCAATAATCCAAACTTTGAAAAATGCATTTTATTGCAGTGTTTAAGTGAATTGTTAATTATAATTGTTATACATTCATATTGCTAAATAAACACCCTACAGGGTCATGCCATTAACACTTATAAAATTGAAAGGACTGATTATTGTTACACAAACAAATCTGTGTTCTAATCTGAATAATTACTTATTAATTAGTGACAGTACATATACATTATTTAAAAGTGATGTTTCTTTAATACATGTTATTGTTGATTCTTAATAGGAGCTATATTCATTTGAAAACAAATGATTTATTTGCTTTCTATTTACAGTTTGCCAATCTAGACAAATGCTAAACAAACAAAATAGGGTATAAATATCTTATTAAATGTATTGCATTTGTGTTTATCACTGAATCCTCTTTAAAATTCAGACAAATATTTTATATTACCCAGTATTGCCCAGTATTACCCACTAAAACCCAGTAAAACCCGGGTTTTCCCAGTATTTCCCACTGGGCTGGGCAATACTCATAAAACCCGGGTTTTTGCCAACCCTGTCTCTTACCGTTATAATATCTGAGGCAAAGTGTTCTTTGTTAATCATGTCTGTTCCTGTATTATCCAGGACAACTATAGCATTGGCATGGGCAGCTACTTCAGCCTCAAAAGCCTGGTGTTTCTGGATCTTTGCCTGGTAGTAAAAATTACAATGTAAACAGTACTCTCCCTTGTAGGTTTTGCTATCAGTTTATTTTTGTAAACTTTAAAAAGTTTCTCCCAATACCCACTTTCATTAGACAGTTTTTCTCTAGGTCTGCATTTTAAATTACCAAAATCTAATACAAAATATATTTGTATGTTACTGAAAATCAAATGTAATAGAAAATTTTGCATTTCTCATTCTGCAATAGATAAAACCATAGATAAAAGAAAAGATATAATTATAGTGCACCCCTCCAAAATGATCATTTTCATTACCTGCAAGTTTGTGGGATCTCTATAACTTTCATCTGAGGCAGTTTGTAATTTCTCATAAATCCAACTCTCGAGCTCATCTGCATCTCTTTTGAAATACTGGTACCTTCTTGAATCTTCAAGTTTCTGACGCCTATCTGAGCAGAGGCTTTTAAACTGTTCATAACGACCAAGAACTTCCTGTCTACGACTCTGAATGTCTTCAGCTGTCTCAAGAATCTTGATCTCTCGAGGTTGAACCTCTGTCATCTTGCCTTCTTTCTGAAACAAAATAACCAATTCTTAATGTTTCTAAAACTAATTTAAAAAAAACAGTGAGTTACAAATGTATGAACCTTAAATGTAAAATGTTTTGATTTTTTAAGACGAGTACTAGAAATCAATTAAAAAATATCTCAGTATATTCCATCAGTATAAATACATGATAAAATAAGTGTGCTTTAGACTTCAATCACTTACACCCTGTTTCACAGTCAGCAGTCATAGAAATTGGGATTTGGCATTTACAGGACTGAAATGACAATTCTTCTTAAGAATATATTACAAAATTAACAAAAATTGACTGGATCAAATATATTTTTTCAGGACATGCCCTGTTGGTCCTGTGCTAATTTCTAGGACAGAATTAAGATCAATGATTTTAACTTAACTTTTTAAGTACCAAGGATGAGGTAAGAACATTTTTCATATGACCACAAACATTTGCAGCCCTAACAGTATAATGGTATGGTGGTGTCATCATCTGAAGACATTTGATTCCAGATAATAACTTGAGTACAGCTATAGAAGTACAGCAGTACAGCAGATCTCTATAAAAGTGTACCACAAGGTTCAATGCCACCATGACCAAAGAAAAGGAAGATTGGGATTGATTTGGAGGTTATGTCCTTAATGGTTTAAGAATGTTGGGCCAAATGCAAAAAAATCTAGTTTCCAGATAAGTAGTTACACAGGTTGTGGATTTCCTTCAACTATGGGACCAAACAGAAGTCAAAATTGGAGTCTATTCTGTTGATTTCATCCCATCAAATTGCCTGAAATTTCAGTTTTAGTTCAACATGTTTAACACACATATCTGGAGATGGGCATCACATTTTCAGCATTATTTGCAATACTTTTATAAATTTAAAAATCTCCATGCTGGACAGATTTCCAAATTTACATGTTTTTTTTTTTTTTATATATATATTTACATAAGCATGCACACATCTTAGTTACTGGAAACCCTGAATTTTATATGCATATTAGCTTGAATTATTTTTCAGGGAAATTAATTCACAAATACTTAAATTTTCTAAAAGATTTATTGTAAAAGAGGGACGAAAGATACCAGAGGGACAGTCAGACTTGTTTCTGCCACCTGAATTACTTATATTTGATAACCATTTCATTTGGGTTTTTTTTACATTAAGAGTAAAATAGCTCCCTTACATATTTTTAACTTCATATTTATGTCTTATCATTGAGGTGATATGTAAATGAGAAGCTGTCATTCTATTTTTAAATATTACTGGGAAAGTTGCTGGTTCAGATATTCTATTTTTAGTGATTATCATTACAACCTATTGCATTGTTTTAATGATGCAAGAAAGATAATCACTATAATTAAAATATTGTTCTATCTTTAGATTGTAAACATGTATTTAAATGATATTCACAGGTGAAAAAATTCAAAGATATTTGTCCATACTGCTGATGTAAAAGATAAGCAAGTAAAGTTTTTGTTATGTTATCTTAATAAGAGATTGTTGTTTATTTGAAGATAATGATTTATTTTTTAAATCATAATATTTCCTCACAAAAGATAAAAGTTGATGACATTAATTAATTAATCAATTATAAGTTAAATGGAAATAAATGGAGAATGTGTCCATGGGATGGAGGGGCATAAAAAATCATTAATTAATGGTTTACATTTACAGTAGGTAAAGTTTCAAAATACTCGAGTAAAAAAATAATATAAGAATTTTATATTTTTGTTTGTTTTTGCTTTTGAGTATATTTAACTAGTAATACATGTTGTAATTGGTTAATAAATTTGACAAGCATTAGGCCATAGAACACATGCCAGTGCTAACAAAAACAGTAATTACTTACTTAGATCAAAATAATTCACTGTAGAAAGTCAACAATGATCCCAAGAGGCCAGAATAATATGTATCCACAACAGAGAAATATAATTAGGATAAATCTCGAAGTGATTTAATTTTATTCTCCATAAAGCATAACTATTCTACACCAGTTTACATGCAAATTCAAAACTTGAGTACCTTTACTACCTTAGTATTTGGTTCTAACTAACAGGTCTGACTAGAAATTCTATGACCAATTAGTGAATTACACTGATTATGGCATATTGACAAAAAGTTACTTATGACATTATCTAAGACGCATCTTACTCATATGTACAGTACAACTAATACTATGATGACTAAAATAAACACACTGAGTAATAAACTACCATATGTTATCAATATATATATGTGCAAGTTAATCCAAAAATTTAATTCCAATTTATTTTGTTTTAAAATTAACAGAGAATAATTGTTCATTCTCTTTATTTCATCATAATCAAACTGAAAAAGATGGTATGAAAACTTTAATAAAACCCCTTTAAAAACTATAGATAGGAAAACAGAATACAGACAAGGTAGAAATATAAAATAGTTATAATTAAACTACTGTTTTTTACTCTTGAAAAAAATATTACTACTGCAGCTACTTAAACGTATTTCTATATTTACAACAAATTGGGGTGTTGTTTTTTAAATTAAAAAAAAACATTTCAATTATTCTTGACCCTTACCTCTTGAAACTGGAGTACTTCTTATTGATAAAAGATATAAAAACAAGCAGTAGATCCCATAATAAACTAAGTAAGCAAATGCCAACACTACGATTGTTATCACAAACACATCTGGATAATCTTCAAAAAATGGGCATTTGTGCATTTGTTATCAATTAGTCACACCCTTTCACAACATAAAATAGTATCTTCCATACACCCCTAATCTCAAAATGTATTAATCCATCCTAATCATCCATTCATAAATATCAGCATGTGTTGGAATGTTTGTATTTACTTGTGATGATAACATGGCTGCATGAAGTCAAGAAAATATTGATAACAAACTGATCAATACATTTTTGTCTCATCACTATGGATACCAGCCAAATATTCAATAAAAAAGAGGCAGTGATGTTGCAGATGTTATGTAAAAGCTAATTAAATATCCCTTGAGGATTGTAAATATTTCCTGGTGGTCAGATAATCTCTCCAAAGCATTAAATGAATAACTGCAATAAAACCAATACATTTCATTTTCTCAGAAAAAATCTTTTCAAAGTGAGCCATACAAATTTAGAATATCTTTCTGCAGCAAAAGTTTACAAAATTGTGCTGACAATGCCAAGAAAATCAATAAGGATTAAAAATACTTCTAGGCTTTAAAGTATCAATAAATCTTTGAGAAGAAAATCAAGTTATGTTAGAACACCATATATACTCATATAATGGCATTTTATCAGAACCAAAATTTGAACAACTTAAAAATTACTATGAATTATATTATTTTACTTGATGTATTATATAACAATATAACTGTAAACAAATGTTTCGATATACAATGCGTCTAAATTAATGTATTGTTTGTTTCCCCAATCCCAACCCTGCCAATCCAGGTGTGGGTAGGTTGGTAGGGAATTCATTTTTTTTCCCAACAAGCTGGAACAATATTGGTCGATCATGCAAGCCTGAAATCAACAATGAATAAAATAATATTTGACTTAGATTTGACAATAAAATTTTGTGAGTCGGACCGTTTTTGCAGGGTTGGTCGGGATTGGGGAAACAAACAATATTTTATTTTAGGCCCAAACAATGTTTAACATTCAACCTTTGAAATGCATGAAGCTGTATATCAAACAGGGGTATTAAATTAATGCAAATCCACACTTCCTTACATTATATTTTTAAGGACATCAAAGTTAGTATGAAAGTTTATTATTAAAGTTGTGTGAATCACTCTGCGATTATTACACCAATCAATATATTACGTCCCAACTTAACTTTGTTAAATTTTTATCTCTTTTTAATGAGAAACACTGAATTTCATTATCATGCTAAACATACTAAACAGAGCAATTTCTTTTCTTTTAAGATATACACCAAAAAATCTTTTTAGTACTAGATAATTAGTTGGTAGTTTCAGACAAGAGAACTAATTCAATTATGCAACTTCATGTACATGTCAATGTGAAATAAAACTTGAACAACTTTTCATTTGAACTGTTACTTTCATTGGGTACTCAGATATGAATTTAACATGAATATAAAAATAATACGAAACATTTGGCGATATAATAATATAGTAAAAAAATGAACATTTTAGCGCCATGAGGCCATAAAAAAATAGGTTTGTTTGCCAAAACCCTACCTACCCAGAAAAAAGCTGCCTACTCAAATTCTTTTATTGTCCTGTTTTGAAGAAGTTTTTTATTAATCAGATAGGCATGAAGATTAATAAACACCCGATACTTCAATTTCTTTTTTTGAAAAAAAAAAAAAAGAAAATGCCTACCTACCTACCCACTGTCTCAACCTTTGGGTAGGGTTTGGGCAAACCAAAATATTTTTAATTGTGGCCTGAGAGGAGAGCACTTCTCTCTCAAATCTCACTACCTCTCCTTATTCCTTTCAAAAAGAGAAGTGATTCCTCCCTATGATTCTGAAGTTTTGAAGTACGCACAGTAATAAGTGCTGGAAGTAATAAAAATATTTTGAAATAAGCCACAAACTGTAAATTGAAGTAAAGGACGTGAAAGCAACTTTATCGCCCCAGTCGCCTGCTAGAGTTCCATTTTAGCAGGGATTCAAGGTAAAACTAATCTTTTTTCCACTGTATATTTTGAACTTCAGATGACCCAATGAAAAAAAGAGATTTGTAGACATGATCAATCTCAAAGATACCAGTCTTAAACAGGATATTAATCTGATAAAACAGTAAAAATCAATTTCCAAACAATTTTGTTTTAACAGACCAGACTGATTAATCTCAAATATAACTGCCATCAACTGCAATCTAGTTATGAAAAACATCATAAATGTATGTACTGTGTTACCTAAGGTTTGTGAATGCATCGATATCTAGTGTGGTGGGTGTCTGAGATTTTTTTCAACTGTCACTGGCTAGCCTATTCAGTGAAGAGAAAGTTTGAGTGCATTGAGACTTTCCAGCCAGTGCATACATGTAGCCTCTGTACCAATAAGACTTCTATAATGTCTCATCTTGATAGCGGATGGAACCTACAACCTTTTGTCCTAGGCACAACTGTAGAGGATACCAGAGTTGCAAGATCCTAATTTTTGAATTTAGGAAATCAACTGAAAGTGCATTTGTTATGGTCAATAGAAGCAACTTTAAGACTAGTCTCTTTTCTGAATTTTCCTGAATACAAGTTGATTAAATGATCCCTCTGAAAATCAACATATTCCAAGAGATCCAACTTGTAAACAATCTCGCAATCAGAAAGTCATAGTTGCTAACCAAAAGTTGTTTCCTTTTAACTAAACTTTTGCACTTTGCAAATTTTTTCACTTGCATCCTGAACATGCATGAAACATTCGCCACTGTATATGAAGCAACCAACAATCTATCAATTAAACACCTGAACATGCATGAAACATTCGCCACTGTATATGAAGCAACCAACAATCTATCAATTAAACACCTGAACATGCATGAAACATTCGCCACTGTATATGAAGCAACCAACAATCTATCAATTAAACACCTGAACATGCATGAAACATTCGCCACTGTATATGAAGCAACCAACAATCTATCAATTAAACACCTGAACGGGATATCATCAAAGAACCACCTCCCCCTTTTTAGGTCAGTCAGCAGGTCTCCCCTAATATAAAAAGTTCTGGATCTGGCGCTGATCATTACCTATTTAGATGATATATCCTAACCTGTATCATGTTTTTTTTTCTAGCAGTGCACTTGTAAAGCAGCTTTTTAGTAACCACTTAAATATACCTGTATAATTTTATTTTTTTCCAAAAGGGAGATAATCACAGTGATGTCACCTCATTACTTATTCACATTCCATGCATAACCTACAATTTAAGCATCTTTGCAAGCGCATTTTCACGCTTTTCTTATTTAACAGATATTTTATTTTCTAAATAGTTAAAATACTGAAAACAGATTACTCGGAAGTATGAATAAAACATTTACTAGCATGGGGCAAGATGACTGTTTACAAGTTGAAGTTTGGGCGCGGCAGCCGGCTGCACCGGTTTACCAACCACATTTGTCGTATAAACACTATATGGCAATGCACTGTGTATACATTTTATCTTCATTCTTAGAGGATGTATTAGAACAATTGTTATATGTGTTATAAAAGTTAAAAATGCTTACATGCACTAAATCTTCTAGGTGTATTTGGTTGATTATCTGACCTCACCGAAAAATATCCAAGTTATTGCTGTTCCATGTAATGTCTCAACTAAATTCGAAACTGAATAAGCGGTTTTAAAAATTAATCTACGAAGTGCACCCTTGTGTTTGCTGTGCCTTAATTGAAACTTTGTCAATTCTGATATATTTTTAAAATATGAAAAATAAATAATAATAAACGATGCATAGATTTAAAACCTAAATTATGTTAATATTGTTTTATATTAAGGGAGTGAAACAACACGAGAACAGCCAAAAATATATAATACACAAAGTGGTACTCGGAAAAACAATTACAACATTCCGGATTTAGACTGAATCCTAGGATGGACAAATTTAAATCCATCTTTAAAAATGAATTTGTTTAAATACTTTTTAAACCATTTTTTTTTAAAGGTATGTCGGTTATTGATTTTAGGATGTACGGTTGTTGGGCGGACGGGCCGTCGGCCTCCCAAACAGTGTCCGTTCAATAACATGAAAACGCTTTGATTTTTTTTGTTCAAATTTAGATATTAGACATATAAGGAAGGGGGGGGGGGGGTCAGATATGTTGTCTCCTGTGACTAAATGGAGGTCAAGTTCATTTTTTAACGATTTTGAGCTTTTCGCCTTATTGAGTTATCGCCCTTTCTAATATCCAAAAGTGGTAATATTATGTGATTGAGTTATTTCTCTTTGAACAGAGATGGTTAATTATATAGATAAAGTTTGACTAATTTCCACCTGTTTATAGACAACAGAGATACTGGTAAATGTCGTATGTTTAGATTGACAAACAATGTTGATTCCTATGAGTTGATGATCATAACTGAGCTTTATAGACTGTATAAATAAAGTTAGTAATTATCTGTTCATTATTAGACATTTTGAAGATAATTACAGATCAACCGACCGGAAAAAAATCGAACTTGATCTGTTAATTGTCATGGTAAAACTATTTATTTCTAAGTTAATTTCTAAGTCCATAACTCTGCAATAAATCATCAGATCAGAATCTTATTCGAATTTAATAATTATTTCGAATTTAATCTGTAACTCCTCTTGATAAAACTATATACTAAAATTGTGGAAAATTGATTTGCCGGACTGAGGGATGATCGGATGGACAGACAGACAGACAAACAGACAGACAGACAGACAGACAGACAGACAGACAGACAGACAGACAGACAGACAGACAGACAGACAGACAGACAGACAGACAGACAGACAGACAGACAGACAGACAGACAGACAGACAGACAGACAGAGGGGCCGAAGGTTGGTGGTTTTCTCGGTGCACTCCAGCTTCCTCCACCAATAAAAATTGGCCACTACACAATAGCCCAAAAGTCGCGCTTAAAAACACCAACAATCGATCAATATTTTATTATAATCCTTCCATTTTCTATAAACATGTATTTAGAATATTCTAGGTTTATTCAATGTATGATAATATTTTTTTGTTTGTTATCCAAAACTAGCAGACTCAACTCTTGGATCACTATCTTTTGCAGATGATTTACTTTTGATAACAGAGGGTAGAGAAGTTCTACAAAACAGTATACATAAATTGAGTAGTTTCTGTGAAAATTGCCAACATACTCTAAACATGATGATGAATATTATAAAATTAAAATCATGATTTTTACAGCCGCGTTCACACAGAGTATACAGTGGCGTAGCTATGTCATTTTCAAGTGTACGCCCGAACCTCGGTCAGGGTCTAAAGACCCTATTGGATCCAGGCCAATGTAGATGAGCGCGTGCTAAGCCTCTGGAAGTTTTAAAGTTATCATGAATGACATACCATTCCTGACATTGAAAACTCATATCCATAACACCATTCTTTAGATTCAAAATGGTTACTTTTTTATTTATAATCTATTCATTGTTTATTTAGAATCGTAAATGAACATAAAATGATTAATTTTCTGAGTTGTTCGGGTGCAATATTAAAGTGTGTAAATAGAACCCTGTTTCTCGCCTGAAAAGTTTATTCATTTATCAGTCCGTTACAGGATTTAAACAAAAAAAATATTTTCATTTAATTTCTGCACAAGTTTCATGACAAAATATGGAGGTTTATAAATTTATCATGTAAATTAACTCGACATCATAGATACCAGGATGGAAATTTATTTTTGCGCTATACGCGTTTTCCTCCAAGAAATTTTCATTAACTTTGACCACGGTTTTACAAATAATTTATGTGTACCAAATTTTAACCTTAGAATGTAAATACTTCAAGAAATTCCTTTTAAAATCCATGAATTACGGGCCCGGAAAATTCATCATATATAATTTCGTGATTATACGCTGGATACTCTTTTGACCATAAACAGTTTTTGTCCAGCTGTCGTAAAATCATACGACGGTTTGACAAAGTTATTGATACATTAAAACTTCAACCTCATACTGAACCTATATCTACACAGTTATAATTAAAAAAAAATGCAAACCACATTTCGAATCTAAGTACATAAGGAATTGCTTTAAAAAAGGAAAACGAGTATAGAAATCACGGTAGATTTAGACTTTGACAGAAAATGAACAAATATATGTCATTTTTATTCCAAATTACAAGCAATTGAAGAAAGACTTAGAAGGTTGACACTGTTAACCAATTCTTTTAATAATATCTAGATGAAAATATTTTGTTTTACCAAATTCAAGTGTACGCCCGGGCGTTTTGACGTAAACGTAGCTACGCGCATGGTATATTAAAGTCCTATGAACTCTTATAAAGAGCAATGGAAACCGTACCCTAATTCAAGTTTAGAAGACCTAGCATAAAAAGCAAGCAAAATCAAGTTTTTATGTGGTACCAAAAGCACCAATCTATTTGTCTGTAGGACTAGGCTACTTTGAAAGGAGGATAGTATACAATGACTTCACGGTTCAGCTAACAAGCATGCTAACCAAAGACAATTACCTTTAGCTACAAACTCACTGAAGTCGGATGTAGCGGTCTAATCAGTTTTAACTTATTCAGGGATATCAACGTCTTTAGTCTAAAGAAGAAAGAATGACATCCAAAGGAGCATGTGAAGCATCTGAAGGAGCAACCTATGACTCAGGTTTGTTTTAAAAAGGAAGATTTGGTATGATTGCCAATGAGACAACTCTCCACAAGAGACCAAATGACACATAAATTAACAACTATAGGGCACCCTACGGCCTTCAACAATGAGCCAATCCATTATCACATACTAGTCAGATACAAAAGACCCATCATTACAACAAATGTAGAACAGTTCAAATGAGAAAACTATCGTACTAATATAATTATGTACAATATAATGTCTGTTCATTTACTCATTTACTTTCAAGCTTTTCAAATTTCATTGAAAGATTGAAAAATGGTGTTTCGAGTTGTGACCCTGCCGCTTACAGTTTAACATTGATGATTGTCACTTTTACCGTTCAGAAGTCCTTTTGATATTGAAAACTGCAAGAACACAAATAAATGTTAAAACATCTGGTTTGCTGTAACTCTGACAGCGTCTTGTATAGACGGCGTGCACAAAGTTGACGGCAACTGTAAAATGCGCTTTTTAAATAGTTTTATACAACCGTGTTTGAAATATTTTTGGATAAGAATAAGAATAAGAACTTTTTTATGATAAAATGATGAATGCATGCCATTAAAATCCACATTACTAGTAAGGTAACTTAAAATTTAATCTATAAAGGATGAAACGGACATATAGAAAACGGCAAAAATACGTTGTAACTTGTAACATTAAAAAAGCATAAATTAGAGTTTTTGACCTAAAACTTTTACAAATTCAACATATTTTCCTGCATTTTCGTATAATAGAATTGTTAGGATTCGGACTCGGACATATCAAGAAATTCATCGCAAAAAAATCAAAAACGATCATGGTAGATAAGTTTGGAATGATCTTCGTTATGTGTAAGAAGTAGTAATTTGGAAGGACTAATAATCGAAGTGGAAGAATCGGCAAGAAAAAATATGTAATTGCAATCTTTTTATTTTCAAAATAACTTGGTATTCCAAATGTGCATAACAAGAGGTTTTAAATAATCTGCAAAATATGAAAGATTCGATAGTCCAGACTGAACACCAGAATATTCTTAATGTCCAGCTATTATGTTACAATCTAAAGAAATGACGTTTTAACGCTATTTTCTGAAAAGGGTCCACGACATAGTCGCTAATTATTTCCATTTCACCGCTCTTAGAATATATTTATTTATATTTCCAGAATGTGCATTTGCTGCACTTTTTTGTTCGAAAGAAAAAATAAATATGTTGAACGTAAATATTTAAAGTTATGTGATAAACTAGGTGTCCAGTGTTTTTGTGACGCTCTTGTTTTCTGGGGGAAAATGCCGACGTCGTAAATGGTTTTAGTAATTTGAAGACGTTACGTTTGTGGACTCAGCTTTGTGCACGCCGTCTGAGGGTTGAAAAGACTTAGTGTTGATCGTGAGCACATTTTTATAATGAAACACAGATGTGCATCAGTCAACTCTTTAATACCATAATCAAATTATAAAAAGAAGCATTCAGTTCTGAAATAAATGTAAGTATGAAATTTATCTATGTACACGTCATCTCATAAAAAAAATGTACATTGATTGATTGAGATTGGATGAAACCATACACCATTTTTCACATTCCAGATGAAAATGACCCATTGAAATTTTGAATTTTACTAGAAAATGATTCATGATCAAACTTATAATCCCAACTACTGAGTGTATTCTGGTGTGTACATGTTTGTAAAACTAATTTGCTTGTTGTAGAAATTAGCCTGGGATATCAAGATGCAGATATCCACCAGATACCAAATGCCACACCAAAGCCAACCTCATCAAAAGTTGAGGGACTTATAAACACGTCTGCATCCTTCATTGTAATGGACTTAGAAACAACTGATTTGAGTATGTTAGCTGTCATATATAATCAGTTATGTTTGAACAGTTCTTTATTTGAAAATCAATGGCTTCTAACAAAAAAAATAGAATTCTGGAGCTTTTAAATTTCATTTTTAAAACCGCTAATATTAAAAAAAAAAGATTGGGTATGATTGCCAATAAGACAACTTCTCACAAGAGACCAAATGACACAGAAATTAACAACTATAGATCACTGTATGGCCTTCAAAATGAGCAAAGCCCATACCGTATAGTCAGCGCTAAGAGGCACTGAAATTACAAATGTGAAATAATTCGAACGAGAAAACCTATTTAAACAAAATTGTAATTATTGTAACACATAAACACATTTGAAAGTCATTGCATTCTGGATAATAAAACACAGAAATGTTGGAAAACTGCACACAAGACAACAATCACATTATATCAATTGGAACCGTGACATATATATCATACCACACTGCGTGACAGTCTTATAAATCTGCTATTCACAACAATATACTACAATGACTTTTCTTCTTGAGAATGCTTAATTTAAAAATGAATTTATTTATTTTTAATTCCAGTTAGGCATAATGTTATCCCTCATATAACTCAGATAGCCGCTGTAGAACACGAAACTGGCAGCCAGTTTTCCTGTTATGTGGTACCAAAAGCTCAAATGTCATCAGGAGCTGCAGAAATAACAGGAATTATGTGGGACGGGACCAACCTTAGACTAAAGGGAAACGTTGTCGCTGCAGTACCGATATTTGAAGCTCTCAGCAACTTTTTTTTATGGTTGCAGAAATTTCAAAATGCTGTCCTGATTGCCCATAATGGAAAACAGTTTGACTTCAGTATTTTGTCAAACGCAGCTGACAAATCTAAATTATTTAATATGTTCTTGGAAAGTTGTGTTGGCTGTATTGACTCTATTGATGTCATGAAATCTAAATTTCCAAAACTTCAGAAGTATTCTCAACCTTACTTGGCAGAATTTATTTGCAATAAAAACTATAATGCACATAATGCACTGGACGACGTGTCAATGTTAAATGAAATATTAAAAGAAGCAAAGGTTTCTTCAGTTGACCTCTTAAAGCATATATACTCGCCTGCTGATCATTTGCTACAGGAAAACTTTAATAAAATAAGCTCAAGAATTTACCCAGCCTGCATTTCTTAATTGGTCAGGGTTCGGTGGAAATGACAATAGTAGAAACATTTCAGGATCCGGTTTAAATTTTGACCACTTGAAACTTATCTGGAAACGTGAAGGTGGGGATGGACTCACACATTTTTTGCCTGCCAAAAACAGTATTGGTAAACCAAGAGTTTCCAGCGACAAACAACTTATATGCTCATTTGTTCAGAAGCTGTCTCAGCTCTTTGCAGACACTATTTGACTAATTTATATACTTTTAAACACAATATTGATGTTCCAATATTGATGTTATACATGTAGTTCCACTTTTTCAATGGTTCATTTTCATTTATCCAACTTTTTAAAATTATAGGTAGTACAGGTAAAAAAAAAGTTGGCCGATGATAGATGAGATCAAAGGTAATCAAGAACAAAGAATCTTTCAATTAGAGTTTGGGTTGAATGACAGGTGAAAAATAAGACTGAAATTTATACCCGGATTAAATTTTCTGTAGTATTATTTAGCATAACATGTTAAAAAGTGCAACTGACATTTAGTTAATGTGATGTAAATCATTTGAAAGTATTTAAAAGTTTTTTAACCGTTAATTAAAATGTGAATTGGATAGAAAAATATCAGTTGCATTTTTATTCATGAAGAGATTTGTCAATGAGATGGAGCTTTTTTTGTGTAATAGAATAAGACAGATCCTCTTCGTTCATTTTTTTCTGTTCTTCTGACCAAATGATATAAATGGGACAAACTATATGTTGAATACGTTTAACTACACAAAGACTCTGACTAAACAGAACAAAATTCACACAACATATATACATAGTCTGGTAGTGATTCTGGTTTGTATATAAAGAACTATCGAAAAGGAAATGGTGTACAGTCTCAATGCTGCATCCACAAAAGCAAGATGGATTAGCAATTATATTGACTCTAAACAAGTCATAGTTTAAGAAAGATGAGTAGGATCTGCATTGTGTAAGAATAATATTTAGTGTTTACGGTGCCAGGGCAGTCCATTTCTGTACATTTCCAGTATACAAGATCTGCATCTCTGCCCTGTAGTGACCTCTGGCAGAGGTATTAGTTGTACTCTTGTACTTGTGCGTTTGCCATTTGTGCAATAATGAAATTTTTGATTGGATGGCTTTATATACTAAAACATGTGCTTAACTATGAAATGTAATTTTATAAGAATAAAGTTCATTCATTCATCATTTCATTCATTCATTCATTCATTCATTCATTCATTCATTCATTCATTCATTCATTCATTCATATTCATTCATTCATTCATTCATTCATTCATTCATTCATTCATTCATTCATTCATTCATTCATTCATTCATTCATTCATTCATTCATTCATTCATTCATTCATTCATTCATTCATTCATTCATTCATTCATTCATTCATTCATTCATTCATTCATTCATTTCATTCATTCATTCATTCATTCATTCATTCATTCATTCATTCATTCATTCATTCATTCATTCATTCATTCATTCATTCATTCATTCATTCATTCATTCACATGTTTTGGAAAGATTACTGAGTACTGTTACTGTTAAAAATAAAATGTAACAAGTTTACTATCGCCTATTTATATATATATAGGCGATCCGATGGATACATCTGTTGTAGGGTTGTCACTGACTCAGACGTACTTATGAATATAATTATTTTCTGTGACTGTATCTTACATTAATTTGTAGGATCCTTTACTATAGATAATTTAGCTGATCTGTAACAATAACATCTTCATGCCTTATATATCATGTACTGTAGTACGCCGCTAGATTAAAACTGACGTGGAAAGGTAACACATGCCCACCGAAAGCTCTTTTTTTTAGAGAGCCCAGGTGGTCGTGTGGTCTAGCGGGACGGCTGCAGTGCAGGCGATTTGGTGTCACGATATCACAGTAGCATGGGTTCGAATCCCGGCGAGGGAAGAACCAAAAATTTGCGAAAGCAAATTTACAGATCTAACATTGTTGGGTTGATGTTTAGACGAGTTGTATATATATATATATATATATATATATTAAATAATATAAAAACATACAGGAACAAATTTACTGTCAAATTTTAGAAAGACACCTTATTATTACTAAACAAACAACCCAATGATTAACAAAAATTAAAAGTTGGCTAAATGAGAATACCTTATTTTAAAAAGTTGGATAAATGAAAAGACATATCTCGATTAGTGACTATTTGAAAAAAAGTTTTGCCAGTAAGGATAATTCTCTCTTATGAGTAAAAGGATATCTATATTTGGTATTAGCATGCATTGCAAGTTCCTGATGTCTGTAAAACAGTTTTCAATTGACATTGACCACATTTAATGGATCAGTGAACAAAGTTAAGTATTCATGGTCAAGTCCATATATCAGATACAAAAAGCAATAGGTCTGTTATATTTGTTGTATTGCATGATTGATCCTGATCTCATTTTCATGGTTTATTGATCAATGTTAATTTGTCTTTTTTGTCTTTTTTTCAATTACTGGTAAGGAAAAGGGTAAACTATATTTTGTTTATAAGGTGTATGTACATATATCTTTTGGCAGGTGTCATCTGACCTTGACCTTATTTTCATGGTTCATTGTTCAATGTTAGTTTGCTCTGTTTGGTCTGTTTTCAGACAATGTAAGGATATCTGAACCATATTTCACAGTGTGGGAACGGAACTGTACGGTTTTCTAATAATTTGGTCATTCGGGAGACTGTCAAACGGGGCTCCGACATTTGCAAAATAACAAGTTGCTTGATGGAAACTTCGACGAACTCTTATGTTACTCTATAACGTTTCTGCTTCAAGTTTTGGTAGCTAAAACATTCTTTATGTAAATATGAACCAATAAAATAATAAGAAAGATATATGCATCCAAACGTTTTCCTTAGAATGGTGGAGCTCCGTGGAATACGATCAAAACTGTCACACAACAGCGATAAAAAATGTCAAATAAACATCGAAAAATCGATGTTTGCTACCTGAATTTTCACACTCATTTCTCCACAAAACTAGCACAGCACAAGACCAAACTATAAAATATCAGATAATATTAGTGATATTATAGTAAACCTAGAAATGAAATTAAATTGTGTAAGTGACCATAACTTGGAAATTGAAATAGGACGCTATAAAAAATTCAAAGAGAACACAGACTGTGAAAAGTTTGTAAAATTTTAGATGATGAGGAACACTTTTTCCTTCATTGCCAAATTAACAGTAATATTGGAATTCCCTTATAAATGCAATAAAACTCATTGCATTATCCTAATTTTAACCAGCTTGACTCAAACTCTAAACTTAAAACTATTCTAGATCCCAATAAAGATATTTTGTCTAGTCATGGTTGTAGACTATATAAAGCAATATATGGAATTGCGAAAATAAGGTCCACATTAGTCAATTATATACTTATAATATGATATATTATTACTATCAACTTGACTTGTTTAAAACAGTTATCATGTATTATATGTTTCTTGTCATGCATTTGTGTATATTATGTTTGCATTTTAACCCGTTAGGGTTTCACTTTTTGCAATAAAGTTATTCATATTATTATATTTTTTTATCTTAAAACAGGGACTTTATATGTTAGTATAGAAAGTGCCTGCTTAAAACTATGAATTGGGAAATTTAAGGATCTATATATTTGACTTACAACGGAAACCTGTTCTAAATATATAAGATACACTTGTTTGCTTTTCACGATTCGATTTGACTGATTTTTACAGTTGAGTCTTAGATGCATGATTTTTTTATTAGTTGTTAGTGGCTTTGAACTAGCTGTCAGCTCTCAGATATGTTCCTAGTGTCTTTTTGTTGTCGGGATGTATAATACAAGTATCCGGCCACGTCCACTTGTATTTTTGTCCATCTGATGAGTTAAGCCTTTTTCAACTGATTTTTATAGTTCGTTCTTATGTTGTACTGTTATACCACTGTCTTAGGTTAGGGGGAGGGTTGGGATCCCGCTAACATGTTTAACCCCGCCACATTATTTATGTATGTGCCTGTCCCAAGTCAGTAGCCTGTAATTCAGTGGTTGTCGTTTGTTTTATGTGTTACATATATTTGTTTTTCGTTCATATTTTTTTATATTTATCAATAAGGCCGTTAGCTTTCTCGTTTGAAATGTTTTACATTGTCATATCGGGGCCTTTAACAGTTGACTATGCGGTATGGGCTTTGCTTATTGTTGAAGGCCATACGGTGACCTATAGTTGTTAATGTCTGTGTCATTTTGGTCTCTTGTGGACAGTTGTCTCATAGGCAATCATACCACATCTTCTTTTTTTTACAGCCTTTTCGTGAATAGTAAAATCACAAAAATACTGAACTCCGATGAAAATTCAAAACAGAGAGTCCCTAATCAAATGGCAAAATCAAAAGTTAAGACACATCAAACGAATGGATAACAACTGTCATTTTCCTGACTTGGCACGCGGCACTATTTTAAAAAGCTTGATTTCAAAAATTGTCCAGATATTTTCGAGCTGTAAGGATCTTGCATCATACTTCCCGATGATATACAAATGTAGATATGTGTCACTGCTTTGGTGTCTTAAATTTCAATCTGAATATGGTACGATTTGTCGTTATTGACTTTAGGGTTTATAATGTATTCGTATCATTATTTTATGATCGGGTGGGGAAAATACATAATGATTGAGGCAAAGTAAGGCTCGTAAACTTTAGCTAGTAACTATTTTTTTATACCATTACTTTCTAGCCTAAAAACATCTTTTGAAACATACGATATCGCGAGCAACTCTCAGCTGGTTTCGTACATTCACTAAAAATCTTACGACTAAAAAGTTGATCACAAGTTCAACAGTGAACAATTCAGTATACGTGCTATCAATTTTACAGGCGAAGGATGACAGAATTGGACGGAAATGGTAACTCCTAGAAAACTAAATGAAATAAAAGTAAAAAGATGAATTATATTAAAGCAAGACAAGACAAGACAAATACTTTATTAGAGTCTCACCTCAAAATTGACATACATTTATACATTTATAAAATTACAGTAATATTTAAAACAACATGAGCCACTCTAAAAAGAGTTATGAGAGACTATAAAATTTCTAGCATTATATTTGTCGTGGATATTCAACAACAATTAACCAATTCAACTTATTTCGTAACCAGACATTAATTAGTACCAATAAATGTCAATTATGATACTTAATTAGATTCATAATTTTAGAGGAAAACACTTATAGGAAAAAATAATAACACATACTAATATACTGTTAATACAGACATCAACGAATTCATTAATTCGTGAATAATATGGTAGTTTGTCTATGACAGTTCGTAAGTGTGAATTTATTTTTTTCTACATACAAAACTTCTCTTGACATCCCACTTCGATTGCTAAAATGATTCTAAAACTAATATCTCACCATGTAAAACAAGATGTTGTTTTGTTGAATCTATATAAATGTAGATAACAAGTAGACGAGATTTATTTTTAAAGATTGTTTAGGAATAAAAGATTTCTGCTCCCTTTTGTATTAAAAATATAAAAACAAAGAGATGTGGATTGATTACCAATTAGACATCTATCCAACTGAGTTCAAATGATATGAAAAACAATGGGTCATTATACCATAAAAGATCCCAACCGAAGACAAATGTGATGCAATCGAAACGAAAAATAAACGGTCTGATTATAACAAAACAATTCCAAGCAAGATATTTAACAGACAACAACCATCACTAAATTACACAATCCTGGCATAGGGCAATTTATTGTTTCACAAGGTACGTGTATACTTAAAATGTTCGGACCGTTTCAGTGTGGTCCTAATGATTTTGCTTGTCAGTAATTATACCTAACAGAGAGGATGTAGAGGTTTCACGATAGCAAACTGATTGATAGGTTGGGAGAGTAAGTAAAAGAAATCTACCCACCACCGAGTCATCGGACGTTCTAATGGTACTAAATTAAACTAAAATCAAACCAGAAATAACCTTTTCAATTATAATATTTTCCAAAAAGTAGTTTCATATAAAATATGTAGTAAAAAATCCCAATAGACGAATACTAATATGCCTATACTCTGTATATTATATAGTTTGGTTCCAGTCAGGACCAATTATATAGTTTGATTCCAGTAAGGACCATAAAATCGTTATAAAGTCAATTAGTTCACGTTTCGTCTATCTTCTAACCATTTGATAATATCATTCCCTAAATACTTTTAAAAAGATCTTAAAAGGGGAGACAAATTTTCATTAGAAAATAACCAAACAAATTTTGCTTCATTGAGATTTCTAAAAAGTTAAGGTTCATATTCTTGAAAAACAAACTCATCATAGATACCAAGATTTAAATTTTGTATTTGCGCCAGACTTCGTTTGTCTTCAAAACTGAGACTCATCAGTGACGCTCGAATAAAAATAAGTTAAAAAAAAATGCAAACAAAGTACGAAATTGAAGTGTATCGATCGATCGCTTTGTGATCGTTGTATACTGGACACGTCCTGGACTGCATGTACGAACTATTTGCCACTGGACACAAAGCAACAATCAATCATATATAATGGACGTAAACTATTAATAAGGTGATGTTGAATCATAATCTTCATCCAAATTAAGAATACATTTCTTAAAAGACTCTGATCTATATTTTAACAATTAATCAACCGAGTTCTTTAAAAAAAAAAATAGTTCTGAAATAAACATCATCGAATATCTTAAGGGAATACGATACAGTAGCAGGGGCAGATAATAATGTTTTCAAAACTTTTCGTGTTGTTTTCGCGACGTTGGTAACCAGAACGTTGTAATTTCGCGATGTTTCTAATAAGAACGTTAACATTTCGCGATGTCGCTTTAAATGAAGTCATATTTTCGCGGAATATTCACTGACGTCATAATCAGGTTGCGCGAATTTAAAAAAAGTACCTGCTAAAAAAGCGGCCATATTGTTTCTAAAAGACGGCGAAATCCGCCGAAGAGCAGTGAGATCAAAGAAAATACTGGAGATGAACAAAAATAAATCAAATACAACTTTGCATGACGAATTGAAAAGAAAAGGTAAAAGACACAGAAAGATCTGACAGTATAACATGGAAAGACGGAACAAAAATTGTGGAGCTTTTTAGTCTGGCAAAAGCACTGAATAACTGCCAAAACTGTACGGTCAAACAGAATCTGCTCAACGTACTAAGAGACAGAAAAATTGCAAGGATTTCGGAGCTATCCTACTATTCGTTGCTTAAACTGTAACATGCTGAATAACATTTTAACAAATAAGACACATTACGGAACAAAAGAACCTGCTATTTTTGACATCAGCACAAACATGACAAAAGCTGCAATAGCTATTTATGAGTATAGATTTTTAACCGGATTTTTGTGACACAAATGTCGGTTATTGATTTGGGGATGTACGGCGGGCGGGCGGTCGGGCGGGCGGTCGGGCGGGCGGGCGGCAATTAAATGTTGTCCGTGCATTAACTCATGAACCGTTCAACCAAAGCTTTCAAAATTTTAATATGTTGTTACTGACAACTAAATGAAGGTCAAGTTCAATAATGGCGATTTTGACTTTTACCGTTCAGGAGTTATGGTTCTTGAAAGATTGAAAAATGGAGTTTCAAGTCGTGTCCGTGCATTTACGCATGAACTGTTCTACCTAAGCTTCCCAAATTTTAATATGTTGTTACTGATGACAAAATGTAGGTAATAATGGCGATTTTGACTTTTACCGTTCAGGAGTTATGGTTCTTGAAAGATTGAAAAATGGAGTTTCCAGTCGTGTCCGTGCATTTACACATGAACTGTTCTACCTAAGCTTCCAAAATTTTAATATGTTGTTACTGATGACAAAATGGAGGTCAAGTTCAATAATGACGATTTTGACTTTTACCGTTCAGGAGTTATGGTTCTTGAAAGATTGAAAAATGGTGTTGCCAGTCGTGTCCGTGCATTTACGCATGAACTGTTTTACCAAAGCTTCCCAAATTTTAATATGTTGTTACTGATGACAAAATAGAGGTCAAGTTCAATAATGACGATTTTGACTTTTACGTTCTTGAAAGATTGAAAAATGGTGTTTCCAGTCGTGTCCATGCATTTTCTCATGAACCATTCAACCAAAGCTTTTGAAATTTTTATGTGTTGTTACTGATGGCAAATTAGAGGTCAAGTTCAATAATGACGATTTTGACTTTTACCGTTCAGGAGTTATGGTTCTTGAAAGATTGTGAAATGGCGTTTCCATTCACGTTGGTGCATTTACTCATGAACCATTCAATCTAAGCTTTTCAAATTTTAAGATGTTGATACTGATGACAAAATGGAGGTCAAATTTGATATTGACGATTTTCACTTTCACCATTCATCAGTAATGGTTTTTGTGATATTGCCAGGACACAAATAAATATTAATAAATCCGGTTTGCTGTCGTTGTGACAGCCTCTTGTATATAGATTGGACCGTTGGTTTTCCCGTTTGAATGGTTTTACACTAGTAATTTTTAGGGCCCTTTATAGCTTGCTGTTTGGTGTGAGCCAAGGACCCGTGTTGAAGGCCGTACCTTGACCTATAATGGTTTACTTTTATAAATTGTTACCTGGATTGACAGTTGTCTCATTGCCACTCATACCACATCTTCCTATATCTATTAATATCTGCTTAATGTCCAGCGGCAAATATTTAATTGAACATTTATGATATCAACATGTTATTTTAATGAAACTAAAAAAATGAGAAAACGTATGAACCCGTAGGGTGGCCGAATCAGGTCTAGTGTTGGAAGATTTGAAATCCATACACAAAAGTCATTACTACGGCATTGCTGTGCAATATTTTTCATGACGAGAACATATATTTTCATTCATTGATAATGAAGTCAATAATACTTGAATTGAAAGATAATCAGAATCAAAATAGTTTGTGTCTTTATTTTTTTCTTCTTGCATACATGTAGCATTGGGTAGACTGCAAATTGAATGGTGAATTGTTATTGTACGGCCGAATTTAACAGACAATCAATAAAATAACAAAACCGACTGCATATGCGAGACCCTCATGGTAGACAAGGTCGTACAACACCCCTATTCGTAAATAAAATTATAAATAAAGAAGTCTCTCATCCTGTTCTGGACTTGCCTTGGTACATAAAAAAAATTGCAGAGTTTAATTGATTTCTTAAAAATATCATATGTGTATATGTGTATGTAGAAAGGTGTCAATAAAAGTCCGTTAAAAAGATTTAAAAAAATTACATTGGTGTCGTTTTTGTTTTGAATTTAAGCAAAATATTGCCAATAGATGCAGAATTGTCACACGTTAGTTTGCTTAATTGGTCTATTTTTTGTGTATATCAATCTGGATGTTATAGACCAAAGCAAGAAAACGTCCGTTCACATGCTGTTAAAAGGGCTTGCAATTCAATGGTGTCGTTTGTTATTGTATATCATATTTGTATTTCGTTCATTGTTTTGTACTTAACTCAGGCCGTAAGTTTCCCGTTTGAGTTGTTTTACATTTGTCATATAGGGTTTTTCCATAGCTGACTATGCGGTATGGGTCTTAAACAATGTTGAAGGCCGTCCGATGTCCTATAGTCGTTTACGTCTTTGTCATTTGATCTCTGGTTGAGATTTGCCTCATTGGTAATCATACCACGTCTTCTTATTTGTATAAGCATCCCTTTTGTACTTCAATGTATTGAGAGATATAAATTGAAGTATCGACAAATGTACACTAATTGCAGACAGATAGACAGACCAGAAAGTGTACACACGTTAAAACTCGTCGCTGTCAAGCTGATGAGCAATAACTATTATGAAGTCATGCAGTAGCGTTGTTTCTGAGAAAAGTAACACAATTGTAGTTAGACCATCGGACAGAAGAACAAATAAAGTGTTTTCAATATAGCTCTACTTCTAGACATACAAGTGCGCTATATTCACACAGTTACGCCGTATGAAAGGTAATGCAACTTATATATCGATAAAGACATCCTTGAATATTATTCTCTAATATACTAGCTGCTGTACTTCCTATGAAATGTTATACTACAACTTCATTTCCCGTCGACTGAGGCAATTATGACATGAAATTGCACAAAACAGCTTAAAACTATAGACATGATAGAACAAGAAGTACTCCTTATAATCTAAATTTGAAAGATGATTATTTTTTTAATGTAAAAAGAAAAAATCCAAGTACGTCGGGGCCTTTTAAAGCTGACAGGTTTTGTCATTGTTGAAGGTTATACGGTTGTTAATTAATGGTATCACCTCACTTAATTTATAGTTGGTTCACATTTTGCCATGTTAGGGCCTTTGCAATAATGTTGGCTATCCTCTTTCGGTACATGAAGCAATTTAAAACATATGTCGGACGAAGCTGCACCTGTATACTTCTATAAGATTTTTCTGTTTTGTCGAACATCTGACAAAGTAATCTGCTGGGATCCTTTTTTATATCCTTTTTTTTTTATTATGAAAGGTTGCTGTCCAAATTCCGTTTCGTAAATGTTTAGCCTCATGTTTAGCACAAATGTTTAGAGATTTTATGAATAACCATCTTATGAATTTTTATGATAAGTATCAACGCTTTGGAAAACACCTTCATATACTTGACAGCGAAGTCGTGTACGGCGGGAAGGATTACACGACGTTGGTGCGATTAAAACTTTATATAACGTAATTTAGCGCCATACTGACAGACGTCGTAAAAATTTAAGGTACATATGGCTTTTATTGAAAAAACAAGCACATGGACCCATATTTTTTCTTTTGCAATCAATCAAGTACTGTTTCAAGAACACTCCCCCAAAATTTCAAGAAAAAATCAACGATCAATTTTTTTCTGCACTTCCGAAAAGACGCAAAAATATGGTCAAATTCTTCATTTCGCATATATCAATCTAAATCCGGAAAACGATAATTTGGTTTAACCTTAAACTTGTTCCAGCATGGAGCTGCCATGGATCAAGGGAACGTTTTACAAAAAACCCGGTTAAGTTATGACTTTTTTGTTCAAAAGTATTGTTACTTTCTTTAAAAGTCATTATTTATGAATTTTTGGGAATTTTCTTTCAAATATGCAAATTTCGAACCAAATTATCTCAAAAAGTAAGTCATGAAGGTACTTTTTTCTTTTCATATTTGGAAAGTACACATTAAAATTGACCTACTATCAAAATTTTAGGAAAAAATCAACGAGGGATCTCTACTGTATCGTATGCCCTTAATTTTTGTATTTGTTCTCAGTTGAATTTTCCAAAATTTTATAAAAGTTTTAACTCTCACAGTTACCTGATAAAAAGAGTAACTTATGAGTGTCATGTGATCTCATGTGAATTTTCAATCATGATTCAGCCGTTTAAAAAATAATTTTTTTAGTATCATGGGATAGTAAACTGAATTGGGTATTTTCTCTGGGTCGTTTAAATCACTCGAAACTAGGTGAGACATGCACAGAAGTGATAGATATGTATTATAAATATAGAAAATTGAATATTTTCATCAAGAAAAAAAAAGAAAAAATCTGTATCATAGACCCAAGCGCCTGTGGTCCCAGTATTAGCCTAGAAATGGACTTCTGATATTACTTGTAATCATATTTTTTAATTCATACTTCTGTACTGGAACACAATTGTTACAGTAGTCCTATGAAATAATTTATTAGCATAATATTCCCAGAGTAGTCTCAGGTCTTCATGCAGCTGTAATTTCTCAGTAAACTTGTTTATAGCGTAGTAGTAATACGAATTTGTTTGTTGTTACCGTCATTTGACTTCGACTATTATTGATTTGTGTCGTCATAACCAAATGTCACATGATCATGTCCATTTTCTTTGTTGATGATTTTTTCAATTACGTTCTTCATATAGGTGTGAAAAACGGACAGTTACACAGGTAAATGATTAATAGACCGTTTGATTATTATCACCTTTAATTGATTTGACATGCACCCTGATTGAAATATACAGTAAGACACGCCCTTAGGCATTTGTTTACATCTAACACGTGTTTTTTTTGCTTTGACAGATAGACATGTTGAAACAAGATTGATGAGGACTTTAAATAGACGTGTGTAAACTGGTGTATAACACATCAGGACGGAATGGAGGGAAGAGAAGTGAAAACTCTAGTCTTCTTTGACTTAGAAGCTACTGGTTTGACCAGACCACGAATCACAGAGTTGAGCATGATGTCCGTCCAAAGAGAAGACCTTCTAAGAACAGTCGGTACACCAAGAGTAGTCAACAAAGTAACTTTATGTGTTAACCCACAGAAGTGTATGGAACCAGAGGCATGCAAAATTACAGGTGAGCAACCAAATTGATGGATATATTTAGTTTTATTTCTTAAATAATTGCATATATATTTATTGTTTTTATTTTTAAAACCATATCATTTCCTGTCCATTTGTTGTTTACACATGTATATTTTGTTATCTGTCAAAATTAAAGGTTGTATCATGGAGATCAAACATAACAAACAACAAAGAGAAAATAAGTGAAATGTAAATGATAAAAGTAAAAAATAAGTAAATTAAATTTGTGAAATGTTTTGCCCCGATTAAGATGTAACTCAAGTTGTACTTAAATGTATCATGTGTATGGCATTGTAAATGTAACTTCAACAACTTAAACAAGTACACATTTACCATATGCAAAATAAAGATTATAAATAATCAGCGGCAGATTTGAGCCCCCCCCCCCCTGTATAAAGAGCTTCATAAATGTATTTGATAACTGCATATATATAGACCATATAGATTATTTAAAAAGTATCATACTATCACTCAAAAATTTAACTTTCAATGGGGCTCTAATTTTCAAATCCTGGATCCAACCTTATAATAAATTTACCAATTATTGTTTGTAAACAAAATGCAATGAGATTTCACTAGGCGTCACATACTATATGTATATTATAAAAATGCGATTCTGCAAATGAAAACAACAAATTTGGAAGAAAAAATCAGAACTTTTATCATGTTGATAAATCCTTTTTCTAAAAAAAAAAAAGGAGATGTGATATGATTGCCAGTAAGGCAACTCTCCACAAGACCACAAGAGACCTAATCAGCAGGCAAATGACACAGAAATTAACAGCTACATTGTATATGTCACCCTATGGCCTTCAACAATGACCAAAGCACAGACTGCATTAACTTCATTTTTTATAATAAAAAAAAATTACATTGTCAGAAAAACAGTGTTTGATTAAAAAAACGGGATTAAGTTCTTGTCTTCTATTATTTATACTTCATTTTCTTTTTGCAGGTCTATATAATGACAGTTTAGAAGATCAGACTCCATTCGATTCTAGTGTTACTGACACAATATATAACTTTTTAAATAGATTGCCATCGCCTGTGTGCTTATTAGCACACAATGGTAACAAATATGACTATCCACTTCTATTGAAAGAATTGCAACGTGGTGGTAAAATTTTATCACCAGAACTTCTCTGTGCCGATTCCCTCATTGCATTTAAAGATTTGGATGGGTATGTTCATCCAGGTGAGAAACCAAAATCATTTGATGGCTCTTCATCCCAGCCGTCATCAAGGGTGACAACTCCATTGGACTCACTCTTGCAGACTACAGATTTGTCCCAGTCTTTGAATTTAAACAGAAAGACACCTCTGGGTCAACCTATTCCTGAGACAGCTTGTTCAAATATGAAAGAAAAGGTAAGACAGTTAAAACGAAAGTGTGATGCTAGTTTTGACCGTGGACCAAGTGTGGCTAAGGCAGTAAGGAAACGTTTGTTCCAGTCAGACCCAATTGATATAGCAAGTTTAAATAAAGAGGTCAAGTCAGAGAGTGGCAATAGAAACTTTGCTGGTAGCAAACCATCAACACTTGAAAAACTAGTCAGTGCAAAACGATTTAAACCAGAAGTTGAAACTGTCAAAAAACGATTAAATTTTGACTCAGATGAGGACGATGATAGTACAGATTCTAGTCTTAATTGTAGCACCGATTATGAAATGTTGGAACGCAACAGTGCAATACCGGTAAATGGCCATGCAATCGAAGAAAAATCAAATTTTACATGTGATTTTAATGAAAACGTGAAGCAAGGACCAACTTCATATTTTTCCAACCTAAATTCTCAGGGCAGTTTAAAAGATGAAGATCTAGTGAATGCTATAGAACAAGTAGAAAATAAAGTGCCAACATTTGGAATGGATGGACTTGAAAGTGAAAGCCCAACCCACTGTCCAAATTTTGTTGATGTTCCAACAACAAGTGATGCCATCTGTGTAACTCCTAAAAAAGCGGAGATTATACAGGTAGATGTTCAAACAACAAATGAGACAACACCGGTTAAAAATACTCTACCAGTAAAGTCAGAATTGAAGTACACACCAGTAACTCAATTAGCCAGATTTACCGAAAAAGTTCAACTTAACACACCAAAGTCCTCAAGGATGAACGAACAGTTAAAACAATTAAGTGCTGGATCAACTGCAAATGTAGGGAATCACTTGTCGTCATCATTTAGTGCTTTTGTAACAGCTAGTTACAGTAACACAACAACAGTGAACTCAAGTGCGTTTGGATTTCCAAAGTGGGTGTCTTATAGTTTGCCAAACATTTACAAACGTACCTTTGGATGTGAACCAGCGATATCTCACACGGCAGAAGACGATTGTAAAGCGTTATTGCAGTGTGTGAAACGTAAATCTCCAGACTTTATACGATGGGTTGATAGGAACTCTATATTGTTATCCAATTTGCAACCGATGAGTTGATGAAATATTTTGTTAGATTTTTAGGAAATTTTTTTTATTTTTTTAAATTGTTGAGCCATAAAAGTTGTTGATATTTATTGTTTTTTAGCTTCAAATTTTACATTGTTTGTATTTTTATATGCATTTTCAGTGATCATGTATATGTTTTTTTTATAAACAAAATGTACATCTATATGTTGAATTCCCATCATGTTTTTTATTAGACATATGAAAGGAAGACAGGTACTTGTACATGATGCGTAGATTTGTCCTGCAATTCATTGACCATTTTAGTTATTTGATAAAAAAATATTTGAGATATTCATTTGATATACTGTCATGACTGTTGATTCATTATAATTCGTTTGATACCAATTTTCGTGGCTTTCGTGGGTACAGGTTAACCATGAAATTAAATGTTCAACGAATTACAAAATTTCTATAGGATTATATGCAGGCTTCGGCGAAACCACGAAATTAGATATTCACGAACATGCAATTTTTTCCGTAATTCACGAAAATTGGTACCCACAAAAATAAATGAATCCACAGTAATGTACCAATATATTATCCATCATGTCCTTAATGTACATGTATCCTACTTCTTTATAATTAGAAACCACTATATCTGTCTCGCATTGATAAAGTTAAAGTTATAGTGAATTATGGGTTACAACTCTTTCTATAAAGAATTAACAAAGGAAGGGGATATATGTTATATGAAAAAAAAATTAGGAATGAGTAGAAGAATATTTATTTGAAAGGCAAAAACAATAAACATACATGTACAATGTACATGTATGTTTATTGTACATGGACATGTATATTATTTAGGAAAATACAAAATTTATTTTTACCTTTTTCAAAACAGGATAAAACTTGTTGGTCAATACTAAAACTATTTTTCAAAACAGTTTACTTCGCACAAATAATTATTAAATGTTTGTTTTTTAATGTACATACAACTCTGTATACATGTGTAATACGAATTAAGATTAAAAATTCAGTCCAAATTCACTGAAGACTGTTTAAAAATGAGAAAAAATACACTGAATCTGAATGTGCATGTATATTATTTAAAACTAGGAAGTATCATCTATGTACATGTAGCATGGCTACTTCCAATTTGAAACAGAGGGTTTTTTTTTTAGAGTTTCAGCACATTTTTATTAGATTGAGTGACAAGCTTGACCAATTTTTATTTGTTTTGTCTAAGATCTCTTGTTTGGTTTTTCTATTTTTGATTTTTTTCACAACACATCATTTTCAAGAAACACATACATTGTCAGACATATTTGAAGAGCACCTTTTCATGCATTTAGAGATTGGAGAGTTTTTCCAATAAAATGTGCAGTAGTATTTTGTATACAGATAGAACAGTACTATGCATCACATGCATTTATTCCTAAATTTATACAATTTATATCAAAACAGTTTTAATGACCGATTAATGGTTCAGCTGAGTTAAAAAAAAAAATGATAGTAAATTTATGACAGTTACATACACAAGAAAAACATCGGACTTACACTATGCATGATATTGAACCCCTAAAAAGTAAATTTTTATGAAACACTTGAGCAATAAAACATTTTCAGATTACAATTTTTATTTGGAAAATTCTAGATTTCAAATTAAAACAATTTAGCTTTTGGTTCTTTTTTTGAGACAAACTATTGGTCAAGATTGAACGCTGTTTTCTTATAAAAATTTTTTTATGCATGTGTAGGATTGAAAACTTTAAAATTTGTTATGATCGGCATATTTTGTTAGGTAGTTAAAGTTGAAAGGGGAGATAACTACATAATTTGTTAAAGTTGAAAGGGGAGATAACTACATAATTTGTTAAGGTTAAAAAGGGAAAAAATATAGCTACTTGAGGTTTCATTACAGCAAGATCAGTTGTTGATTTTTATTTTTATAAATATATAGTTTATATTGATAGTTGTTACATCTGTAAATATTCATACTTATTTATTATTTATATATATTGGTTAGTTTATATATATATATATTGTTAGAGATGCTTGTTTGTTATTATATACCTGCATGAATGTAGATGAAATTTACATCTTTTAATGATATTTTTTAAACACAAGTTTCTACTCTTTTTATATTGATGTTTACACACAAATTTTCTAGTTTCTTTTTAAGTTTACTTTTTATTGGAAAAAACATTTAATTTTTGAGAAATTTTAATCTTGGTTAAAAAAAAAATCTTGATTGATCTTTTTTTATCCTTGAAATGAACAGATATTGAGACATACCGTAAGATTTTTTAAAAATTCCAATGTATCCTGTAATAAATATACTGTTTGTAAAAATCAGGACAGTGTTCATTTCAAAAGAGTGTGATTTTGCATTTTCAGTGGCATTTAGTTTTCTGCAGTTAACATGTATATTAGGTTGAGAATGTTCTTTCATTTAGAGTTTATAAGTCGCATATGTACATGTAGCATGCATGTCAGAAGATTTTTAAAGTTTTAAAGCTATTAAGGTGGTACCTAACACTACAGGGAGATAACTCTGTAAAATCAGCAGAACGTTTTAATGACATTGTGTTCATAAGGGAATATTAAGCCTGTCAATGATCAAAATAAGTGTTTGTCAAACTGCTATATAACCAGTGTAATTTTTCTGATTAAACGATTGGTTCAAATTTTTTGAAATTTTTATATTTTTGTCAAAGGGTCAAAGTAAATACTTTGTCAAAATTTTAAGAAAATTAAACTAGCCAAATCAATTTTAGTTAAAGTGTTAGGTACCACCTTAAGTTCAGTTTTCTTTTGAAACTACAATAAACATTTCAAATTTTTTAATAAACACAATTTTGGATGCTAAGGAATGCTGCTATGAAATACATTTTAATAGATCAAAAGGAGTGACACTACAGTTAGATAAAACTTTAAAGGCAAAAAACACCTATGAAAATGTTGAAATTATCAAACATTATAATAGTGTGAAGTTGTTTGACATTTGAACTTGAACATTTTTCTGTGTAGTACATTTATTTGTACTTTTTTCAACAATACAAGTGCTAATTGGCATTGAGTGACATTTATCACAACAAAAGATTGTAGTAAAATAGTATGAAATACTCTCATCAATATGATGGCGGGAACAATAGTCCAAGAATTGTAATACTGTGATAACTTACCAAATAAAAAGTATTTTATGATTTATTTGTTTTTGTTTGTTGATATGTTATATGCAGACAGGTCATTCATGACGGTTAGCATGTCATAAGCTCAGGCCAAATAAAATAGTATGTGTGGCTCCAGTTACATCTGAAAAAAGTTAGGGTAGGTAGGTAGGGAATTTTTTTTGTTTTTTGTTTGTTTTTTTTTACATTGAGTCTTGGAGCAACATTCTGACTTTAACAGTGCTTAATTAGAAATGACAATAAAATCTTTAGGGTATGCTAATTTCAAGACGAAAAAGTAGGGAAGGTAGGATCACTGGAACCACACATATATTTTTATTTGGCCTGCCCTGCTTTGGATAGAAATTGACTGTATGCAAATATATTTTGGTTTAAAAAAAAATCTCAATGGAAAGTCTGTAAATGTTTGGAAAAAAACTGTTATAAGAACCCTACCAGGCATACCAAACAATCATATCTTATTTTATTACGCATATGACAAAAAAACAACATCAAAAAATGAAATAGACGATAGAGCGAACTGCTTTCAACAAAACACTTCACAGTAAAAAAAACAAACGTTCAGCAAAACAAACCCAACCAGATATAGGACTTTATCTGTAAAATGTTACTTTATTTTAAAAAAAGTGTTACAACTTTATACAGGAAAATGAATTAGCTAACTAACTACACATTTAAAAAAAAATGGCAGCTTCATGTTTATGTTAACCACGACCTATATCTTGTTATAAATATGGAAATTTATTAAGGTTCTTACTGTCATTTTTGATAAACACCGTGTATCATCAGTACACCGGATATAGGTACTAACCAAGCGGGCATGATCGATTTTGACCTGACACGGTAACGAAAATCTTTGTTTTGCTTTATCAATATTCAATGTACATTTCTCAACATTTGAAATTCCTGCTCCCAAATAATTCACATCGATTTTTTTCTATTCATAAAACAACTTTGATATTCTAATAAGAACAATTAACTTGTACATTTGGAAATAGTTGTGAATGTCAACACCAACTTTTAATTTCTATACAGTTGTTGAGACATTTACATGTGTTATCTGAAAGAAGCCTAATACAGGGCAAAAGTATTAGTTACCAATCACAAACCTACCTGTGATTACTTATTCCTTGAAACTTTTTGGGTAATAAACGAGTATGAAAATAAAGTTTTTGTGTACGGTGTACAACAACTTAACTATGCACCGTACATAAGGATTTATGTGGTCAGCTAAACACCGTACACAACTCTTCTTTAGGGGTAAAATATCGAAAAATAACATATGTATGAAAGATTTCAGTTCCAATTATTGAAACAGCTATATTTATTACACACACACATTGACCTTTTATCAGAAACAGAGTTGCAATGAATATAGAATTATTTCGGATGAGACGAGGGCCACCTTCTTTGACAAGTATTTGCACATGCTTTTACAATGTTTTAGTAATCCCTCTTGTTTTGGGAAAATAATGAGACATCTCTTATCATCAACCTACGACCAAATCATTTATTAAAACAGCAATTATGTTTAGATTGAAGTACACAGATATTATGTGAACAAAACAAAGATTTTCGTTACCGTGTAAGATCAAAATCGCTCACGCCCGCTTGGTTAGTACCTATATCCGCTGTACGATGATACACGGTGATAAAGGGACTTATTAATATAAATCCACTAATACATTAGTTGACTCCCAGTTGAAATTTACCACTTATTTTATGGGTACAAAAAATGACTGGCAAAACACCAATTTGAATTTGTTTTGGTACCGTTATTTAATTTTATGACTTTTATAAAAGTTTTTCTGGTAGCTATATATACATACATCATCAAGTGAAATTCACAGTTTATCTTTAGATGATTGAAATTTTAGAATAGATACAAAAGGAATTAAACTACCAAATATATAGGTTGCATTTCTGTAAATATAGACAGTGCAATTTCCCATTTTGCGGCTGATACTGAGGCAATTTTAATCTGAAGTTTCATAATAAATTATATCGAGATTCAGAATGGAAAGCTGATATGCACTTCTATTTTATTCAAACGTCAACATATTTTCAACATTCATATGCCTTGAAATTGTTAGAGTTTAAACTTGTACTTAAATTCTGTTCTGCACCTATCTCCACTTTTTATACGACCGCAAAAATTAAAAAAAATTTGGTCGTATATTTGTGTCGTCTTCATCGTCTGCGTCATCATCAGCGTTGTCCAAAGACGGATGATTTCCTGATAATAACGTTAGTATAAGTATACAGAAATCAATAAAATTTTAACACAAGGTTTATCACATAAGGAAGGTTGGAAATTGATGTTGGGGGATTTGGTCCCAACAGTTTAGGAACAAGGGGCCCAAAAGGGGTCAAAATAAGTATTTTTCTAGTTTCCAAACAATAACTTTTGTGTAAGTGTATGGATCTTTCTGAAATTGTACCATCCCAAAAAAGGAAGATTGGGATTGATTTTGGGGGTTATGGTCCAAACTGTTTAGGAATGAGGGACCGAAAAGGGGCCAAAAACAATACTTTTCTAATACTTTGTATAAATTGCTTATTTCTTAACCAATTTCGATGGGGTTACATTCTTGAATTCTTGGGGTTCTTCAATATGCTGAATACGTGTATTCAGGTTTTGGAATTTGGTTCCCATTTTTAAATTGGTCCAAAGGGTCCAAAATAAAACTTAGTTTGATTTTAACAAAAATTGGTTTCTTGGGTTCATTGACAGCTGAATCTAAACATGAATTTAGATTTTTGATTATGGGCCCAGTTTTCAAGTTGGTCCAAATTGGGGTCCATAATTTAACTTTGTTTGATTTTAAAAAGAATTAAATGTGTGGGGTGGGTCGATGCCACTGCTGGTGGAGATTTATTTCCCCGAGGGTATCACCAGCCCAGTAGTCAGCACTTCTGTTTTGACTGGAGTTATCATCGATATGTTCATAATTATAAAATAACTGTTAACAAAACTTTGAATTTTTGAAAAACTGAGGCTTTTCTACCTCAGGAATAGATTACCGTATCTGTATTTGATAAAACTTTTAGGAATTTTTGGTCCTCAATGCTCTTCAACTTCGTACTTTATATGGCCTTTTGAACATTTTTTGATTCGAGCGTCACTGATGAGTCTTATGTAGACGAAACGCGCGTCTGACGTAAATATATTTTTTTTATCCTGGTATCTATGATGAGTTTATTTGCAACCACTGGGTCGATGCCACTGCTGGTGGAGATTTATTTTCCGAGGGTATCACCAGCCCAGTAGTCAGCACTTCTGTTTTGACTTGAGTGATCATCGATATGGTCATAATTATAAATGAACTGTTACCAAAACTTTGAATTTTTGAAAAACTGAGGCTTTTCTACCTCGGGAATAGATTACCGTAGCTGTATTTGGTAAAACTTTATGGAATTTTTGGTCCTCAATGCTCTTCAACTTCGTACTATATTTGGCCTTTTAAATAGTTTTGATTCGAGCGTCACTGATGAGTCTTATGTAGACGAAACGCGCATCAGGCGTAAATAAAAAAAAATAATCCTGGTATCTATGATGAGACTATTTGCAACCACTGGGTCGATGCCACTGCTGGTGGAGATTTATGTCCCCGAGGGTATCACCAGCCCAGTAGTCAGCACTTCTGTTTTGACTTGAGCATTTTTGATTCGAGCGTCACTAATTAATCTTATGTAGACGAAACGTGCGCCTGGCGTAAATATAAAATTTTAATCCTGGTATCTATGATGAGTTTAATATTCTTTGATATGCTAAATCTAACCATGTATTTAGATTTTTGATTTTTTGGGCCCTGTTATCAAATTAGTTCACATTGAGGTCAAAAGGGTCCAAATAAAATTTGTTTGATTTCATCAAAAATTGAATTTTTGGCATTCTTTGATATGCTGAATCAATCCATGGCCGTGTATTTAGAATTTGGATTTTGCACCATATTAGGTAAATTTAAATTTTTTAAGTTCATTAGACCACATTCATTCTGTGTCAGAAACATATGCTGTGTCAACAATTTAATCATAATCCGAATTCAGAGCTGTATCAAGAATGAATGTTGTGTCCATACTTGCCCCAACTTTTCAGAGTTCGACCTCTACGGTCGTATAAAGCTGCGCCCTGCGGAGCATCTGGTTGCCTTCTTTAACCAATTTCCCATTACTCTGCAGTAACATACCATTTTCTCCGTGAATGATGTGTAAATATTTCAATTACTGTTCGTGCATGTTCATACTATACTGACTTCATATACAGGAGTGTGCTCCTTACGCAGAAACTGCTCCAGCAGAGTAGTGTGAAGGAAAGATTAAAAATGACACTTTGTAAATTTATGGACACCCTCACGAATTGTTTGATCTATACGATGTTTATGTGTCTAAACTTACTAGTGACATTTTTACCACGTCTTAGATTGTGGTTGAAAATATATGTCGTCTGTATGCTAAGTACCGAATGTGACATATTCCAGATTATGACTGTTATACCGAGGGTGGATTTACATTGCTGTACGAAGTGTCTCTGTATTTTGTACATCCAACATTCATGTTTTCATGTTTAAAGTTTATGTTATGGTTTCGGTTGAATGATGTGTTATGTTGTATCGTTTATTGTCCAAATAATTATGAAATTGCCTTTCAATACTATCATTTTCATATTCCCGATTATAACTGTTATATCAAATATGAATTTACATTGCCGTACGACGTGTATCGGTATTTTGGTCCAAATAATTTGCCTTTCCATGAAAATTGTTTGGACGAATATTGTAAAATAATTGTATAAAGTTGTAAACTTGTATGTCAGTAAGGTAAGCGTGTCCCTAATTTTGATATCCTGTGGTGTTTGTCGTTGATGTTCTGTAATTTACATGGTGTGTCCACATTTATATTATTGCTTGTGCGTTTCTTTGTTACGATATGAATGTTTTTGCATGTGTTTGTGCCGTTTGTCACGAAATGTTTTAGTGATATTTATTAATATTGTCATAAAGCGGGAGATTCGGCATGCCATTCAACCCACCATTTTTTCTTAAGATGTCCTGTACTGAGTCAGGAATATGGCAGTTGTTATCAAATAGTTCGTTTCTTTGTGTGTTGGCATTTGCCTTTGTTGCACTTTGGTGTTCCTGTTCTTCCTTTGTTTTCTTCTTATAGTTGATGGGTTTTCCCTTGGGTTCGGTTTGTAACCCGAATTTGTTTTTTTCTCAATCGATTTATATCATTTGCCTTTATTTGTCATAGATTCTAGCACTGGGATGACACTGACATGACTGCGTATATCGAATTCGATGTATAAGTCTTAAACTCAGACAGAGGAAACCGTGTCTTTTGTTCCTTATTTTTTTTAGTTCTGGAGGATATATTAATGGGAAAAAGTTTTGATTTTTAATGGAAAGAGCCACATCAATATATCTGAATGTGAAATCAAATGATCTTGCTTCTTTGAACTTCTTGTTTTTGACAAGTGTTCATATAAAAATAAGGAGAGGTCAGCGAGGAGAGGCGCACAGTTGGTTCCCATAGTAATGCCGACAATCTGTTGAAAAAGTCTACCTCCGAATTCAACAAATATGTTGTCAATAAGAAAATCCAGCATATTGATCATTTGTTCCTTTGTGTAGTATGTTTTATCCTTTGTTCACTTTTAACAAAATATGCCGTATGGTATCACAAAGAAAAAAAATAGCGTATGCTATCATGAAAAGCATTGTGGATTATTTCTTTTATACCATTTTTCTTTTAAATTTTTCATGGTGAAGGTTGGTATACACTGTTGAAAAATCAAAAGTTTTGATAGAACGAATTTCAGAGAAAGATTTAGATTTAAAATTATCCATAAGTTCTAAAGAGTTTTTTTCATATGGTTAATACAACTATGCAAGTAAAAGGGTTCACAGTATTTCGGAAGACCCTCTTTCACTGCAGGCAGAATTTTTGTCAATCTGTTAGACAATTCTTTCGTTGAACATGAAGGTGAACTAGCAATTTACTGTTGTTTGTAAGGACCTTTGTGGAGTTTATATATTCAATACAAACAAGGGTATTGCTCCGTTTTGCTGTTCTACGTAATGTTCAGTGAAGCCTAGAAAGACTTATGATTCGCCAAAAGCTCATCATTGTCAAATAATATGTTTTTGTACTAGGGATTTCCTGAGTACTTATTTTATTCCTAATTCTTTTACAAGACACTCGTAATAGTACGATTTACATACAAAGACAATATTATTTGAAGCTTTGTTAACATGAACACCTACATATTTATCGTTAAGAGATGATGGACAGTTCACAGTCTCGATCTTTGTCTCTGAAAATGGACTTTGGTCGATCATTCACACAGTTTTTCAACTAATGAGTGCGACGTTTTATCAGATACCTGACTGTTTTGCCAAAAAATATTCTCCAAAAGTGTCAAGTTCAACTTCTTCTCGTGTATCCCATGCTCTGGCGTAGTCCTCAGTGGAAACAATAATTATGTTGAAGTTATGGTTCCAATTGATGTATTAGGGTTCTCTAAACTTAGGTCCATGTTGAATTATGTTTATTTCCCCAGTACTAATAACAGGGCCAGAGAGGAAAATTCCTTCACAAATGAAAGAAATATTACTATTTCCTCTGGAACAAATACTAAAAAATATGTTTCTTATAGAATGAAGGGTTAAGAATTTTTGTTCATAACAAGGACAGATAATTTTCATTGTTTATAAAAAACTACCAGGGTAACTTCTGTTAGGCGGAACAAGTACCCGTTACCAAGACCACAATTGTATTTGGTTTTAGTGTAATATAGAGTTGTCTCTCCTTAATCATAACAATTACATCTTTATCTTTATATGGTGTCTTCAATGATTTGAAGTAGTAAGACTATACAAATCCGTGTTGTCTTTGGTGTATATTTTCTGAATTTTCCAATGTTTCTCACAAAAAGTAAATGTATGATGAATGTTTTATTATTTACTAGCTATGTTTTAAATTTTGTTGAAAGGATTTGAAGCTAGGTGAGTGGTGTTGAAAATTTTGAAATAGTGCGATTTTTCCTTTTATTTCATTTCATTTCTTAAAAGTGATATTTGTCGAAAAGCCATGAGCGTTAGCCCCTGACCTAAACATGAAAATAAGTGTATGTACATGTATTTGAATTATATTTCCTAGCTAGTGAGATATCGCTTGATACCAATAGAAGTTTCAATATCAGATTCAATATAATTGTAACCCAGCCTTCGACGAGTTTATAATTACTATTTAAATTATATAGAATGAAATTCAAAACAGTGTGGTTGTGGCCATTGATTGACACATTAAATTCATCCATTGACTGGGATAATTTACGTGAACGTTTGTCTGTAACGACCACTGTTAACGACGTACCTACGATAGACATTTAAACTGTGGGGTCACCAAAGGTTTCTTAACGCCTTTAATTATAAAATAATTCGAAAAATTAATCAGGAATAACCTTTATGTTTTGATTTATATAATTGGTATAAATCAAACATCGTGTTATTTCTGATTAATTTTTCGAATTACTTTATTAAGGTGTTGAGAACCTTTGGTGACCCCATAGTTTAAGTGTCTTTAAAAAGTACACAGTGAGCACTGGTCGTTACATACAAACGTTCATCTAAATTGTCCCAGTCAATGGATGAATTTAATGTGTCAATCAATGGCCACAGCCACACTGTTTCGAATTTCATTCTAACAGGAGTTGATATAAAGCGCTATCCAATTTTGTTAAACTAAGTTAAACTATTTATCTTATGGTTAATGTGTTAAAATTAAAATTTCTGCAAAATGTAGATCTAGCCTTTTGCACATTTCAGTACAACGTCATATGATGATATCTCCTTTTCCAATATCAAACTTTAACATCAGACATTGCAAGACTATTTGTACAGAATGCAATAAATTTAGACAAAAAGATGATTGTCACAATAAATTTAGACAAAAAGATGATTGTCACAATAAATTTAGACAAAAAGATGATTGTCACGTGAAATGTGTGAGAGTTATGTATAATATTGAAGAAATCCCATATTTGATAATATTGAGTAGCCAGCACTTCTGTGTTGACATGAATTATCATTAATAGGGTCATAATTATAAATTAACTGTTTACAAAACTTTTAATCTTTGTAATACTAAGGCTTTTCTACGGTACAACAGGAATAGAGTACATTAGCTGCATTTGGAAAACTTTGAAGAATTTTTGGTCCTCAATGCTTCTCAACTTTCTACTTTATTTGGCCTTTTTAACACTTTGAATCGAGCGTCATTGATGAGGGCTTGTGTAGACGAAACATGCGTCTGGCACAAATAAAAATTTCAATCCTGGTATCGAAGATGAGTTTATATATGTCCGTTGTATATCGTCTTACCTTTTGAAAAACATCAATTACATGACGAATAGCGAATTGAAATGCCGTTTTTATCGTTTTGTGATGCTTGATAAGCCAATCAAATTGACGCTGATTTTCGTATCCATATTTCGTGTCACAATCGGTGCCATGGGATACGATAAATATCTTTTGATGCAAGAAATAGATAACAGGCCAAAACTATAAGAGAGAAAGTTTTACAAAACGGACGATATTCCATGATATTTCAAATCTTTATTGAAGATTAGAACAATACTGTTTTAATTTTGTAGTTTTAGTGAAAATATCTTTTTATATATATCATTTTGCTATTCCTTTTATGCTTTGAAAATGAAATGCCTGTATAATGAAATTACTGATGGTTACTTCTCAATTCTTGGTTACACGCTGTTGTACTGTACTGATGATATCATGCACATTTCAATTCAAGTCTTAACTCTCATTAATTTTTATTTGTTTTGACGTTTAAAACATCTCCCAGAAATCATTTTTTTATAAACATCCTTTATCATTCAAGGCTGCAGAAAATATAAGGATTCGGCATGAAACCGAAAAATGATCGGAACCGCCTCGTGTTTTGTTTATATTTATACTTGCTTTATTCAGGGAATTTAAACAATCTCTTTAAATTTCACTTAAGGATGCAAATTATCCCAATATTTCTTTAACACTTGCTTATGGCAAACCTTATTGATAGTTGATTTCAAAATCTAATGATCGGCAAGATGTGGTATTTTTTTAAATGTTCAACTGCATAAATTAAAAGCAACAGTAAGTAGTATACTGCTGTCCGGAAGCCCTAAATCGATTTAGAGAAAACAAATCCGGGTTACAAACATACAATAAGATAACAATTGCCATTTACCTGACTTGGTACAGGACATTTTAAGAAAACATGGTGGGTTGAACCTGGTTTTGTGGCTAAACCCACACATTAATAATAATAATAATAATAATGATAAAAACAAAATGAGAAGGACAATGGAGATACATATACCACGACACTTGCTATAGGGATGTATTTAGATAGAAAGGTAATCATTGAGAAAACAATTAGATCAATTTGACAACATTTCTTGTGTCCAATTAAAGTTATGTTTGTATCGAATAAATTTCACAGAAGCTTACACGATTAACAGGTGCAGTTTTATTACTAATAATTTGTCCTTTTTTATTTTACATTATTAATTGTATTCTAGATCAAAAGTCAAAGTAATTTTGTACATGAATTTTGTTTAATGTACATGTTTGTAAAACTATCTGCCATGTGGGGATATGTATAATGCCTTGTGGGTAGATTAACTTGCATGATTCATATAATGTTGTAAAGCAGTCAAAATATATGCAATTTGTGATGGACAAGGTTTTTTTTATATCAAAAATTGTAAGAATGTGGTTGTTCTGGAAACAAAATAGGTCTGGGTCTTTGAACAGCGGTATACTACTGTTGACTTTTCCTAACATAGAGTGAGTAGTTAGCGTCATCGATACTAAATCATCAAAAATATAATTACATAATATCGTTTTTATGGTATCAATACTCTATTAGTGTCTATTAACTAGTATAGTACCCTGCAAAAAGTCTAAACACTAACAGTTCCTTTCTACCGTTGACTTTCTGCAACAACAAGTGATCAGTAGAGTAAATCGTACATATTCACCTGATAAATTTGATTCGTTTTGTATACTTATACTTTATAGTCCGAAATTATACGTAAATTCCTGTTTTTTTCTACTCACGGAATTGAATTGTTATCAAAGGTTGCCTTGTTCTCATAGTATTTTTCATTATACATTAAGAGTTAATATTTTTACCGACAGTTATACATTCTTTATAAAAAAGGGAGAGTCTAAAACCACAAGTCGAGTAAAAAAGATGTATCATGACAAAGAGAAAAAGACGTACAATCAGATAATAAAATAAAAAAAAAATGAATAATATAATATAAGAAATCATTTTGGTTGAATGTTAGTACTTTTGTACATACACAAAAAAAAAACCAGGTTTCAATCCAACATTTTCTTCACAAGAAAATGCCTGTACCAAGTCAGGAATATGACAGTTGTCATCCATTCGTTTGATGTGTTTGAGCTTTTTATTTTGCCATTTGATTAGGGACTTTCCGTTTAGATTTTACTTGTTACAATGTCAGTCACATGTTCAATTCTGAAGTATTGATTCATGATTTTGGTCGAGCTTTATATTTTTTACAGGAACAGTGATAGATCAATTTGAATAAACACAATTCACGCATGATGATGTTATTTTGAAATAAATATTTATACTTAAATTTTACTTAAAACCCTGGACCTTTACTTACATTTTGTGGATTTTGATAAACATGACCACACCACAGACTAAAAACAAATACTCCTGTGGTATTATACTATTGAATGTGTTTTTAGGAACAGTTTTATAAAAACAATTATACTGTAGATTACGTTTTACAAGTGTTTTTACAATGGTACATATAAACTCCGCTTAAAATGATAGACTGAATACACAAATTAATTTTATTATTAATGTACATAAAGCAACAATGAAGCGGTATTTCATTTAAATTGATGTTGACCAAGAAACAGTAATGGATCCATATTCATTGTTCCGAACGGATCTTGAGTAGTTCCCCAATTGTTACTATTACCCCACTGGTTATTGTTATTACTCAGCACTCCATGTTTGAGATCCCGCTGAATCTGGAACGGTTTCATTTGTTGACTTTTCCACATATTTCCATCTGTTTGTTGGTTGTTATTTGGCCATCTTGTTTTCCTGATCTGTTCATTATTCACCGTTTGCTGTTTGTTGTTATTTTTAACATTGTTGTTAAGGGTATTCCATACGTTAGTTGACTTATGTTTAAACTGGTTATTTGGTAGTTTTTGATTATTTTGATTATTACTATTGCTAATTAATGGCTTTTGACTCTGGTTATTTGGTAGTTTTTGATTATTATTATCTTTATTATTATTATTGTCCATTTGTGGCTTTTTCGCCTGGATAGGTGGTAGTTTTGGATTACTATTAGTCATTTGTCGCCTGCTTTTAAACTTGGTTTGATCGTTCGTTTTTCTTTCTTCCTTTGTTGCAATCTCAACTTTTTCAGCGGTTGAATGAGAAGTGGTTTCCACAATACCGCCAACAGTATTTACTTTATCTGGTTTTGAATTTGAAGGATTCAAAACTCCTGATACAACCTGCCCATTTTGTACATTTGAGTTGCGCTGGACAAACTTTCCTGCTGCTTGATTTTCTGGGCTGTTCTTGTTAATAGTCTCAACAATATACCCAGTTCCAGAGGAATATCCCATTCCACCAGACAAACCACCACTAAGTATTGGATTTAGTGAAGATCCATCCATGACAAAACCTATATCTGCAGCAACTTTGTCTGCATCCTGACTTGATGAAATGAATCTTTGTTGTATGTTCTGATTTACTGCTGTATTTTGATTACTGTTGGCACGAGAGAAAATTTTGTCAGTTGTTGATTTTACTTGATCAATAACAGTTTTCTGGCCGTCTTGAGTATTTGATATTTTTTCTATTGTAGGTTTATTCACAAGTACCTCGCTTGTGGGTATATCCTTATTTTTCATTAAACTACTTGTTACATCTTTGACTGTATTCTTGGTTACATCGCTTGAATTTGTACTTGCAGTATGTGACCATTTGATTTCAGGTTTTAATACTTCTTTAGGTTTAATAGTTTCATAGATCGGTCTATGTACTCCTAAACCAAGAGAATGTTTGATTTTAGAAACTGCTATATCATTATATTGTGAGATAGGTTTATCATCAGGCAATTTGGCAGGAGCAATCTGTGGTTTTGTTTCCTCTTTATCCGTTTTAATATTATCTTCCAAGAGTAATTGTTCATTGTTAGTGCTGGTCTTTTTGTCAATTATATCAAGATTCCCACTAGTGAATATTTTTTCGTTAGGATTTCCAACAGGCGTGCACGTACATTGGCATTGTAATGTTCCATCATGTGACGTATGTAAAAGTCCACTAACCACTGTCAAAAAGGCGAAGATAAGAATTGGGATCATCATATTTCGTATCTGAAAAAATAAATGAAAATAATATTAGTAATACTTGACACATAAAAAGACATAAACCACTTACACGTTTAATAGCTAATTCTAGCCTGGACATAAGATAATCTAGGCCGTTTTAAAAGGGCTGCAACACATTAATGATATGATGAGCTTAACATCTCAAGGGTATGCCACGCAGGGTTATATTTAGAAAGAAATTGTGCCCATGAACATAATTATCATTTGATTTTCCCATTTAATTACGGACTTTCCGTTTAGAATACTTTATACTCAAATGATCAATGTAGGTCACCCGACATATGAACAAGCATCCATACTATATGTACAGACAATAGCAATCAAAACAAAGGAGTAAACAAAGACTAAAAAAAACCAAAGGACATTTACAGTTATAAATAATAATTAAAAAACAACACGAACTCCACTAAAAACCGGGAGTGAAATCAGGTGATCCGGAAGGGTAAGCATTTCCTGCACCTTATACGGCACCCATCGTGTTATGTCTTTGTTCAGTTCGGTAATGATGGAAGGTTATTATGACTGAGGAAGAATATCAGATATGATTTCTGACACACTTTTTGTCATAAGGCCAATCAGCTCATGATGGCGACCGTACAGTTTCTTGAGTGATGACCTTAATTTGATTGATTCATAGCCCTGTCTTAGTAACTTTTGAGAAAGCAGTATTTCTCGTTTAACAAAATCAACGTTTTTTGAGCTAGCTCTAGAGTAAAGTAACAATTGAGACAAAATTACTCCATATGCTGGTGCCGCTGGGATGAAGCTACACAGAAATGGAAAGTTGACTATAGGGAAATTAAAATCATCGCGTTTGTAATAAATTTTGGTATTCAACCTACAATCAGTAGTCATTTCGAGAAAAAGGTCTAAATATGAAGCAGATTTATCTGTGTCGATAGTATCTTTAATTTCAAGTTTACTTGGGTATATTAAATGTAAGTGATCACTGAATCTATTATTATTAAGAGACAGTACATCATCGATATACCGAAAGATGAAATTAAAGTTCTTTTCTTCTTTCTGTACAAGCCCTTGGATAAATTCTGCTTCATAGGAATATAAAAACAAACCTGCAAGTAGATGAGCTTAATTGGTACCCATTGGGATTCCCATAGTCTTTATCTCTATCTGTCAAAACCGGTTGTAATTAATTAAAGCAGTTTTAAGATTAATCAGAAAGAACAAACGTTGGTATGCTGACATTTGGGTGTCAATGGTTGAAATTTCCTTGACGTATATCTCTAATCTTTTTATGCATGAAAACTGATACAAAACAAAAGCCAAAATATTAAGTGTTTAATGGCTAGTATGTAAATACTGAAAGACAGTTGTAATTATTTACCATAATTTTTATTCACATCTGTCCTCGAGGAAGTACTCAAATCGACATGCCAATGAGGAGTGTTTGAAGAAAATTCGTTCAGAAAGTAGACATCTTAATATAAGATAAATAAGAACAACAAGCATAAGCATTATCCAATTCAGAACAAACTTATGACGTGTTTTTCTCTGATATATTTTGGATAAAATTGAAAATTGAAATGGGGAATATTTCAAAGAGACAACAACCCAAGAAAAGAGCATGGATGTCTACTCCAAATGTTATTACGAATAACAGCTTTCGTATTTTTGTATTTCTAATCGCAAGAATCGTTATAATGTATCTATTAAACGAGCTGTACCTAGAATTATATACTTTGAGTAGTACAGTGCTCACGTTTTCCATAAATTTTTGTCCTTTCTTTCAATATCATATGCGATCTCAGTCTTTAATATTTCAAGTTACATTTTCTATTCTTTTGTTTGTCATTTGTTTTTTTTTCTTTTTTTTTTGCCATGCCGATTTTATTTTATTTTCGACTTGTGAGTTTGAAGTTCCATAAATTTTGCCTCTCTATTTCGGTTTCTGCCTCGAAAAAAGCTGTATTCTTAATATCGAACACAGATTATAGCTCTTCATCTTTTATAAAAGATTTGGATTTCAAATATTTTGGCTACGAGCATCACTGAAGAGACATGTATTGTCGAAATGCGCATCTGGTGCAAGAAAATTGGTACCGTTAATTTTACTATAGCGGTAATTCCTATATGATGAAAAATTGGTAAAATACAATGTTGAATCGTACACAAAAGATAAAAAAATAGTTGCTTACCATTCTATACAGTCCTTTACCTTCGAGATATCCACTCCTTACAGTTTACATACAAACACGCGCGAGTCAAAAGAGGGCCTTAACCAAGCAAGCAGTGACAGTTTTTGACTGAAGCATTAGTCAGTATTTCTTTAAAAATATTACAAGGTACCTCGAAAAAATTAAATTGTCAATGTAAAATTAAATTGTTGTCAGTATTACATAACAAAAAGAGATAGTTTCGGCACAATTTATAAATAAGAACTACATCCGAAAGACCCCGTTTCCTTAATTATGAATTAATAAATCTGCATATGACACTGTAACTAATTATTTAATTTACATAATAATTTGGTCTTGTCAGAACATGACATGCGGAGATGTGGTTTTAGTTTTAATTATTTTCTTATAAAATATGTTATAGTGGTGTTTTTGTTGTTTCTATCTATGCAAGTGTAACGTTCTCTTTAATTACATGTAACTACATGACATATTTTGGCTAAAGACATGTTTTGTTTATTAAACTTTAAACCTGGTTGAATTTTATTTGTAACTTTGCGAACAATTTTTTTTATAGTAGCCTGTACCACCCTTATCTTAATATGCTATGTATGATACAAATAGTTAAAGAACAAAATAATGTTATGTAGGTCCAGTTATTAAGCACGTCCGGGATGAAGTCGGGGATTTTGAATTGTTTTACATTGTCATTTTGGGGCCTTGTATAGCTGACTATGCGGTATGGGATTTGCTCATTGTTGAAGTCCATATAGTTGCTTATTTCTGTGTTTTTTTGGTCTCTTGTGGAGAGTTGTCTCATTGACAATCATACCACATCATCTTTTTTTTATATTGAGCATTTACATAGTTATCAAAGGTACCAGGATTTTAATGTTTTACGCCAGACGCGCGTTTCGTCTTCATAAGACTCATCAGTGACGCTCATATCAAAATATCTATAAAGCCAAACAAGTACAAAGTTGAAGAGCATTGAGGATCAAAAATTCCAAAAACGTTTTGCCAAATACGGCTAAGGTAATCTTTGCCTGGACATATTTTGATCTGAGAGTGTAAAGAATTAAAATTGATTAATTAATGGATCACCAGAGATCACCCATGTTATTAGTTGTCTCAGTTATAAGTCTGTTATGTAACGAATTGGTTTTGGGAGGGGGGATTTTTTGTCATGACGATTTTAGTTTTTCTTCGATTTATTAGTTTTGAATGTACCATTGGTATCTTAATTCCGTCTCTCCTAGTTAAATGAGTAAGTGCTACGAATACACACGTAATTTGGGGGATCCTATTTATTGAAATTGATTAATTATATAACTATTTACATATTCATGTATAGTGTTACCGTTACTTTGACCTCCTACTAATTACAAAGACATGTAGTTTACATTACACATCTCATTAAGCATTTTCTCACTTGATGTATAGGTTGCTTGTTAAATGTAAACAAATACCAACTGTCAAGCAGCTGAATATGAAATTAGATCAAAATAAACTACGTTCCTAAGAAAGCTCTTACATATGGTTTGTGTTCTCTTATGTATTGTAATTTAAAAAAAAAAACTAAAAAAAAACATTGCTATAATTGTATAATAAAAATGAAAGAATGAACGATCGCGAATGATTAAAATTTTAAAAATTGTCAAGTTAATTTCACATTTCCGCTGTAAATAACTGCGAGAAATTATTTTATACAATAATAAATTCATACACGACTGAGTGCAAACAAATTGCACTCAGCCGTGTATATTATTTTTGCATAATAAGTTCATACACGGCTGAGTGCAAACAAATTGCTATAGAAGTCTGTACAACCCTTATTTTTGTAGGCTATGTATGATACATATAGTTAAAGAGTAAACCAATGTTATGAAGGTTCAGTTACTAAGCACGTCCGGGATGAAGTTGGGGAAATTTTTTACCGTCACTGAAAAATGAGGGTATTGTTGACAGACATTTACCCTTGAAACATGTTACGTACGAACGCATCAAACAGTTGCGAGGTTTCCTCACGTGCACAAAGCTTGGCACTCTCTGTACACGATACATTGACTTCAACGTTGACATTCTGACCGGACGTGGCTGCGTACTTATACATCCCGCACAGCCGAACGAACACCACATTTATGCAAGGTTTATATTGCCAGTCGGAAGAAATCATTTCTCTCTTGGTGGATTGAAGATTTTCAAGAAACTATATCGTGTTAAAGACTATCACGACAAGTCGGAAAATGTATGTTTGTGTGGATCTTCAGAGTGTGCGTTTATAAAAACGTCTCAACTTGCCAGCCCACCCTCAACTTTTCACAATTCACAATTTCAGTAATAAGTATAACAAGCTTCTAATGCATCTATCTCCTTAGACATGATATAAGGTCTGTGTGTGTTTGTTTTCTATGAAGTGTTTTGTTGTCTACTGCTGGTATTTCCGACATAAAAATTCCTTCGTTTTTCTTTTGACCGTTTTTCATCGACATATACCTGTCTTATTAGTATTTTCGTACTTATTGCCAGATAAAAACAGTACATAAAGAGTGAATAAGCCATTTAATTTTTTCATTGCTGACAAATTGTTTGTTTTTATAGTGATTGAGACTGTAACACAATTATGACTACTGTGCCCCAATTTATGACATTTTTATCGAGTATGTTTGTTTGTTTTTGCTCACAAACTGTTGTCAATATAATGGAACTCGATGTGACTGTCATACAATTTAGAGAAGATGTGGTATGAGTGCCAATTAAGAAAGTAAGTTACCTCCAGATGTATATTTGGTTAATTCTGTTATTGGGCTCATTAAAACACCTCCCTCGTCTCTATTTTTAATAGAAACCAGTTTATTGTTGAAGACTGTATGTTGACTCTCTGGGTTTCAAAGTAAAAGAAAATCCGTACGTAAATTAACACCTCAATATACAATGGTTGCGGCCCATCGTAGAACACCGGAATATAAGGACAAATATTGTTCGATTGAAAAATAGGGGAAAAGTAACTAAATTGTATTGTAATGCTCATGAGATCATTTCGGGTCTGTTATAGCCGAATTTACGGTATAGGTTTTCTAATTGTTAAAGGCCATACGGTTGCCAATAATTGATTAGATCTTTCATTTGAACTTTGTCTCATTGACAATCATACCACATCTCCTTATTTGTATATAAATAATCAAACAAATAATTAAACAATTCTGCAATATATAATTACCATTCCAAAACAAAGTTAATCACTAAATTTATTTATTATATTCAATAATTTCCATACATTGTCATGTTTTTTTTTTATCGACTGATGAGTTTGACGATCCCTTTGTATCTTTCGCTTATTGTTTATAACAATAAAATGCGCAAGTGCACAACACCTTTTTCACGTGTAACTGACTGTTATATACAAACGAGATCCAAAAATAATTTATATATGAGCTTTGAAAAGGAAATGAAGTATATAACCTGCTAATTTATTGATTGTAAACTATAAACGACACAGAAAGCAATGAAAAGATGTCCATAGTGACAACAAAATATTCATACATTATTCATGTGACAAAACACTCAATAAAGACATCATATACAACGATAGTAAAAGCAGATGATTTATTTATCAGATGAACTTGGTATTTCAGTACCTAACATATTAGTTACCGTTATTATGGGCTTAAAGTTTGTTCCGTCTTAGATTGTCTCCTACACAAAAATACTAATCTGATGAATTGTCAATGCATTCTTTTTTTGCCGTTGTCACTATCACTGGATATATTGTGCTGTGTTAGTGTACGAGGGTATCACCAGCCAATTATTAGAATTTCTGTACTAGCGTGAAATAACGAATATTGTTTTATTGAAATTTACATAGTATGTATCTGTGTTTCGCTCACATGTTGTTGTCATTATAATGAAATGTTATTCGCCTGCCATACATGTGAGATGTTCAGCTAACTATAATTTGACATTTGATATAACGGACTAGTTGAAGTTGAACAATATATATATCTTTGAATCTATCTAGTTGAACAATATATATCTTTGAACCCATCTAGTGGAACAATATATATATTTCATCTATCTGTGTGTAAATATTTAAATTTAAGTTTAATAATAAAAAGCTGTGTCCAATACTGCCAACAAATCTTAGTTTTAAAAGCCATCTCGAATAATGGACTTTCTGTGTTGAATTTTTCTCTGATTTTGGAAATTGTATTTTCCTTTTTAGTGCTATAAAATTTTGAATTAATTTTAAATTAAAGAATGCATATTCTTACTTCCTTGTGCGCGTTTGGCTTTACTTTTGAGCATGCTTGTATTATGGGCTCTTCGCCGTTTAAACTAGGTTTTGAGTTTTCAAATATTTTGGCTTCGAATATACTAAGTAACTGGAGAGACATTGAATATCGAAATGCGTATCTGGTGTGGTTAAAATTATTATTGCCTTAGACGTTTACGTTTTGAATGTAACCTTGGTATTCTTCGCATAGTTTTAATTTATTTTACAATGTAGACCTTCGCAGGGGATCTTGAAATGTCTATTTATTTGTCCGTCGGTAGAAAGTAAAATCAGAAAAAAAAATATTTGTTTCATTGGTAACCATATTGTTTTGTTGTTGTCATAAAGTTGGCTAAATTGAACACCAAGAGCACATCAATGTGATGTGGCGTGGCAAGCAAAAATAATTTGTGAAATAGATATACATACATTACCTACTATTATGTACCAATTTCATCTGTCTAGACTTTGTGGATTGTTCTTATTGTTAAAAACCATATAGTTACCTATAGTTCCGTATGTCTAAAATTTTATGGATTGTTGTCTTATTAACAATCCTATAACTTTTTCTGAGTTTATATTACTTAATGACAAATGTGATTGTAATGTACATTGAATAGAGAATGGAAACGGGTAATATGTTAAAGAGACACCAACTCGAATAAAGAAGAAATATAATTTTTGAACTACATATTATTTAATGCATGAATGGCAAGTGATGCTTACTCGCTTGGAAAACTTGGTCTAGTTTTTAGTTTAAGAATATTTTCGCCTAATGTTTGTGTGTATTAACCATGAACCTTGCACTTATAAACATATATATACAAGCCATGAATATTTTTTTTATTTACTTGTAAAGTTGACTTTGTATACAAATAACATATTTTTTCAAAACATCCCAAGACTATGTCCAGGGAACAGCAATGTTTAAAATTACTGTTCATTTCATTTAATTTTGTGGTCCTCATTGAGGTCCGCGCTATAGCCATTCTTTTTTATAAAACAGTCTGATTTTATTTTAAATAACACAAAAATTCTAATTAAATTGCAGGACTAAACAGTATGTGTACATTGTCGAAAAAATTGAACTCTCTACTAGGAAAAAGGAGGAAAAGGATTTCAAATATACATTTTCCTTTAATGGTCAATACTGTTTTTTTTTATGTACGTATGTAATGAATTGGTTCAAACTTAAATCAATATTTTAAATTTTGTTTTATATTGTCTAATAATTTTTTGTCTGCAAATTTTAATAGTCTAATGAATGAGATAACATGTGAAAAGTTAAACAGTCAACGTACTATAATAACTACCCCATCTGATAATGTCCTGTACCAAGTCAGAAATATTGCAGTTGTTATCAAACAGTTCGTTTCTATGTATGTTTGCGTTTATGTTTGTTGCACTTTACTGTTCCTGTTGTTCGTTTGTTTTCCTCTAAAGGTTTATGTGTTTTCCTTGGTTTCAGTTTGTATCCCGGATCTCTAAATCGATTTATGACTTTTGAACAGGGATATAATAATGCTACCTTTAGCTATACTATAGCTAGTATTTAAAACACAAAGTCATGAACGTAGGACACACTTGGCATTGACAGCATATTGTTTGTATTTGCCTATTTAAATTGTGATCATATTGTTGTTTCATTAAACTTACGTTATGTTTCTTTAAATGATATTAGGTAGAGCGTTTGAAGCCCTTTTTATTGTATGTAGTAAAAGTCACAAAAATACTGAAATCCGAGGAAAATTCAAAACGGAAAGTCCCTAATCAAATGACAAAATCAAATAATAAAACACATCAAACAAATGAACAACAATTGTTCATTAGATTTTAATTTTCCAGTTATGTAAGTGTCGAGAAAAAGACTAATGCAAATGTTGCCATCGTGGACAAAGATTTCATTTATAATTAAATCGAATTAATTAAGAGCTGCCTATCTTACTGCGTTCGTAGGATTCCATCACAGCTATTCAAACTTCTGCTAACTCAATTTATTGTTTACACCTGCCCACCCCTGACACCTGTGTTTCTCCTATAAAGTCATCCGAAGTATCAATGTAAAAAATAAAGTAAGCCATAATACATGTTTCATTTATTAAACTCACAAATAGCGTTTTGATTAAAATATATTGAACTTATTGGTAAAAAAAATGAAATGCGTTTAAAACCAAACCCATCAAATGCCGGGGGAGAAACCATTAGTATTAAAAATAACATTTTTAAACGATAAATGCACGAAGGTGCATCAATGCAAAAACAAATACACTCTAAACTAGGAAGAATATTTAACTCATGAACCTGTTTGATAATGGGTGTCACAATATAAAATTGCTTCTGCTGTGTTCGTTGTTATTGTGGTGAAATTAATGTGTAAGTATTCCAGTTCGAACTGCATATAATACTGATATTTCCGGTACGCATTAAGCAAAATAATATCAGGTAACTACAACTGTTTTAATTATATGTGTAATTGTCACTACAATTAATTTAATTTAACTCAACATGTTATAAGGACTGTCATTGTTTACTTTGATTGTTCTTTTTTAAGGACAGTTTTTATTAAATATGTTTACGAAAAAAAAAACATATTTGTATTTGATATCTTTTAAGCAATGTAACTATTCTCTTTGTGTTTAAACCAAGATGAAAAAATAAAGATATTTGTTATTTTAAAAATATCTTGCTAGAAAACGACATTTCATAACGCATCACTATGACAATGAAAATGCAATTTTCTTTATCAGTTACCCCCTTCAAGTCGTCTCTTTCCTGTTTTCCTGAATGAATAACAACCGGGGCAGTTGAAATAAAATTGTTTGTTACTTAAACTTTGAAAAAGGGCATTAGGTACCAATTTATTTCAACCGAATTGATTAAAACTCTCAAATTTAATAAAGTATATATTTAAAGTCATATGATACTTTAATTTAAATAAAAAGATATAAAATGTTTTATATACTTTAATGCTTAAGTTTATCATTTAAAAACATCGACTTTCCTTTAAAGATAATCCTATATTTTATTGAAATCTTCAGAAATGTACTGCTATTGAATATTGTCTTCCAGTACTCTAATTCTCCAACAGCTTTTCCGTATGCAGTGACCTTAACAATGAAACCTTTCGTTAGAGCTTCGACAATCTCACAGAGCAAGTTCGAGGATTAAAATCTGTAATGAAAAAACAAAGGTGAAAAAACCTCGTAAGAAGATAGTATTAACCGATTCTGAAAAAAAAAATAATGAACCAAATCGGTTGACAGTTATGACAAAATTTGATTAACAACTGAGTATGCATGTATAACACACAAAACAATATATTGTTTTATCGTTTCACTTATTTTCCACATGTTCCCTGATTTTGTGTTGATTTGTTATCAACATTTTGTCGATTTTCTTGTAGTTTTGTTTGATCCTATTTTATAGATAAAAAAAATATAAATTAAATGCTTTTCATTTGCACATGTAAAACAAGTTTTAACTTTTTCAGCTGACATTTTTTTTTGTTATTGTTAAACATATTCAGCACATGCGCGATTAATGGTCAAATTAAAGTTTGCATAAATGTGGACCCAAATTGAGTCGAACTACTGGCTTGTAATTAGTTTAAACATATTTATTTATACTGCATTGGGAAACAAGTTTTTCAACTTATATTAATCCATTTCCACTTTGCGGGTGCGAGTGCTGCCTTACATAGCAGCATTAGCGAGCTCTTTTTCGAAATCTACACGGGTGTCCTTAACGTGCAGGAGATATGGCTCTCTCTTAACACGGGTCAGCCATTTATCGCCCCATTCCGACGTACTATCATCGTTTCCTCAAGCCCATACTCGCAAATGGTGGCAAGGGAGAGCCGAAAATTCAGTCCCTGCAATTTTCATCACGAACGGGAATCAAACCAAAAACCTTTGTGTTTGTGGTCCGATGCACTAATCACTACACCAAGGCTTGTAAGACAACAATGTTATTTCAGCGATATTTTGCGACTTATTTTTACCAAACTGGATGCGAATAGCAAATTGTAATTTCAAAACTCAAAATAAAAAAAAACCAATTTTTTGTCGTAATTGGACCAATTACATATCATAACTTGCATAAGGAGTATGATGAAAGAACCCATATATGCGTTAGAGGCACTAACAAAACGTACATTATGTATGTGTAACAGAAACTTTATAAGTGACACATAAAATAATAAAAAGATGTCTATTGCGACAATTAAACATACATAAATCATTCATTTAACACAAAATCTTAATGAAAACATTAAATACAAGTCAAGATCATTGAAATATGGGTTATTGAGTGATCAAAGATTATAAATGAATACTAGAACACACCCGTATATCGCGGGTCCGTGACTGAATTAAAGTATATAACTATGCGCAAGCCTTATTTTAGTATTAGTATTGTCATCTGATAAAGTCATGCTGATTATAAGATACACAGTTTTCTCTGCTTTCAAATCTTTCTGTTTGAACCCGTCGAACTGGAACTTATCAATTATTGATAATATTAATTATTTGGAAAACAAAAGGTCCTGGAATGGAGTATTTTTTAATCAACAACATTGTCCTATATTAGTTATAAATATTGAATTCTTTGATTCGCTGTTTTACGTCATGCCCGCTAACAAATTGAAAACTGTACCTATACGCCTTATTTTAGTCCAGATTTTTAGTATTCGTATTGTTATCTTAGAAAGTCTAACTGATTAAAATACTACAATAGGTAACAATTTGACAATTAAGTAGTGTCAACCCTGTGATTATGACCCGTGTAATACTATATAGCATATTAATCCTGAATACACCGTTTGGTGGTGCGCTGTCAGATGCGGAACGTACAGATAAGGTAATCGGTAACAGGTGAATATACTATTGGTATCGGTATCGGACTCGACCCGGAACTTCTTAATTATTGGCAATATTAATTACGTGGAAAACAAAAGGGCCTGGAGTGGTGTAATTTTTAATCTACACCTTTGTACTATATTAGTTATATATAAAGTTGAATTCTTTGATTCGTCGTTTTTACGTGATGACGGCTGACAAATTGGACCTCGTAATTTTAGTTTTATAGATGTGAAAGCGAAATTAAAAAACTTTTCCAGATGTCTTGTTTTCGTTGTCTTTTAGAAGAATCTGTAAGAGAGAGGCACAAAATAATCATTATTGCAGCAATTTTCAAGTTTGAAATTATTGTAACTGAATTTGAAAAACTGGAAAACCATTTAATTCTCCTCCAGCTGTACATTAATATTATTTTGAGAATATTCATTTCACAAGGAACGTATTGACACTAATACAGTTTCTGTTAAAGAAACCCGATAATTTAATAACTTATCTTTTGAAATATGAAATATGTCAGCTAAATCCAGTCATAAATAATAATGATTCAACTTGATTGCAACCAATAACAAAACAAATATCTCATTTTCCGTTCATGGCATCAGAAATGAGCAAAATGTTTTTCAAATATAGTATAAAATACAAATAAAATATATTAAACAAACTATAACATAGTAAGTTTTTAATTAATTGATTAACATTTAATACCGAAGTAAGTAAAATAAATAATTTAAGATAATAAAAATATATAAAACAGAAAATCCACCTCATACCGACATTCGTGTGTTTATTCAAACAATCTTTAAAAAAATCTAATTGACGAGGTCAATGGGAATTCACATTGAAATAATTTCAGAACTTGTTTGAGTAAAATTAAGTATAGATCAATTTAAAAGATAATGGTTCACGAGTTGACTGACGTTAGAGCACTTATCAACACAAAACGATTGTACATATGGTCAGTTATTTTGAACACATATCTATATTACAAACTTGCTAATCTGAATATATAAGTGACATGTAAAAGGATGTGCATAGTGACAAGAGAAGATATATGAATTATTTCTTGACAGAAAATAATAATCAAAACATCAAATACACGGAGAATAGATATGAGATATATCCATCAACTGAACCTTGACACTGAATAACCTTTGAAAAAATTCACATTAACGTTATCTTTCTATTTAGCAGAATATAAAAACGTTTGATATCAATCGCATTGAGTGACGTCTGTTTTATGTTAAACGTTTAGTATTTTGGATTGTTTCTTTGTCACATTACTATCGTAGGTTAATGAAAGGTGAAAGGCTAATAAAAGTGTACAAGTCCTCCACAAAACGTTTAGCTTCGTTTTAGTACTGCTATTAGTCATGTTTGTACTATAAAGGTATTTCAAGAACAGTGTTCATTTTGTAAAACAAAATAATTTTTGGAATAAAAAATTTCCTAACACAAACATAAACAGGAGTAATTTCTAAAATTATACAATTTGTTAATGTATCATAGCGACTTATTTTTGTAGTTTTCTCTTTTGTTGGTAGGAATAAGCGCTGAACAAGTTGTCATTAAAATAAACAAATAATGTAGCGTGTTTTCCTGAATTGGCTTTATAGCCAAACTTACCGCATCCTGTTTTTAAAATTTATCTTCCGTCACTTTCCATGATGAATGCAGTTCTAACTTTCATTGACTTCACACTTTTTATCAATACCAAACTTAATATTTTCTGTGCAGTAAAATTTGGTGCTCAGGTGCATGACAAAATTGTCGAATGGAGACAATGCCTATAGTCCATCAATCGGTTCGGGAATATTTTTGGGGGCTCCTTCTTACAAATTAGTATCTACATCTAAAGATTATATATATTTGTTTTTATCATATCAGATTACATCAAAACAAACAAAAAAACAGAAATAAAATATTCTATTGGTATGACATCAATAAAACCATGTGACGGGTTTGGTTTAAAAATAAAGTCAACAGTAGTATACTGCTGTTCGAAACTCATAGATCGATTGAGATAAAAACAATCCGGGTTACAAACCAAAACTGAAGGAAATGCATCAAATATAAGAGGAGAACAACGACACAACAGAAACACAACATTAAAATGTAACACACACAGAAACGAACTATAATATAACTGTTCCGGACCATATGAGTATTTGGACCATACGCGTATGGTCATGACCATATGCGTATACTCATATGGTCCGACCATACGCGTATGGTCGGACCATATGCGTATAATACTCGTTTGGTTATTAACGGCCCGGACCATATGAGTATTTGGACCATATAGGTATTTATTTCAAATTACATTATAAACGTTTCAATAATACAAAAAACTTTATCTAAAAAAAATATGATGGTAACATAACAATTTGTTAATTTTATAATTCAGAAAACAACGTAAAAATCAAATACTGATACCATAGTTAGTTTTCATCTTTAGTTACATTCTTACATGTAGGCTTGGGTGACATTTACTTCCAAACGGTATCATGGCTTTTTTGCATTTGCAAGTTTTGGCTGTGCACGATCCTTTTCATGTACACCTTTGTTTGCGAGTGAAAATCTAGCCTTTTTGCAGCTGCGTACAGTGATACCGAGGTCTTTGGCCATTTTGATGTCTATGGTGTTTTTAAAAAGTTCTAGATCTGAAATTTCCTAAAAAATGACTGCAATACACCATATTCACAAGACATTTTAAATAAACTGTGTTACTTGAAGTTTCCAGTGACTTCTTGTGTAACAGTTCATAAAGAAATGTTTTAAATTTAATTATTTAAGTCGACATATTCATAGTGCCATTCACTCGTAATAACACATCGGTAATGACCATCGGTAATGACCATCAGTAATGACTATCGGTAATGACCATCGGATGACTTATAAAATGTGTTAATCATAGTTTTGACAATTAAGTAAAATTAACTTTGTGAAACTTCTATTTTTTCTTTAGCTAATCTTTTTATTATAAAATGATAATAAAATTACATATATGATAGCGTCTTTTTAATGAACGGTCATACCATAAGAAGAGTAAAGAAGTATTAAAAGTAAACTGTAACAGAATGTTAATTATCCCGACCATACGCGTACGGTCGGACCATACGCGTATGGTCGGACCATATGAATATATACCCATATGGTCATGACCATACGCGTATGGTCCAAATACTCATATGGGCCGGGAACATAACAATGGCAATTTTCCTGACTTGGTACAGGACATTTTAAGAAAAAAATGTGGGTTGATATAAAAAAAAAAAGAAAAAGGAAGATGTAAACATGGTTTTGTGGCATGACAAACCTCCCGCTTTCATGCCAATGTTAAATATAGCTTTAAAGTGACAACATTACATGACAGGGCTACAATACAAATAAACGGGAGAACATATAGGACAGAGAAACACACGAATAATAACTTACAAAAGGTACCAGGTTTAAAATTTAATACGCCAGACGTGCGTTTCGTCCACATAAGACTAACCAGTGACGCTCAGATGAAAAAATATCGAAAACCAAAACAAGTACAAAGTTGAAGAGCACTGAGGACTAAAAGTTTCAAAATGTTGTGCCCAAAAGGCTAGGGTTTCTGCCTGGGATAAGAACATCCTTATTATTTGGAATAATTCATACTTTTGTAAACAGTAAATTTTATAAAATGACTATATAATAGATATACATGATAAAACCGAAGTGGTGATTAACTACAGAATAAAAAACGGGTAAATTACATACAACACCTAAACCAGCATATAAAAATACACAGCCGAGTTAGCCAAAGCCTCAACGCACAAAGTGACGTCACATTTGAAATTTCTAAACAATACACAAAGGAAGTACATTTGATTCTAACAATACTTCCCAAAAGGAAGATAGATTTAGGATTGATTGAAGATTAGATTTTTAATACTGATATTACTGATTGTTATTCTCGTGGGATTTTGTCTGATGCTTGGTCCGTTTTTGTGTGTGTTACATTGTAGTGTTGTGTCGTTGTTCTCCTCTTATATTTATGCGTTTCCCTCAGTTTTAGTTTGTTACCCCGATTTTGTTTTTTGTCCATGGATTAATGAGTTTGAACAGCGGTATACTACTGTTGCCTTTATTTATTACATTTATTAATAACAATGAAAATAATAATACTAATATCAAATTGTGGTAGTAATTAGATAATTAATTGTATCATCTAGCTGTGTCGGTGTTTCTTCTGAATCAAACTGTAAACCAAATATATCGTATAAAAATTTCGTTGAACCAAACTAAAATCTAATAAACGATTGATTGATTTTAATTGATAAAGACAATTGACATCAGACCATTCCGAAAATCTACTGTGAATGTAATTATGACAGGACAAATTGAAGTTTGCCAATGAGAAAAGACTAGACTGTGTTTTCATAAAAACTGCAACAAAAATGTTATGCTTCTTCATGAGTCTTACATCACAAGAAGGTAAACTTCTATATCTCTCGGTAAATGAAGTTCTTATATAAACGCCTGTTACAAATGACACGCAACAAAAAATCCAAAGATAGATAACCGTAAAAGAAAAGGACATAAGCAGTGTAATCCGAAGTCAATAAATAGTTTAGGAATTTGACACAATAGTACAAGGAATAGCTAACAAGCAAGTACTATATCGAATTGATAGGAACAATTGAAAAATGAAAAATATTCATAGACTACACAATGTAAGGGATGTTTAGGAATCAAATAGAAGAAAACAAAGGAACCAAAAAAGTTAAGTGTTCAGGATGTAGTTTAATACATCCAAAATCATCGACCATCGAATACAAATAGCAATGAACCATAATATCAACCTTACAGAACCATGGAATCAAAACCATAGCGAAATCGAAAGTGGAAATCATAGAATGCAAATTTGAATTTCTCTGAATAATAATCAACAGAGCACTGCCATAATTGCGGTATGTGGAAAACAACAAGGTCAAAGCGATCCTTTCTGAAATACTTCAGCGAAAAGGGATAGAAAAAAAAATCAATAATTTGAGCATGGGAACCTATGGTGGAACCACAATGAACCTACAAGTAAAAACAAAATCGAAACAAATGTAAAGATAAATGCAAGTTCATCATGAAGACCGCCAAAACATATAAAAAAAAACCAAAAAAAACAAAAACAAATCGAGACGACTCTTTAATAAAATATGTTAAACTCATTAAACGGAAAATCTATGGTAGAATTATTTTTCTTATTTTTTTTTAACTACCACACACATAACTTTTGAATTGTTTTGATAAAACACGAACATCTTTTTTTTTATTCTAAAAGTTCCAATGATATTGAGCGGATCGGCGTGTTCGAAAACTTAGTTGTGGAAAATATGTATGTTAGGGTGCATGCAAAGCAGGAGACGTTCTTTGATCGAAGCACCTGGTCTCGCTCCTTTTTGAGTTCCTGCGATTCTCTCAGTTATTGTTTATTTCTTCGATATGCCATCTTAATCATAAGCAACACAACGGGTGCCACATGTGGAGCAGGATCTGCTTACTCTTCTGGAGCACCTGCGATCACCCCTAGTTATTTGTGGGGTTCGTGTTGCTTATTCTTTAGTTTTCTATGTGTGTCATGTGTACTTTTGTTTGTCTGTTTGTCTTTATTCTTTTTTAGCCATGGCGTTGTCAGTTTATTTTCGATTTATGAGTTTGACTGTCCCTCTGGTATCTTTCGTCCCTCTTTTAATCGATTTATTAACTTTGAACAGCGGTAATCTACAGTTACCAATATCGATGAAAAAAATTGGACAACATATATCAGTTTTTAAAGTTAGAATGAATGATAACTTTTCTTATTTAGATTTAAATCAACCACCTATCACACATAGCTTATTCGGAAAAAATATCTACTGCTTTGTTTCACTTATTGTAAATTGTTCGGCATAGCCTTCGACTGAATCAGTAAGAATTCAGGTTGTGTTTCCAGTTGTTAATAGATTACGCAAATTCGTGAAGCGTTCCATATTTTTTATCAGTTGTAAGTCGTTACCTGAGACAGCTGGGTGAATGTTCAAGAAAGTTGCTTATGTCTTTCAATCCTGAAAAAACAGAAATTATGATGTTCTCAAATAATGAGATACAAGACCTAATTTTTCTATGAACCATAAAAGAAATACCAATTGTGCGATCTAATAAGTATTTAGGGTAACATTTAGAGGTGACACAAAATGGAACAACTATGTTGAAAATATATTAAATAGCGTTAAAAAGCATCTCAATATACTAGTACTGCAAAAACTCAAATATCAACATAGCCGACAAAGTTTGGAACAATATATCTAGTAATTATTAGACCTTTTTTATATGTAACTTAATTATGGGACAACTGCGGAAAAGGTTAATCAATTAAATAAGAACAGCTACAACTTTAAGCTGCACGAATTGTAACATGTTTGCCTGTTTTCACACATTATGAGACTGTCTTAAGGTGGCTTGAGTGTGCCCTCCGTCTTTGATTTTGATGTTACAGATAACAGTTGGTCTTGATCTTTAATGAAATGTGTAGTTTGTAATTCATGTTTAAGACTTTTAATGTTAATATAGAAAATTATGTGTTTTATCATATTTACGGCTGTAATTTCTACCAAAATTACAAAAAAAAAAACCCACAAAAAACCAATATTTGTCTTTGATTCATTTTTTTGAAATATTCAAATAAGGGAATATAACTCAGATAGTAGGGGAGATAAAAGTAAATTATCTTTAGAAATTGTTGTTAATTTACATATTTAAATATGTACCAAGAGAACAAGTTCGGTGACCCCATTTTTTCTTTTTCTTTTCTGAAAGCATATTATAAAATCTGTCTTCTTACATTTTATCTTAAAATTCTATGATGTTGTTTTCATTTTAATACAAAATTTGATTTTCCAGGTATAATGAATACAACATCTGACAATTGTGCACTACTGTAGCGTGTAAAAAAGTCCGGTGACACATTCTTTGAATTACCTTTTTGAAAAAAAGCATGATAAAAACTTCATTTCGACAAATTATTGAAAACTTCTATGGATTTCAATTAAGACGCCTCAGCCACCTTAAAAGAGGTTGATTGGGAAAATTTAGATGAACGAATAAAATGAAGAAAACTGAATTTTTTATAAAATTCAGAATAATAATGCCCCTGAATATTTGTGTAGTATTATGCCCCATAAAATTCAAAGTACAATACAATATCCCTGGCCAAATGGACAAGATATTAGTTTACCCTTTTGCAGGCTTGCAATGACTTCTAATCATTTAATCCATCAACAATTAAACTATGTAATAATCTGAACATGTCCGTTCGAAATATAGACTCGTTATTAAAATCTAAGTTGAATTAAAAAACCACGAAATTCGAAATGAGAATCAACTTCAACATTATTTATATGGTCCAAAAAAATTTAAAATAATCTTAACCCAATTTAGATGTTCGACATCCTTATTGAATTGTGACTTGTTTAGAGCTAACATTATATATGACCCGACATGTAAATGTGGTATCGATATTGAGGACATGCACCATTTTATTTGGTCCTTTTTATCTAAATGAAAGGGTTATTCTGTTTAAAAGTCTCAGCTGGCTTCCCAAAAGCTGCTATTTGGGCTTAAAACTATTGGTTTGTGGCAGAATTTATTACTTCCCTATGCTCAAAATGTGCAAATTGTTAAACAAGTATTCAATTTTATAAAGAGATCAAAACGATTCCTCTTAGTATAGTATCACCTTAGGTAAAAGGCAAATCATCATCATTATCATCATCATCCTAATTTCTGTCGTTCTTTCTTCATTTCCTCTCCTTTTTCAGTATAGTTAATATAGTAATATTTTAATTGTGTATATTATATAATGCATGCTCACGTTCAATTTGTTTTGCTATTTATATTGTGTTGTGGAGAAGACTTTATAAGTAAGTTTTACTTGTGTCTGATCATTTTTGCGTTGAGCAAATAACATATGTTTCATCTAAATAGATTAACACACTCGGCAATACATTTCACATAGTTTTAGATCTTAAAATTTACATACAAAATGTATCATTTGAAACTTACCCGCTGCTACTACCTTGTTACTGATACTCTGCCAACTTCTACTCAAGCCAATTTGTTATATAAAAACTTGTTACCAGTTTCAAGTATTTCAGAAAACCCCCATCAGATAAGCTCAGTTCAAACAGTTACAAATACAAGTCAAATGAAATTTTGACAGCATAACAGCTACAGGGCTTAGACAAAACATAAAAAATCTTATATTAACTGTATTTATGAAACTGTTCGTTTGATTAATATCCGTTTCTCCACAAATAGTATATTTTGATGTATATTGGACATGTACTAACAAAGGATATGTAATAAATTTGTCATCAATTACATAAACAAAAAATGGATGGTCATTTATATCATGTGCTCGTTGGAAAAAGGTAAGCAAGATTCAGTAGTTCTTTTATCAATTAATTTCAACAAAGATCTGATTCCAAAAAAAAAAAGATAGATTAATTATTCGAGAAAGACAATAACCTAATTGATTTCATAACATTTGGTCTTGGTTTTATATGATGCTAAATTCAAATTTTACAAAGGTAGTTTCAATTGATTGTAAGAAAGCTGTAAAATTAATTTCAAAAATAAGGTACGAAGAAGTTTTCACAGTTAAACATTTTTTTGTTCGGCAGTTATTTTCCTGTGTGTTGTTATAATAAAAATGTCAATGGTAGTAATAATTATGTTACAATTGCCTACATCTATTACAAACAAAAAAACCGACAATCATCATGCTAAAAAAGAATAGATATTGATATGGGTATGGGTATGTGTATGAAATTTTACAATAAAATAAAATTTCATTTAACCCCTGTAACTTGAATAATTCAAGCACTTAATGTCTCTGGTTCTATCTTCCACAAATGGGATGATCGTGGTCGACACCAATGTTGTTTTCCTGGGTGCAATATTACATTTTTTATTGTTCTTTAAATTAAAATAAAAATCATGTCAAACTTTGAATGTTTGTTGAAATTTGGTAAGCTTTTGTTTTTATATATATAAATATATATTTGCAAAATTATAAATTTGTTTTACAATTATCTATTTATTTATCTTTCTTTCTTTTCTTTCTTTTTCTTTTTTTTTGGGGGGGGGGACTTTTTTTTATATTTCATTCTATACATTTAACAAAAGTTTATCCCCGGGTGAAAACAGTTGAACTAAAGATTGGGTGTTATTTACACCAATCATATTACACTATTCTTACTACATAAGAAATAATATGATCTAATTGTTTGTGGTAATTGGATTTGAACATGTAACTGAGAGTTCTCTTATATTGGTGTTTGGTGTCTAATGCTATTATGTTTCTTGTTTTGTGGTACTTCGAACCGAAATATTTTAGTTAAGCCAATTGCAACTTATTTTTTATTACAGTTTGTTATTTTGTTGTGCTGTTACACCACTGTCCCAGGATTAAGGGGGAAAGTTTGACCTCATACACAAATTTAAGATCACCGTATTTGTTATATGCCTGTCCAAATTCAGTGTGTTGGTTTATGTCTCTCATATTTGTATTTGTAAATTGTATTGATATAAAGCAGGTCGTTATAGTTTCCTCGATTACATTGTTTTACATTTTTTTTTTTGTAATTGCATTTTACAATAATATATGCAGGATGATTTTGTAACATTATTGAAGGTCATGCAGTGGCCTATAGATATTTATTTCGTCTTCATTTGAGCATTCCACACCTGATTGTCATATGAAAATATACATGGAAGTCAAAATATATTTCAACGCAAGATATAATATCTCGGATTTCACAAGTTTATTGGTCATTTAGAGTTCAACAATTGCATGCTACCCTCTAGATGACGTTTGTTTATTTTTGTCGCTGGGTGGCTGTCTCATTGGCGTTTACCCAACATCTAATTCTTAGACATTAATAAAACATATATGTTGTTATCTTTACTAGTATGGTATTCCAATAATAATGATACTAGTTTATTGTTCAGTTGACATACAGATGTATATTTTATTGTGTTCTGAAGTTGCCCTTTCGATGTAGATATGTGTTTTTCACTGGCATCTTATTGGGGTTATTTTAGGAATATGCTATTTTACTTTTGCTGCCTTCAAACTTCCATTTTATATTTATAAGAACTTCTGACGCGACATAGATTTCGAAATGCCCTTATACTGAATTGTTTCAATTTCAGTACCTTTTTTGTATATTTGATTTGTAATAACCCGCATTTTGCTTATTTTTTTCAGGTGTAAAGATGCTTCTTATTTTAATTCTTCTTTTAAGTTATTCCATTTCCACAAGAGCGGTCATCATAAATGGCATGCAATGTCAGTGTACGTGTACTGATCCTGAAATTCCAAACCAAAAAGTCGATACCGACGGAAATCTTAAGGTGAAAACTAACAGTCAAAAGACAATCAACGTCAAAACCGCTGACATTACAACTAGTTCACAAAATCTGACTAAAGATAAACAACAGATGTCAACAGAAAATACGAAAGAGAAAACAATTTCGGTCAGTAAGGATCTAATATCTCGTATAAAGGGAGACAAAACAAGTGGTGCTGTGAATTATAATAAAAACATTAACGACAAAAGTAACAATTCAGTCCATGCAAATAAAAAAGGACAAAAGACTAGTGATTATATACAAATTGGTCCTACGTATGGTGCGGGGAAAAAGTATCCTATGTCAAGTCATGGGTATATTGTACCGTTAAATGACAAAACAATAGTGCCAGCGAATCCAAACAAACAAGAAATTGGCAATAAAATTGCAAAAAACGAAAAAGAAATAATTCAAATGTTTAAAAGCGAATTGGATGTAATTGGAAAGAAACAGACACAGAAAAATAAATCAAATAGAGATTTGACTGCACCTAAAAACAATAATAACAACAATAATAATGGAAACTTTCCCGGTAACAATCGACCATTAAACATTAACCGGAATAACGGGAATAATAATGATAACAACAATCAGTGGCAGACACAGAACAGAAATAATGGCAATAATAACAACCCTAACAATGGTAAAAATAACAATAATAACCAGCTGAGGAAAGGAAACAACAATAATAATCAACAATGGAATCAAAACAACAACAACAACAATAATAACCAACAATGGAATCAAAACAACAACAATGATAACAATAACCAACAACAATGGAATCCAAACAACAACAACAACAATAACAATAATTATAATAATTATAATAATAATAACCAACAATGGAACCAAAACAAGAATAATAACCAACAATGGAACCAAAACGACAACAACAATAATAAAAATAACCAACAATTGAATCAAAACAATAAGGTTAATCAGCCACGGAATCAAAACAACAATAAGGACCAACAATGGAATCAAAACAATAAACAAAATCAGCCATTGAAACCTAAATATAGTAAAAATGACGTTGATAAGCTATGGAAAACAATGGGATCCTTAATAGTCAGTAAACTACAAAGCATGTCTCAACCATCATCACAGCGAACAGGAAAAAATGGTCGATCATTCCCAAATGAATCATCTCGAAATCAGAGGAGAAGAAGAAAGAAAAAGGTTGGAACGACAATGAGTCCACACGATATGGCAGAAGAAATGTTTGGGACATCTGAAGTAGATCCTGTAATATTAGAAATGCTGGCTAAGTCTAACAAGAATAAATTTCAGTTATAATGTTGAGTTCAATGTTTTTGTTGTTGCGATTTTTTTTTATTTACAAAAATGTTAAATCAACATTCATTATACCAATCTGATTAATCTAGAACAGCTAAAAGTTTTCAAATTATTTACATATAATGTCCTTAAAATTTAAAACTGCATTAGAAAGATTTTTATTTTATATTATTTATGGTGTTTGTTTTTGTTGCACTTCGATGTTCCTATTGTTCCTTTGTTTTCCTCTTACAGTTGATGAGTTTCGCTCGATTTTGGTTTTCGTTTGTAACCCGTATTTGTTTTTTTCTCAATCGATTTATGACTTTGAACACCGGTATACTACTGTTGCTTTTATTGAGACCCCTGTTTTCTGAAATACATTAATTGTTTTATCTGTATAAGTGAAATTGGTGGCGTTTATATTCATTCTCAAAGATCGTTTACTACGTATTTTATTTGACCTTTGAAACTTTTTTCATACGATCGTCACTGACGAGTCTTTTGTAGACTAAACACCCGTGTAGTACACAATTTGAATTCTGGTATATATGAAGAGTTTATTTGGGTGTTTTTTTTCTGAGAGGATCTGATGAGTGGTTCAAAGTAATTGCATGTAATGTGTGTAATGCAGCAATTTTTGCATTACATGTAATTTCAATTTAAGGCATACGATACAGTTTTGGTCCCATATGGAAATTTTGATGAAAATTTGCATAAAGGCTATTTTCAATCTGATTAAATCAAATATGTAATAAAAAATATACCTTCAAGTGATACTTTTTTGTGTAAAATAAGGTCGAAATTTCAGATGTTTGTTCTAGATTCGGATTTGTTGACGTATTTCGCCTTTCGAAATAATTACATAACGTTTTTGTTTTAAAAGATAAACACAAGCTGTTTTTGTTAAATTATTTGTAATATGTATTTTATATAAGTATCCTATAAATTTGTCTTTGTTTTTTTTCAGAAAAAAAACCGTCATTTTTTGCTGTATATTTATCAAATTTTAAAAAAATGCATATTTACTTTTTCATAAAAATTGGTACAAACAATCTTCATACGTATTTAAACCAAATGTCATTTTAAAAATGAGGGGTCCATGAACTCGTTTTCAAGTTAGATCAGTTTGAATGATAAACATCAGTCGAAAAATTCATCTTTTCCCGATATGTCACAGTTTGACGTCGCACAAATAACATTTTACGTCAGCAACGTCATAACCTCACCTGTAACGGTATCGTAGGCCCTTAATGCATTTCTTGAGAATAAAGTTGTGTAATTTCATGCATTACATTGCATTACATTGCATTACATTGCATACATTGCATTACATTGCATTACATTGCATTCTTTTTACATACTAGTACTATATATCTTACATAGAATGTTAAAGATTAAGCTAAAGCATAATTTTAGAAAGAAGGTTATTACTGTAAAAGCGTTTTTTGTTGTTGTAAAAACATCAATAAACACCTTGTCATGATTAAATAATAGAAAATTGACCAGTGTCATAAAACACTAATTAGTTTGTTTTACAATCGATCTTTTCACCATTTTGACACTCGGTCATAAATTAAGCACTTTGTTTATTATTTAATTAGCATGATTAGGAAAAAATTCCTAGAGAATATTTTTGACAGAAATTATAAAACAAATGCATATGTTGACATTAATTAAAGGTTGCACTTTGTAAATACAGCTGTTTCTCAAAACACACCTCTTTTGGGGAGATCTTGAATATTCATAGAAAATTAAGTTTGTTTACATACTGGTTCCCAGTTATGCTCTCTGTGTTCCATCTCACAGAGACATAACTTGGGAATGTTACCAGTAAATAAACATGTGCATATTGTTTACATTGAAATCTGTGGTAACCTTTCATTCGAGGTAGGGGTAGTTTAGAAAATTAGTGTTAGTTTAAACTCTGAGAAGTTCAGGGCATATAAACGTTGAAAATATGACGCACAGCCCTATATTTTGACCTTTGAAAAAAATTGTGCTGCATATGAACTTTCAATTCTAGGATAAGATTTTTTTCAAAACTTCATAGTAAAAGTGGTACAGTTTTAGCCGTAAAAGGAGTTCCTATGGGAAATTTCATTGTCAATATTTACAGAAATGCAACCTATAAAAAATATTAAATTTCATGTCAGAGAAAAACGGAGATGTATACCTTAAAACCCTTGTGAGTTAAAATGTTATAGTTGTATTGAATAGACTTTTACCTGATACTTAAATCTAATATGTATACGGAACAGTTATTGCAATAACTGTTCCGTATACATATTAGATTTAAGTATCAGGTAAAAGTCTATTCAATACAATATATGCTAGAATCTTTCGTGACTTAATGTTGTTTTTCAAAATGTTTAGTTTTTTTGGCTTAATAATAACATTTACAAATGTAATGTGTAATTCAATGTATTACTTTGCAAAAGTAATTGTAATTCAATGCATTACTTTGATAAATGCATGTAATTGTAATTGTAATTTAATTCATGGTTTTGTCAAAGTACTTGTAATAAAATGGGTCTTCTTTCATTGCAATGTAATTCGCCCCATGCCTGGTGGGCACTGACAGGTCGGTTTTTAGAAAGTTCACACCTGGAAAATTAAAATATTTTCGTTTATTTTAGTTCTCAAATTATTATTATGTGATTTTCTAAACGAAGTATACTTAAAATGTAAAAAAGGTGAAATATTGGAGTGTACTTTTATTTGTAATTTTTATAATGGTTTTTATTATAATAAAGATATGTGATAATGTAAAAAACGGCTATCCAAGTCTGTTTCCCTGTGCTGCTTAGTTATATAGTATAACGATAACAATAACAGAGCAAATTTGAATAAAACGATTTATCAATTTGAAAAAGGCAGAACATACATTAGCCTCTTATTTAAGATGAGTTTTCGAAATTGTTTATATAGTTAATATCAATATCTCCAAAAATAGTACATTCGATGTTTTTCGGACATATCCATAAGCACATACACAACGGACATGCAATTAATTTGTCATCAATAACCAAGAATTAATTGTTATGGGCATTCATTTCATGACTTGTTGTGACAAGGTAAGGAAGTTTCTGTAGATCTTTTTTTATATATCAATTTCAGCGTTTATTAAATAAATATGAATCAAATTCAAGTATAAATTATTTGAAAAAAAGGAGAAAAAAATAAACAAAAATCGGTTTATCTTCCAAATAAGATTTATCATTATAGATAGACAAACACTAATGAATTTCTTAATTTCTGATCTTTCTTACAGATACAAATAATTTTCATTTTTGTTATATAAAAACTTAATTTACGAGAAATTTTTAATAAATATGTTATAACATTGTAATAAATAATTTTGAAATTAAGTAACGTTGACATTAACATTGTATATCAATTGTTTTCGACATAATCTTTCACGTGTTGATGATATGAATTTTACACTTCAAAAATTGCAGTTAAATTTTAATCAAAAACAATGTCTGTTATTAGCTGCGTCAGTTAAAGTTATTTTATTGCCCGCAGCAATCGATGTTGAACTCAGGTAATTCGAAACGGTATGCATTTCTTTGTCCTGTTGAGCCTCATCCGTTCATTATTATATTATTGGAGACCATTTGTATTTTAAGATTTAAGATATCGCTATAAAATAAAAATCTGTTTAAAATGTACCATTCAATGGAAATTTACCAATGATATACTGTTTATCCTTAGATGTGGTATACATTTTGTACTTATTTTATTATGGTTGTTTTGATAGTGAAAAAGTGGTTAACTATGTTACAGTTTTCTTCGCCTGGCACCATTGTTTGTCCTATTGGCTTTTTTCTTAACACTTAATGTTTCAGATTTTACATTTTTGACTTTAAAGTGCCACTGATGAAATGTACATATGTTGCTTTGAATATATTCCGCTTTCTTTAATTTGATTTATTTGTTTTGTTATAATGCAATGTTTTCTTGGTTTCAGGTCTAAACATGTTTCTAAGTATTTTTCTTCTTTTAAGTTTTTCAATTTCAACAAGAGGGATATTAATAAATGGAATGCAATGTCAGTGCACGTGTACTGATCCTGATTATCCAAACCAAAAAATAAGTATCAACGGAAATCTAAACGAGAAAACTAATAATCTAGATTCAATTAAAATCTCGGTGAAAACCACTGATGCATCAACAAGAAAACCAATGATAACAAGAGAAGCACAACAGTTGTCAACAAAAATACAAAATAGGAAAGAAAAAATAAATGCTGTTATTACAGAATCAAAATCTAATACGAAAGCAAAACAAACTATTGACGTTGTGAAAAAAACAGCAACCGATAAAAAAAATTCCACAAACGAAATTAAAGCTCCAAAGCTTAACAATGTATGGGATGTATTTGGAAAGAAACCGAAAACGAAAGAGAAAACGAATGCAGCTGTTGATAAGAACGTATGGAGTATGTTTTCCACGGCCCCGAAAAATAATAATAACAACAACAATGGAAACGTCCCCGGTAATCAGCAGTTTAACAATAGGCAAAGTACCAATTACTTCGACCAGAACAATAATATGGGAATGCATCCAAATCAAATGAACGGAAACAATATTAACAACAACAATCAGTGGCAGACACAGAACCGAAATAATGGTAATATGAACAATAACAACCAGTGGAGAAATGGAAACACCAATAATAATCAGCAATGGAATCCAAACAACAATAATAATAACAATAACCAACCACAATGGAATCCAAACAACAACAATAATAATAATAACCAACAACAATGGAATCCAAACAACAACAATAATAATAATAACCAACAACAATGGAATCCAAGCAACAACAATAATAACCAACAACAATGGAATCCAAGCAACAACAATAATAACCAACAACAATGGAATCAAAATAACAAAAACAATAATCAACCATGGAACCAAAACAACAATAATAACAATCAACCATGGAAAAGAAAGAACAATAATCAGCAATGGAGCGGAAATAATAATATTAATAATCGACCGTGGAATGGAAACAACAATAATAATAATCAACCATGGAACCGAAACAATAACAATCGTCGTTCCAGGAACGAGGCAACAACCACAATGAATCCACTAGACACTGCAGAAGCACTCTTTGGTACATCTGAAGTAGATCCTGCGATACTAATGATACTGGCTAACCCGAGGAAATTCAATCTATAATGTGTTTGTTCAATATATGTTGTAGTATCTTGTTTTCCACAAAAATTTAAGGTGGTACCTAACACTACAGGGAGATAACTCTGTAAAGTCAGCTAAACGTTTTAATTGCGTTGTGTTGTAAAAGGAATATTACGCTTCTCAATGATCAAAATTGGTGGTTGTCAAATTGCTATATAACCAGTGTAATTTTCTGACAAAACGGTTGGTTCAAATTTTTAAAAATTTTATATTTTTGTTAAATTAAACGAGCCAAATTAATTTTAGTGAAAGTGTTGGGTACCACATTAACAGTGACTGTTTATTTATAATAATTTGACTAATTTATTTGAAATAGATTTATTGATAATTACTTCATGAAAATAATGTCTGCTTGTTTTTTTCACACTATGCTGTCAATATGATATATTTTTATACGACTGTCATACAAACGAGAGGTTAAGCTAGCTATGAAACCAAGTTTAATCCAACATTTTATACATACGAAAATTCATGTTCCTGATCAAAATGACAGTTGTTATCCATTTGTAATGTGTATAAGCTTTTGATTTTGTCATTTTGTTATGGACTTTCCGTTTTAATTTTCCTCGGGTTTTTTTTTCTGTTATTATACTTTCTTATTATATTCTAGACACTAATGTTAATCAAATTTATAGCAGTGAGTTATTGGGTGTAATTAAAATACTATTTATGAATAGATAAATGTTATAAAAAAATGAAAAGAAAAACACAGGCGGCATACAAAGTTATGAAGGGAATGAACTCGTTAACAAGAATGTATATTTTATTATTCGACTTTAGCATCGACTGTCTTTGTTATAACAGATCACACTGATAAGGGGCGAGTGACATTTTTCAAAAAAGACTCATAGTTGTTATGACCTTAAATGTGACCACCTTACCCACGGCTATATTACATATCAATAGAAAGCCTATTATCTGTATGACGTATTGTTGTTTGCCCGGTCGTTTAAAATTGTTTGGTGCAATTTCCGTTTACCTCAAGATCAAAGATCAAGAATAAAACAATTCTTAAATTTTGCTACGATAAATAAAAATCATTTTTCTTTTATGGTAAAAAAAAACAAAATGCCATAGTAACCTTAAACAACAGAATATCATCATACAAAATCAAAAGTAAATTAAGGGCTTAAATGCGCAATATCTAAACTAATCGCAATTATCTAAAAAAAACAAAAAAAAAAAAAACAATGGCACATCGGTTAATTAACAAATAATCAACGTACCATCGTACAGTAAGGCCCCATGAAACTCAAACTACTGAGCAAGTGTACCGTATTGGGAAAATTAGACACTAAAATACTGATATCGTTGATGAATATAACGTTACTTAAATTATATTTGCAGACCTTAATTTCTCGTAATTCGTATTTAAATTATGTATGAAAAACGAATTATCAAATTTCGTCGATTTGGGAACACAGCACAGAAACATTTTATTTAATCGAAATATAAGTCCACATTATTAACTCGGCAAATGATTTCAATTTTTGGAGATCCAAAAGTCATGTTAGCAGTTGTAGCATGAACATCCTCTATCGATTTGAAAAAAGCTTAAGGGGGATTTTCCGTCTTTTCTGGAAATAGCTATCGACAAACTTTTAAATAATTTTAAAAAGGGTTGTTCATCTACGTCTTGACTCGTTGGTTGTGTTGCTACACTATTGTCATTTGATTGCTTATCAGCCATATGACGGAGTTTTTGTATCTCGACTTTTCTTGAATTGGCTCCATAGTTATGATCAATAGTTCCAGACATAACAGTGGTTGAATGTTCATCAGTTCTATATTTCTTCATACTCGATTTTACCGTACACTTCTGAGAAAAGTATCCTGACGTATTGTTAATTCCGTTAGTAAAGACATCATGCATTAAGGACTTCTTCTCATTACTTATTAGCAATAATTCTAATCCTCATTCCACTATAATTAGTTATCAAAGGTACCAGGTTTATATACTGATACGCCAGACGAGCGTTTCGTCTACATAAGACTCATCAGTGACGCTCAGATCAAAATATATCAGAAAGCCAAAACAAGTTCAACGTTGAAGAGCATTATTCGCGTCCAAATGACTCCAAACAATTGATTGGATGTTTGCTCAGTATTTATAATAAATGATACGACTTAAAAGTGAGATGTATTTACTAGCAGCGTAAAAATAGTTTACCGGGTGTTTATTCCTATTTCATCACTTTACCAAGGTTAGGGAGATAAGTAATGGCCCATAAACATGTTTAATCCCGCCATGTTTATAGGTGCTTGTCCTAAGTCACGAATTGAGGTTGGTGATGAATATTTCAGATATCAACTGAGTAGTATAAAGGTAGTATTACATAGCTATGTGCAAGATATTAATGAAAAATTAGTATAGTTTAAGTCTTTAGGTCCTGCTTCACTTCATCATAATTTAACAAAAAATGAGTAATTTTTGTTATAGTTATAATGCTTTCTAAATATTACTTGGTTGAAATACTCAATACTAAAAAAACCATAATTCTTTTCAAATCATATGGAGACCTATGTTCCCGCTTTTAAATCACGGCCACAGCAAGTATATCGAGATGCATACACCAGCTTGTTTGCTCTCAATAAAAACACAAAACAGTGTTGTCATTGTTCATATCGAGCATTTATTATATATTGGCGATATAAAACAAAAACAACAAATGGGATTTGTTTCATTGTTAAAGGCAGTACGGTGTCATTTATTTTTTAATTTCCTTGATGGTGAGTTGTCTCATTGCAATCATACCACATATCATTTTGATAAATCTTGATGTGATATCACGATGTTTAATCCGTGATAACAAATCATAAAATAACGATTTCAATCCGTGATCACGATATTTTTTAAATCGTCTCGAATTCAAATTATACTTTTGGGAGATCTTAAAAGGTCTTACGAAGGACAAAACTAAGTAACTATAGTAAGCTATATAAATCCACGACAAGATATAATGTTTTAAAAATGCAAACAGACGACAAAACTGTTTGCAATATGATACATTTTTTGTTGTGTTAACTAAAGTGCATAAAGAAGTGTTCCTGTAAATGCATTAAGCATGTGCTGACCCAACCCAGGTAGAGCCTTTCCTTCATCTCCTTGATGAGTGCGTAACCAAACCATGTCACCTTGCTGAAGTAAAATTGGGAACACAATCGTGCTGGAAGCGTGATCAGTATGACCATTGGCGTACACACTTGTGATGAGTTGACCATTTTTAACCAGATCTAAATCAATAGTAGTTTGTCGGTCTGTATAAACGATGACTGACAAGAGGTAAACACCCTTAACTGGTACAATAAAATGTCCATGTCGAACATCATAACCATTCCCAAGATTCAATAACACTTTATCATATTCGATAATTTGGTGAGTTCCAAGCTTAGTGATATCTTTAGTCAACTGTACAGCAAAAGCTACTTTTGGTGTAGTCACTGTAGGTACTGGAGCTGAAAATAAATAAACATACTCATAAAAATTAATAAGTGTTTGTCCCACTCAGCGATATACCATTTACACAGCTTCTAAAAATACCATTGAAATATAATAGCTTGTGAATACAGGTCAACGTACAATGTGACTAATCATTCCTGATGTGCGATTGAACAAGTTTCTGCCATTCCGTTATATGGTACGTCAGGTGCTCAATCGAACACGATTTCGTACACTAGTAACTCAACATTATAAATTATGGATGGAAAACTAATTGTTAGACCGACTGGACAAGTTAAGATTGTTATTTTGATGAAAACACTGGTTACGTTGACGTTTTAAACAAAACTTGTTTAAAAATCGCAGTTATTCATCTAAACTTGACATATTTTCAAACAATAGCCATAAAACCCTTAAATTATCTCCTTGTCGGACATAAACTGAAAGGATTTATAGAAAGAGTAACCATTTTTCAATGAATTTAAATCATTCTTCATCGTCACATTTTCCTTCAACTGTAAATAAACCTCGAAATACGAATTTTAATGCATAGTGTGTAAGTTTTATGGTCATCGTTGAACACCTTTAATGTACAGTCAGATGGAGAATAATCATATATGTGTTTTTCGTTCACTATATTCCCGGAATTCATATCATATAATATTATTTCATTTCATTTAGAAATTAATCTTACTTGTATTTCCTATCAACAGTCTTTTGTAATGGTGATTTTCCAAAGCAATGTCATCTACCACCTTGATTTTATATTTTTTTGTGTCATGTATCCTATGTGTATAATTCTGGATTTCCTCATTGTTATTGTCTATTGTTTGGGGTTTTGATCCGGAGTAAGGTTTTGGATTGCATTTTGTTTCTCTATTGTTGTTAATCTGGATCTTATTCCACTGTTTTCTTCTTTAAGATTTTTATTTTCTTCTTGCAGCTTTGAATTTTCTACTTGTAGGCGTTCAACATTTTGCTCTAATTTATCTAAAAAAATATTCATAGATTATGACTAATGATCATGATTGAAACAAGTAAACCTAAAAACCTAAAACAGATTTCCCTGACTTTGATACCGGATATCTCCGATCATCAGCTTTGACTCTTTAAAAGCACTATTTCTAAATCACTCCCAGTTTTATTGAAGTTATTATGGCCGAAACTGTTATTTTAGGTATTAAAAGATGTTTATTTATATACCTCTTAAATATGTTGACAACTATTTTTTCATAACATTGTCGTTCTTAAGAGGTACGGTTTTTGAATATCTTTTCGATGGGAAAATCTTAATTGAGATACATAATCGTCAAGTTTACAAATCTTTTATTCATACCACATAAGACATAGGTGAATGGAATTTTTGGTTACTATACATGCACCTGTTTGTTGTTCAAAACCGCATGTTTTATTTTGTTTGTTGTCTGTGCTTTTTGCTTGATGTTTCATTGACGTATATGAAATATCTCTTCAATAAGAAATCTATATAAAGTATTAGAATGACATACTTGCTAAATGAAAAAAAAGTTATGAACAAAATGTTGGTATGTGAGATAAATCGATTATATGAATATAAAAATAAAGATTGTGTATATGATTGCTGATGAGATAACGGACCATCAAATGTCATAGTGTAGAAAAATACTTATACTACTACTAGTCGGCATCCAGGAAGACAAAATTATGTCCATCTTCAAGAGGTTTTAATCTCAAGTGAAACGTACTTAGAAAGTAGACAAAACATTGACCTGTTTCTAGTGAAAGATAACAGAGGCAAAATACACTAGAGGGATATTCAAACTCATAAGTCGAAAATAAACTGACAAAAAAACCACACAAAACACAACGTAGAAGACAGAGAAACCCCCAACCCCATCATGGAGATGAAAGATAAGTATGCACCAGATAGTGTTGAAAGGACAGGAGTGTCGTATAAGCATTTCAACTTACCTAATCTTTTTAAAACAGAGTCATTAAAATGGTCGGCATTTACAACTAAATCTTGGAAAAATAGTCCTGCAATTGTCAACGTTAAAAAGGCAAACATTTTCGTTCGTGTGATTAATGGTTTCACGAACAAGATAATAAGGAATTTTTCATTTAGATAACCCAATTTATGACCAAGTCGATCAATAATCATATCTAACATTAGTTTAAATATGGTTGTTGTCCAATCTTATTCCAGATTGGAGACACTAGTACTGCTATCTATAAACTTGGTATGCAACTTCAACTTCTTCTCCTTATATCATTATACAGGCTTATAGAAAAAAAAATACATTATAACTTTCAGGCGTTCAAAGAGTTTAATCTGCACCAGGAACTCTTAATTCACATTAGTGCTAGTATCATATACTCTATAAATGTCAAAAGTTAAATAATAAAACTACCGAAATCAAAGGGAAACTCAAAAGGAAAAGTCCTTTATAAAAAATCAAAATCTCAAACACATCTAACGAACGGAAAACAACTGTCCTGAAATTGTACATACATTCCCTTATGTAAAACATGTTAATTAATCCTGGTTTAGTAGCTAAAAACCTCACACATGTAGCTAGCACCATCCTTTGATTTCAGTGACGTTCAACGTATAAATAAAAGTGAATCCATTGCACAAAAGAAGGTACAGGAGGTAAACAACCGGTTGTGTTGAAAAAATGAACATGTACCAGCTAACATGAATACTACAAAACATGCTCAACTTGCTGGTCTGTTTTCACAACTCATTCGATATGAAAGAAAAAGTACAATTGTATACTGTTTTGCAAGTGAACGATATCTAGTCCAAATCATTACTTTCACCTGTATGTGTCGGTTATAAGTCTTCTTAAATATTTCACTATGGTTTTTGGTTTTCATTTTCCAGTGCCTTTTGTAATTTTGATTTTGATGCTTTTTGAATAAGAAAAGAAGACACCATTTTGTAATTTTTGAAATATACCCCTAAACATGCTAACAAAAATTTACAAACGTCGTATTCGCATTTCAATAGTACAAATGAATTAAACCTTTTACTAGTATTGATTATGTAAAAGTGTTATGCCTCGTTCACACGTACATTTAATTCGAATTAAATTCAAATCGAATGCAATTCGAATTCGCAAATCGCGTTCACACACTCTTCTTTTTTAATTCGAATTGATTCGAATTGGCTAATTCGAATTATCTAATTCGCATTAGAAATACGCTTTTGTGAATACGAATTAAAAGTTAAAGTCGTTTGGACAGTAAAGCGAATTTGACGCGCATTTCGAATTAGAATTGATGTTAGGACATAAAACGTTTCGAATGCGAATTAAACTAATTCGAATTAGTTAATGCGAATCGAATTCGAATTACGTGTGAACTCAGCATTTGAATTCTAAGGAAGAACCTCTCTCTATTCCAAAAAAAAAAAAATAAAAAATAAATAAAAATGCAGTATGTAGCAATCGGCAAGTGTAAGCTTTTATGATCTTACTTTAAACAAAGGATTGGAAACATTTGGGGATTATTTGGCTGTGCAAATTCACCAAAAGTAAATTTTACTTTATGTCACTCTTTTTTACCATAAGAAGAAAGGCTTTTTAGAAAATGTGTATAGTATCCAACCTTTATAACTCAAACTGACTGATACGTCGTGCAAGTGATAATTTGTCCGATAACTAACTAAAATGGCCTTATTGTAAGAACATTTTGACTAAATCAACATAGAGCAAAGCATTACCCAATATCTTTTTATTGTGAAGATATTACCACAAAATAAACTTTCTGTTTAAACTTGTTTATTATTTAGCCTGTACACGTCAAAAAGCTAGGACTTTTCACAATCTCGCAATTTTAATGAAGTTTTTGTAATTTCATGTCCGTCTTAATCATTCAAGTGTATTTTTTTATAACCAAAACAACCTTGTTATATAAAAGTACTTGTACTACATTTATTTCAGAAAATCCGAGATAGCTTTAAAACTTTGTCAAATTGGCCCCAAATCGTACTTTTTCTCGTGAGAGGAAAAAAAACGATTCAAATGTGTTTTTTTTTAACTCTTAAGTTGGTGATATAATTAAACTCGCCAAAATAGATTTTTGTTTTCCTTATTGTTTTGATAATAACAATCAAAATAGAAGATAGCGTATAACTTTTTTTTATATAATACATAAAGTTAAGTGGTCTTAAGCAGGATTTACTAAATTAAGGAAATAAGAAAAATGGAAGATCTATTATTTATATTAGATCTGTAAAATATATACAACTCGTCTAAACATCAACCCAACAATTTTAGATATGTAAATTTGCTTTCGCAAATTTTTTGTTCTTCCCTCGCCGGGACTCGAACCCATGCTACTGAGATATCGTGACACCAAATCGCCTGCACTGTAGCCGTTCCGCTAGACTATATAAATAACGAAATGTCCTTGTCATGATGAACTTAAACTTATTTAAAGTGCTAAGTGTTTCCGGATAAGATAAGTTGACCATAATTGCTTTCTATACTTTTTGTGAAATGTAATATTAAATATTTCGTTTAATAATTTAATTGATTTGAAAGTACAAATTATCTAATTTCTATGTTTAAATATTTGTATTGTTTTAGTATGATAATAATTATCCGGAAACTGTATGTGAGTATGTAAATATGTAACCAGGAAGGGGTTAGTCATGTCAGAACGACTCGGGACGTTAATACACAATGGATGGATTCAATAATGTGTGTATGATATTTTTCATAATCAACATTGGTAAGTAAAGATATCAAATATCAGTTGCTGTTTAGAGATTTTGATAAAGCAGTGTGATTCACTGTTGTAATTGTAAAATTCAAACATATATCGTATTTTTAAAGTGTTTTTACATTGTCATACCCACATTTGCTTCTTTTAAATGCTTGGCAACCTCACTCATCAACTTTAGATTTCTATATTCGCCACCATATTTCGTCAAATTCATAGGGGGTGTACAATAACTCACTTAACCATAAAAAAAGCAATTAAAAAGCGAACGTTCAACCAGAAATGCAATACTACACATGTATTTAATTCTTATTCATTAAGTAACTTATTGTCTGTCACAAAAATACTGAATTCCGAGAAGAATTCAAAACAAAAAGTTTCTAATCAAATGGCAAAAATCAAATGATAAAACACATCAAACGAATGGACAACAACTGTCATATTTCTGCCTTGGTACAGGCATTTTCAAATGTAGAAAATGGCGGATTGAACCTGCGCTAAACCTCTCACTTGTATGACAGTTGCATCAAATTCCGTCATATTTACAACGATGCGTGAACACAACAGACTACACAAAAGTTTAACAATCGGTTTGACCTGATTTTGTTATAAAAGATTTTTCACAATTTCAAATTTACCCCTTGTATTTGTGTATAGATTGATGAAACATAAAAAATCAACATCAATGATCAGTGATATTTTGAAAAAATCTAGACTTCATTAATATTAAAGTTAAACCATTATAAGCTTTCAAATCATAGTGTTGCAATATATCAATGGAGTACAAGCAGGTAAGTGAATATTTCAAATATGAATATTTAAAATCATAGACAAATAACAACAATTAAATGTACTGTTTCTGTAATTTTTATCTAACCTTGACAGACTTGACATAGTCAAAACATGAGACTTAAGTTTGCTTTTTTGGCGGCGGTAGCGGCGCAGGGGGCAAATATTTGTTAAATTGTTTTTCAACAGACTGTTCAATAGGAACAAACTGTGCCTCTCTACTTGCTGACTTGTTTCTTTATTATTATGAGGCTGACTTCATGCAGGAACTTCTTAGGAAGAAAGACAAGAAGATAGCAATATTCTTTAACTCTACTTTCCGCTATATAGATGATGTTCTTTCACTAAATAATTCAAAATTTGGTGACTATGTGGAACGCATCTATTCCATCGAACTAGAGATAAAGGATACTACAGATACAGTTAAGTCGGCCTCATATCTTTACTTACATCTAGAAATTGACAATCAGGGTCCGTTAAAAACAAAACTTTACGACAAAAGAGATGATTTCAGCTTTCCAATTGTGAACTTTCCATTTCTAAGTAGCAACATTCCAGCAGCACCTGCATACGGGGTATATATCTGCCAATTGATACGATATTCCCGTACTTGCATTTCATATCATGATTTTCTTGATAGAGGGTTGCTGCTCACAGGGAAGCTATTAAACCAAGAGTTCCAAATGGTGAAGTTGAAATCATCCCTTCGTAAATTTTACGGACGCCATCACGATTTGGTTGACCGTTATGGAATAACCGTTTCACAAATGATATCGGATATGTTCCTTACGTCGTAACTACAATCCCCTTTCCCTTTCATGAATGTGACCTACCGAATTAGACGATTTACCGGATTTGTTATCATATGAGCAACACGACGGGTGCCACATGAGGAGCAGGATCTGCTTACCCTTCCGGAATTCCTGAGATCACCCCTAGTTTTTGGTGGGGTTCGTGTTGTTTATTCTTTAGTTTTCTATGTTGTGTCATGTGTACTATTGTTTGTCTGTTTGTCTTTTTCATTTTTAGCCAGGGCGTTGTCAGTTCATTTTAGATTTATGAGTTTGACTGTCCCTTTGGGATCTTTCGTCCCTCTTTTATATGTGTGACTAGGTCAATTTAAGGGGGGACCGCTTTATGTAAACCAATGATATTTTGTATGCAGTATAACAAGCATTTGTACATCTAATTTCCATAGAAACGTTTATGTCATCATCTATTTACTTTGAATCTTTTGCATTGTTTGTGATTTGACCAGTCTAAGGGGATGCAATAATGGTTATAAGTCTGTGATATTTGGTTAGATTTTTGAATAGTTTACATTTGAAGATTTGTAGTTTGGTCAGTTAAATAAAGGCAACAGTAGTATACCGTTGTTCAAAAGTCATTAACCAATTGAGATAAAACAAATCCGGGTTACAAACTTTATCCGATTGAAAGGAGTAATGGGGTTAATGAGTTCTGGCGTACCACTTATGATAATACAATGAGTTATGGGGTACCACTTATGATAATTCAATTATGATTCGTATACAATTTTATAAGAATCTACACATCTTATTTCCATGGAGATTATTTGACCCGACTCCAATTGAGCAGACTCAGACTATTAATAAAACAAATTCAGATACCATGACTTAAAATAGAACTGCCACGAGATTCGAACTTGGGGAAATGACAAAAAGACAACAACCCGACCGAGTAGCAGACATCAGCAGAATGCCACCAATGGGTCTTAAACTCAACGAGACCACATTGATGTGGGTCTTATCTGGTCCCTTAATAAAAACGTGTACTCGTTTAGTAAAAATGATTAATTGACTGAATATTTTCATGTTTAAGTATAATAAGTGTTGTATCAAGTTCAGCATTTTCGTTTTACTATCAAATACATACAAGCGAAGTATATCTTTTTGTCGTTAACAGTTTGTTAGTTATATCAATGACATATTGTCAAACGAACATCAACAAAATGTCCTTAATGGATATTTTAACTCCTGATGCCTCATAAAAAAAGCGTTCAATTCTTTTACATTTAATTCCGTCCCTATTCTTTTGGCATTTAAAAGGGTGGAACTATCAGTGCTTTGATTTTACTGATTTTTTTATAGATTAATTTAAGGTAAGATTTCACTTTCATTATAAAAACTGTATAAGATGTAATCATGTTACATGTATATTATAACGTCAGCGAGAGTGGTTTAAATGGTTTCTTGTTTTAATTACTTAGTACTTTACAAAAAAACCTACTTCCTTAGGATTACAAAATATTATGCAATGAATGTTTAAGTCGGAAGTTAATATTAGTTGAAGGCGATTGTGAATCCTTGTATCGAAAAAAACAAAAGCCGAAATACATTTATATACAAGAATGAAGATGTGGTATGATTGCCAATGAAACAACTCTCCACAATACACCAAATGACACAGAAATTAACAACTATAGGTCATCGTACGGTCTTCAACAATGAGCGAAGCCCGTATCGCATAGTTAGCTATACAAGGCCCTGAAACGACTAATGCAAAACAATTCAATCGAGAAAACTAACGGCATAAGTTATGTACAAAATATTAACGAAAAACAAATATGTAACACATCGACAAACGACAACCACTGAATTACAGACTCCTGACTCGATACAAGCACATACGTACAGAATGTGGCGGGGTGAAACATGTTGGCGGGATCCAAACCCTTCCCTAACCTGAGACAGTGGTGTAACAGTACAATATAATAATCAGCTGAAAAAGGCTTAATTCAGTGGTTATATTTTTAAAATGTTTTGTCCTTCTTTAAAAAATGAGGCCCTTAAACAGAAATTGTTTTACTAAAAAAAAAAGCCACTCAAACTTTTAGGTACTATGGTCTAACGACGTTTACAGTTTCTAAAATGTCTTATCTGCACAATAAAATGGTCTCGTTAGTAATGTTCTTTTTCATAATGATATAATACATTTGTTTATAATATTTCTATTCCTCAGATTATATACAGTACATTTCAAATAAAAAACTTCTCAACAACAGTGTTTCACCGCTTTGTCAGAAATATATAAGTTTTCGAAAGTATGATCGGATCGGAGTAAATGAAACTGTGAATGCTGGTTCTGATGCTTTAATGTGGGTGCAGGCTAAAGGTCAATCTCTACAGTGGATTGAGTATTTTGGTAAGCAAGAGTAATTTTTGAAAACATTAAATGTAATAAACAAATCCACGCGTGTCGGTAAGTGTAGTCTTTAACAAAAGGAGCAAAAAGGTTATTCTTTAAATTTCATTTATGAAAATTACATAAGTGTCCTCTTATATGTTTAAACCTACTGCATTCATAACGAATCAAAGTTGTTAACATAACATCCTTCCACCACTACAGGATATATTTACCTCTTGTGGTGATGAGAAAAAATGACATTCTGTGAATCGTATTCACATATTAATAATCATTTCTTCCAATCAAATGTTATAAAAAGAGAAAACAAAAACAAAGCAAATATGAAAAATAAAGAAATTCAGAAATGATTTATTGCATATATTTTGTAATTAAAGCAATTTACTTTTCATATGGCTGTTCCGAGTCAATGTTATTGTATTTTGTATGAGGTCATCTGACTTGCAAAACAAAATTATACATGTAATATAAAAAAGAAGATGTGGTATGATTGCCAATGAGACAACTGTCCACAAGAGACCAAAATGACATACACGAACAACTATAGGTCACCGTACGGCCTTCAACAATGAGCAAAGCCCATACCGCATAGTCAGTTATAAAAGGCTCCGATATTACAATGTAAAACAATTCAAATGAGAAAACTAACGGCCTTATTTATGAAAAAAATGATATATGGTATATTTGATTTTATATCTAGAATATAATTTATTTAAATTAAAAGATAGATAGTGGTGTATACAATCATAAGGATCAACAGTACCGGTATAAAAGAGGGACGACAGAATATCAGAGGGACAGTCAAACTCATAAAATTGAAAATAAACTAACAACTCCATGGCTTAAAATGAAAAAGACAAACAGGCAAACAATAGTACACATGATACAACATAGAAAACAAAAGAATAAACAACACGAACCCCACCAAAAACTAGGGGTGATCTCAGGTGCTCCTGAAGGGTAAGTAGATCCTGCTCCACATGTGGCACCCGTTGTGTTGCTTATGTGATAACAAATCTGGTTAGTAGTCTAATTCGGTAGGTCACATTCATGAAAGGGAAGGGAATTGTAGTTACGACGTAATTATATATAAGGAACATATCCGATATCATTTGTGAAACGGTTATTCCATAACGGTCAACCAACTCGTGATAGATACACACCTTCAATCTAAGATGCAAACTTTGTTTACTTACAGGTTGTCATGTGTTGAATAAAACAACAGAAGATGAACTTAATAACGGAAAAAATTTTCGGATTCATATCAATGCTTCGTCATATCGCATACAAAATTGTATCTCACACTGTCATAAATTTGACAGAAGATATAGTTATTTTGGACTCAAGGTATCTCTTTATGAAATTCTTTATACACAGTTACAAAATTTTCAGTTCTCTCTTAAAAATTAATTATTATGAAACGCTTGGTTAAGTATCACAACATAATTTTCTGCACTTACAGTTTTGAATATTATGTATGTGAATACAAAGAAGGATAAAAAAAAACATAAAATATGACCATATTTAGTTTTTAAAAAACCACTCTGATTCTAAAAAGATGTTTGTAAAATACAATCATCAAGGTGCTTATCCTTTTACAACGTATTGTTGTTGAGGGGTCCGTAGGTGGCCTGTTGCAAGGCAAAATTTCTGTTCCTATCCAATATACCTTCATTTTCCAGTGGCAGTCCAAATTTCCCCGAACATCATCCCAGATGGCCTCTATTGTATCAACCTACCTATTGTATTTATTGTGAACTTGTTTTGGTCCTGAATATGCATGAAATATTTGCCACTGGACGTTAAGCAACCAACAATCAATCAATCAATCAATCAATATTGTTGTTTGGCTCATGTGTTTTATATCAATAAACTTCCTATGTGATGAAACATTGTTCCTCTTCTTCCTGATTTGATCTTTTATTCATAAGAAGAAAACCTCAACTAGCACTCGTCATGAAGAACAGAATACATAGAAAATTAAAGATTACGCGAACACCTCCAACAACTGGGGGTAATCGTAAGTGTTCCGGAAGGGTAAGCAGATCCTGCTTTCCATATTGCAACCGTCGCCTTGTTCATGTAAGTACAAACCCGATGGTATGTCTAATTCGGTAGGGAAACAATATGATTAAATAATTTAAATTGTGACCACTATGTTCATGCTTTATGGAGCTTTATTTATGCGACTTCTTCTTTTTGAGTTGTTACTATACCAACTTATAACGTTTAAAAGATTGTTTTCCGATATCTGGATTCATAAATAGAGGGTTGCTGTTTAAAAAGAAGAACTAAACCAAACGTTTATGGGTGTATTTCTTTCTAACCAAAGTTTTTTAAACGTTGTGTACCGTTTGTTATACATGTAGTTTGTTAAACGTTACAAAAGTAGAAACAAATGCATCGTTTTATGAGTGTTTACTGACCTTGTTTGAACTGTCAAAAATGTAAACAAACTTATTACGCTGGAAAACAGCTTCCGAGAAGATGTTTAGACACACAGGACATCTGTGCATATATTATTTTATTGTCAGTTCTTCCGTCTTCATCAGATGAATGTAAAATATCAGGACTGAAAGAAAGGAGAATATATCTTTTTTGCTTTTGTCAGAAATAATAAAATTTTTAGTGGAAAATAATGAACAGATACTTGATTCAATGTTAAAGTTAGAAAGAAATGCAGCGTTTGTACGAACAAACGACGAACGACAGACAAACTGTAGACGCATTTTTAGCGAGTGTAGATCTATATTTTTTTATTTTCGATGTTTATGTTATTTCAATAATAATAATAATAGGTAACGGTATTTGATCACCTTAATTCCTGCTTTCATATTTGGTCATGTACTTTGGTTAGTGAATGTGCAGTGGTTGTTGTTTGTTGCTGTATATCATATTCGTTTTTTTCGTTTATGACTTTGTACAAAAATCAGTGCGTTAGTTTTCTAGTTTAAATTGTTTTACATTTGTCATTTCCGGGCCTTTTATAGCTGACTGTTCGATCTGAGTTTATCTCATTGTTTAAGGCCAAACAGTGACCTGTAGTTGTTAATTTTTGTGTCATTTGGTCACTTGGCGATAGATGTCTTATTGGCAATAAATCACATCTTCTAAATTTTATACATGTACCGATGTTTCGTTATTTAGCAATGTCTTATGGTTTGATTACGAGACTACAGTTTGTGTAAATTTTGCATTATTCAAAATTTTAAAAAATCTTCCACTACAGGATAGTTACTGTTATTGTTTAAGCAAAAAGTTATCTTTCGATGCTCGTGTTCAAAATGAAAGGGTTGAAGAAATCAGCGAAAACTGTTGTGATGGAAACAACAGTATAATGTTTTACAGCACTACAAAGGGTATGTACTGCAATTTGAACAATAAGTTTTGGCTAGTGCAACCTGCTAAACAACGTTTTTGAATTAAAGAATTGTTGCATGTTGAAAAAAAAATTGATATGTTCAAACAAATTTATCTAATTGACCTTATTTTCACTTTTTTCTTAATTCGAGGGTCACTGAGTCTTTTTAGACGATTCGCTTATCTGGTGTATATAGAATGAAATTCAAAACAGTGTGACTGTGGCCATTGATTGACACATTTAATTCATCCATTGACTGGGACAATTTACGTGAACGTTTGTCTGTAACGACCACTGTTCACGACGTACCTACGATAGTCATTTAAACTGTGGGGTCACAAAAGGTTTTTAACGCCTTTCATTATAAAATAATTCGAAAATTAATCAGGAATAACCTTTATGTTTTGATTTATATAATTGGTATAAATCAATAACATCGTGTTATTTCTGATTAATTTTTCGAATTACTTTATTAAGGTGTTGAGAACCTTTGGTGACCCCATAGTTGAAGTGTCTTTAAAAAGTACATAGTGAGCAGTGGTCGTTACATACAAACGTTCACCTAAATTGTCCCAGTCAATGGATGAATTTAATGTGTCAATCAATGGCCACAGCCACACTGTTTTTAATTTCATTCTATTATTTTAATCCTGGTAACTATGATGAGTTTATTCATCCTTCCTTTTACATTTGTAGAAAACAATTGAAAATTGCTCATTCAAGGGAGAAAGTTTTGACATTTGATTTGACATATATAATGTTAATGCGATACTAATTAGATGCATATATAGTTATCTTCCTTAATGCAACTTAGTAGTCTTATAGAAGTTATAAATATAACCTATGATTACAAACAAAAGAAAGCATGACAGAATTTATGAAGGTGAATTAAAAAAATGACCCATTAGTCACCAGCTGTCCGATTATTATTGAACGGTTGTGATATATAAATAACAGAATACTGACTATGTCGTCTAAGATATATTCTTGTCTCTAATTCTGAACACTCTGTAATCGGATTACACACGACTCCCTTGTGCTGCTGAAGATAATATTACACGCATGCACATCTCAAAGGACAGGACAAATAGCCATTCCGAAAAACTAATGAATAGTTAATGATAATTTTTAACAGATAAAATCATCACAATGACGATGTGAAATGTTCTTATCGACCTTTTGATTGTAGGCCGCGAAGATTTACATGTTTGACATCTGTGAAATTTGAATAATTTCGTTATAGTATTGCTGAAATTGTCTTGACGAAAATGTCTTTACAATTGTTTCAATTAGTAAAACATATTTCAGATGAAACTGATAACAACACAGATATTAGAAGAAACTGTGTTGCAATAGAGATGTCATTTGACGGCAACCATTGTAACACAAGCTTGCCATATATCTATATCAGATGTGACGGTAAGCACGTGCGAGCGCTTTATAGCTAGTCAAGGTAGTTACTTAAAAAAACATAACAGAGAGGAAGGGACGTCGATTGAGCATATTCGTAATATGCGACAATTTTACAACGAACCTTGTTCATCGGTGAAACAAAGTTTATAAAGTTTTTACACAAGAACATACTTATACTTTGTCCTTTCTTAGCTGGATCTGATATCATAGAAGCATGGCTTCAATGCACTAATGGAAGAACAAAATTTGGCCTTCTACAAATTTACAAATCAAATATTCTTGGGGTAATTTTGACACGAAGTATTACACACTGTGTGTATGTTTGAAAGAGGGAATTAAGATGTCGTCAATCCCATCAAGTTCGAAATAAAAAATAACTGAACAGAACTGGTATGGTTGAGAATAAAACAACAATCAATAGAAAACTCTTTATAATTAATTTATCACAAGCATTATATGCTGTTTACCGCTCTTTGGTTTGTTTGTTGTCTCTTTGACACATTCCCAATTTCCATTCTCAATTTTCATTGGACCAAAGACAACGAAAAAGAAAGTAAATGCATATTCAGGAGCGACCATTTGATAATCTAGGATTGAGCTGAAGGAAATTGTAAAAAATTAACAAAATATTTTCCCGATTACAACTTGAGCATAAATATTATAAATGGTAAATGTTGGAGGTATAAATGAAAAAATAGTATTCACTCAGGAAAAATTTACTCAATGGATAGATAAAAAAAAGATGTAGTATGAGTGCCAATGAGACAACTATCCATCCAAATCCCTATTTATAAAAGTGAACCATTATAGGTAAAAGTACGGTCTTCAACACGGAAACTTGGCTCATACCGAACAACTAGATATAAAGGGCCAAAAGAATGACTACTTAAAAACCATTTAAAAGTATCAATATAAACATATTACAAAAAAGTCAGTCGTAGATTACTTTTATATTTTAATAACATATAAATATTTTTTTCTCGAAAGATTTATTTTAATAGGCAACAGATTTAAATAAAAAATTGTACAAAGAAACATGATTCATTTTCTTTCCATTATTTGATGATTTCAGCTAGAACATCAATAAGTTTATCAAATGAAACCTTTGAATGTATGTTTATATAAATAAAAATTTAAAACAAAGTATGTACAAAAACAACTCTTATTTGTATTGAAATATGTAAAAAAAAAAAAAGAATGGCTTTGAACATCCCATTGTAAGACCCCTGGTATATGTATATTGCATAAAATCATTCTTAAAGCTAAAAATTAACAACTTAACTTTGTACATTCACAGGAACATTACAGTTGTTATCATTTGATGTGTTTACGCTTTTGATTTTGCCATTTGATATGGACTTTCCGTTTCGAATTTTCCTCGGAGTTCAGTATTTTTGTGATATTACTTTTTAGTTTGTTTTGCAATTCATTCATGTATATCAATCGATTTTCTTTCTTTCAGAAACTAGTACTCTACAAGTAACAAACAACCAAACAAACGGGTTTGAAACTGACAAAGATTGCTTGAAAAACATCCCTAACTTTCAAAATTCAACTCATGAAGATATGTTCTGGATAGTGATTCCAAGAGATGAACATTTTCTGAAGAAGGGCACAGATATAGGTGATATTATATTGTAGTGTATAATAATAAACTCACCAAGAACTTCCATTTAAAAAAACTCACAAGTTACACTAGAATCAAAAACGTTAAACAGACTTATTAAGTTCAAGAATATTAGCTATATATTTTGAAAATATACATTATAAAAACATTGAATTATCTTACCGTTATTACAGTCGCGTACATTGAGTGTGCAGATAAAGGTAATATATTTGGTTAACTTGCTTGCTAGTTGAACCGTGAAGTCATTATTAGATTAGACTTACTACCCTTTTTTCGAAGTAGCAGAGTCCTACAGACAGATAGATTTGTTATCTGTCGGACTAGTTTACTCTTATTAAAGGGTAGTTTACCTAACCTAATAATGACTTCACGGTTCAGCTAGTAAGCAAGCTGAAGAAAGATATTACCTTTACCTTCACACCTAATGCAATCGGCTGAAATGGAAAAATAAGGATGATAATAAAATTATAAGATAAAGCTGCGCCATGAGAACATGATACGTCAGTCTCTTTTTTTTTTTTTTTTCAAATAAAGTTCCATTACTCCTCAATGTCAATTTAGAATTTACAAAAATGAATAAATAAAAGTTGCTTTTTTAAATAGATATAAACCCGTCACTAAAGTTTCATATTTGATTTTAGAGTTTTTGAGCTATTGTCCGACATTTTTTACGACGGACAGAAGGACGGACGGACGGACAGACAGATAGACAACGGTTAACAATAATACGTCCCGTAAACGGTCGTATAAAAAATTGAAACGCATCCCAGACACACCGGAAATAAATATCTCAATATTACTAAAAATATATAAAAAAAAGTTATACTTGTAAAATCTAATCAAAGATACCAGTCTCATAATCTATTAGTGTATAAGTGATATAATTGTATTCCATTAAAATAAACCAAATTATCAGCTATCTTAGACCTATTTATCTTACAAAACTACAATTCTCAACCCTATTCTAATTGTATGTACTATTGCTTCATTTTGAAAGGGTAGACATTTTTACTTAGTATATTATATATATTAGAACGGTTATTTTATCAACAAGAAGCTATTTGAAAAGTATCGAATTGAATGTAAGCGTATTGGTATGAACAATACTGAATTAATAACAGTGTTAAATTCTGAAAATTGACTGAAAGACTGAAACTGATTTAATCATTTATTGATAATGATGATTATATCAAAATGACCGATTAAGACTAAAATTCATTTTATAGTGAAAAGCAAAATCACAAAAATACTTAACTCCAAATATACCTTAAAAAATTCCAAGAGAAGAATAAATCCCAACATTGCATGTTGATCGATACTGCGTTGAATATTATATCTTAGTACACCATAAGGAGGTTTTAATTAAAACGCTATTTGCATTGAGGCAAACGAAAGATGCACATGATGGTAAAAAATGAACATTGCGTTCTAAGAGCTACTGGAACTGAATGAAATACCATCATATTGCTGAATATTTGGTGCTATAAGATGAAAAGGATATTGTTATTATGTTGTCCCTCAATAATAGTGCAAAAACTTTTATAATACATTATTTTTAGGTTAGTTTTTTTAAATATGATTATTTTATAATCTATTGGGTAAAAATTAACATCGCGTTCTAAGAGCTACTAGAACTGAACGAAATACCATCATATTGCTGAATATTTGGTGCTATAAGATGAAAAGGATATTGTTGTTATGTTGTCCCTCAATAATAGTGCAAAAACTTTTATACTACATTATATTTAGGTTAGTTTTTTTAAATATGATTAATTTATAATCTATTGGGTAAAAATAAAGATTGCGTTCTAAGAGCTACTGGAACTGAACGAAATAGCATCATATTGCTGAATATTTGGTGCTATAAGATGAAAAGGATATTGTTGTTATGTTGTCCCTCAATAATAGTGCAAAAACTTTTATAATACATTAGTTTTAGGTTATTTTTTTTAAATATGATTATTTTACAATGTATTGGGTAAAAATGAACATTGCATTCTAAGAGCTTCTGGAACTGAACGAAATACCATCATATTGCTGAATATTTGGTGCTATAAGATGAAAAGGATATTGTTGTTATATTGTCCCTCAATAATAGTGCAAAAACTTTTATCATACATTATTTTTAGGTTAGTTTTTTTAAATATGATTATTTCATAATCTTTTGAGTTATCGTTTTTTTTAAATTTTTTGTTTACGTGTTGTAACTTTGGTACAGAGAGAAAAAAAAACTAATCAAGATAAGAATTTTTAAGATTTTTACCAAAAACATATGATCGATATGCAAAACGGGTAAATATTCTTTTCAAGTCGATTTTTAAAAGACTTTTGCATTCATTTCAGATTTTACCTGCATAATGACAAATTTATTTGAAAACATAGTTAATCCTGTGATAGAAGAATGTTGTAACCTGTCTTACTATACGATGTGTAATAATAATACAGATTGGACCAACAAGTCATCATCATGGAATAGTAGTTTCTTTTGTTCCACTAATGAATGTAAGAATATAAACATTTATTCAGCATAAACTATTGCCTGTTATATTGGTAAATTGCATACGTATATTTATGATAAAAAACGTTATTTAATTGTTCATCCTAGCACATTGTGAATTCCCTTCAGTTTCAATTTGCGAGATTCTTTAGAAGCCTAAGGTTATATTCCAGTAAAATGTTTCATAACGATGTCCATTGATTTCGAATGTTTATGTAAATAAGATAAGGTTGCAACTTCCTCAGGAACAGTTAATCCTTAAATGAATAGGCTATACTTTGTTTGTCCTTTTTGGTCTGCAGTCATACATTTAAATTTCAAATGTTTAGGCTATAGCATTCATGAAGACGTTATCGTTAGATGCTCGACAACTATTAAAGTTATTTCCATTTTGAGAAGATTTTTTCTCAAAATGGAAATAACTTAACAAAAACATGAAATAATATAAATTTTAATCGTTCCGTCTTGTTACGTTTACAATCTCGTGTTAAAGACAGGTTTGCATTTGTAAAGTCTCTTTCGCCCTATAAATACATGGCCTTTCTTTACAGAGAAATGGCTATAAAGAAGACTTAGTTTATACTTCTTCCTCCTTTTGATTTACTACTGGTATCATATGTTAATTACAGGTATAATATATTCAAGCAGTAGTGTGGCTGGAATCATCTGCATAACTGTTTTTGTAGTGCTAGTGTGTAATGCAAACAGGTAATACATATCATAAATTAATAGAAATGAAAGAATGTCATTTTGTTTGTGTAAATAAGAATATTGAGAAACTTATAGTATATACGAAACATTACTTAAGTCTTTAAAATTGTCATGAAAGTTTAAATGTTGAATCTACTAAGCTTTAATTAGAAGTGTCTTTTTCAAAGAAACAGTTTAAGTCAATCAAATAAGGAAATGTTTAGAATAGAATAATAGCTTATTTCTTAAATTTGATACCTTATTTGGGGAATAATGTTTTAGAACACCTTTTCATCTATAGTTAATAGTCAGTTATGTAATAATGATGATTTTTTATTGAAGTAGCAACTCTTAAAATGGATATGATATACATCTTATCCGTGAAGTAAATTCAATATATGTTTTAAAATCATTGCAATACCATAACCAGATGTTGTTGCAACTAATTGTTTTCTCCAGAAATAGAAAGAAAGTTCGTATAAATGAGCTCGGAAATAGAACAGTAGAGGAAATCCAACTGGATGAAATGCCCACGGCTTCAAGCTATTTATATGAAGAACATTTTGATGCCGATATCAACCAAATAAACCAAACGGAATCAAACGAGGTCAATGATGCGGAAAATGATCGTAGTGGCAGCAAATCTAGATTAAAAGAAGATACAATAAGACAAAATAGAAAATCAGAAGAACAAACAGTAGCGGAAAATGAATACAACAGCTTAAACCATACCTTAAGGAAGCCAGATAATTTGGCTTCAAATACTGTATACGACAAAGTAAAGCCAGCAATAATAACACTCATCAGGGGAGAACAATTTGTTGGAACAGAATATGATTCTGTTGATGTACTAAAGAGTAACCCTAAAACAGACTTGTTATCAAAGGTTTAGATATCAAAATATATTCGCTATTGGTTAAATTAGTATATAATTTTAATGCCAGGTGTGAAGGAAAGAAACCGTAAGTGAACAGTTGATTTGACAGTTTTTTTTTACAATATTAAAACATTGCAATTTTTGGTTTTACATGTCACATCAATAATATTTGTTTTTCATTACTACTTTTTTAGAGTATCATAAAGTTATAAACAATTTTGTTTACATTTGTTATAGACATAAGTTATGTCTGATTAACTATCTAAGGTTGCATTGTGAGATGAAAAATACCACTTGATTATGTTTTAGTAACCTTAAAACAAAGTCATATATAATGCATGATTCATTACAATAACAGTTCATTTTTACTTTTCGTAAACAAATTCCAAGATGGCTCTTTAATTTCAAGTCATTTCATAAAGGCAGCTTATTCTAATTCTTTTTTTTGTAGGCAAAAAATCTCACAAAATTTGAAAAATAAGCATTTATTAATCTCACAAAGACTATAAACCTAAGGACTTTTGAAATATGTTAGATAAACTTTATTATTCAATATATCAAAAGCACCTACAAGAATCATATATAACAAATAAATAAACGGTTTTATTCATGTACCACAAACAATTAATGAAAAAAATATTATATACAGCAACAAACATGACCACTCAATTAGAGACCCCTGACTTTAAACAGGCAAATAAATGGTAGTGTTAATTTATATGCGAACGCTCAAGTTTGTAACTAGATCGAAAGAGATGTTCCTGGGACAGTGGTGTAGCAGAAAAACTAGTTAAAACGGACGTAAACTATTCTTTAAATTATCAAGCTACTTTAAATACTATTATTTACTATTATTATAAACTTAAGGATTCTTTGTAAGTATTAGTAAAATGTTAGAAATTATTAGAAATTCATTTGTTGCTAAATAAAGGCAACAGTAGTATACCGCTGTTCAAACTCATAAATCCATGGACAAAAACAAAATCGGGGTAACAAACTAAAACTGAGGGAAACGCATAAAGATAAGAGGAGAACAACGACACAACGCTACAATGTAACTAACACACACAGAAACGGACCAATCATCAGACAAAATCCCACGAGAATAACAAATATAACATCAAAACCAAATACATGAATTTGGGATAGACAAGTAACGTGACACGTCTTATCGCAATGTCAATTTACACTCAAAAATAAGAGAAAACAAACGACGCAACGTTAAATTGTAACACACACAGAAACGAACTATAATATAACAATGGCCATATTCCTGACTTGGTACAGGACATTTTTAAAGGAAAAAATGGTGGGTTGAACCTGGTTTTGTGGCATGCCAAACCTCGCACTTTAATGGCAATGTTAAATATAACATAGAAATGACAACATAATATTACAGGACTACAATACAAATAAATAGGAAAACGTATTAGACAAAGAAACACATGATTAATGAATAACAAAAAGCATCAGGTTTAAAATTTAATACGCCAAAAACGCGCCTCGTCCGCAAAGCTCTGATTCCTTTCACGGATTTGGCTATACTTTTTGGATCTTTTGGATTATAGCCTTTAGTCTTTTATATAAGCTTTGGATTTCAAATATTTTGGCCACAAGCATCACTGAAGAGACACGTATTGTCGAAATGCTCATCTGGTACAGGAAAATTGGTACCGTTAATGTTATTAATGAAACTGATATAATTAAAATAACAATATACTAAAAAGCTTATAAAGATTGACAGAGAGTCACTTAGACAACATCTTAAAATAATGTTTTTTTGACATTTTTTTTCTGTTAAAGCTGAATTTAAACGATCTTTTTGAGTCCTCAATGCTATTCATCTTCGTACTATACTTAGCGATGTTAACTTCTTTTTATTTGAGCATCTTCATCGGAGTCACATATTTTTGTGATTTTACTTTTTAAGGCTGGTATCTTTGATGAAATTATCTAATTCTTTGCTGGTGGAAGTTTTCTTCCAGAGGTTATCAGCAGCCCAGTAGTAGTCAGCCCTTGCTTCTGCGTTGATATGAAATATCAGATTTTGTCATAATCATAAATAACTTATTACTAAAATTTAAAATTTTCGAACAACAAAGGATGTTTTTATGGGCTTTATTTGATAAAACTTTTCGGAATATTGGGCCATCAATTTTTTTTTTATTTATTTGGCTATTAAATGATAGGAGGGATAATTCATCATGTTTAAGGTAAGACAATGATGTGTTTTAAAAAAAGAATTATCCATTTTGCCGTATCATGAATTTACATGAATATTCCACTTTGTTCTCTTGTAAACATATGTACTTCCTACGTTTGGTTGTTTTAACGGATATGGCACTATTGGTAATTATTTACAAAAGTAGTTTCAACGTCAATAAATCTGATTTGTTTCATCATTTCCTTATTACAATTGTTGCTCCAGTTATGGACATTCGGCATTTCCTTTCTAAAACATCTGTACTTGTTTAAACGTGGACTTTGGAGTCACGTTGTCATTTACCATTGTTTTTTCGTTAACTTTGCAGAATATGGGTTATATTACTGTACTTTAGAAGACAACTTTAATTGTATACATATAGATAAACAAATTATAGGGGAGGGTTGAGATCTAAAAAAAAATTTTTAGCCCCGCCGCATTTTGCGCCTGTCCCAAGTCAGAAGCCTCTGGTCTTTGTCAGTCTTGTATGATTTTTAATTTTAGTTTCTTGTATATAATTCGGAGTTTAGTATGACGTCCCTTATCACTGAACTGGTAACATATTTGTTTAGGGAACAGCTGAAGGACTCCGCCGGGTGCAGGAGTTTCTCGCTGCATTGAAGACCCGTCGGTGACCTTCGACTGTTGTCTGCTCTATGTTTGGGTTGTTGTCTCTTTGACACATTCCCTATTTCCATTTTTAAATTTATAACAATAAAAATAAAACATTATTATCATTAAACCAATTATCTGCCTTTGTCCAGTAAGGTACGAAAATATGATAGTGCAAGTGAACACACAGCTATTCAGTACAAACAATTTTATGTACATCTGTTAAATAAGAGGTGTATAAACTGAACATTTGTAAAGATTTGAGATGCATATACACTATCAATTGTTGAGTAAAATTGAGAATGGAAATGGGAATGTGTCAAAGAGACAACAACCCGACCATAGAGCAGACAACAACAGAAGGTCACCAACAGGTCTTCAATGCAACGAGAAATTCTCGCACTCGGAGGCGTCCTTCAGCTGGCCCCTAAACAAATATATACTGGTTCAGTGATAATGAACACCATACTAAACTCCAAATTGTACAGAAGAAACTAAAAGTTAAAATAATACAAGACTAACAAAGGCCAGAGCCTCCTGACATGGGACAGGCGCAAAAATGCGGCGGGGTTAAACATGTTTGTGAGATCTCAACCCTCCCCCTATACCTCTAGCCAATGCAGAAAAGTAAACGCATAACAATACGCACATTAAAATTCAGTTCAAAAGAAGTCCGAGTCTGATGTCAGAAGATGTAACCAAAGAAAATAAACAAAATGAAAATAATACATAAATAACATCAGGCTACTAGCAGTTAACTGACATGCCAGCTCCGGACTTCAATTGAACTGATTGAAAAATTATGTCTTCATCATATGAATATCAGGCACAATCCTCCCCGTGAGGGGTTTAGTATAATACCATCATAACATATATGTACATGAACCGACTGTTAACATTTATATAACATGTACATTTTTAGAGATGCATGTAACCGGTACACATCTAAAGATATTATTGGTGTATTTACATCTTCACATATATACAGTTTATATACATTTTCACAGTTGAAGAGTTAATATGAATCTCAGCGGATGTACATTGTAAATACCATAACAGCTTTATAGATAATGAATTCGGACTAGATCTGTGTCAAGGTGAAGGGAATAATACAATAGTCAATAGACAATATTTTATTAGCACAAACACAATTATAGCAATTGAGAAAGGCGTATTCTATAGAGGATTCCTTGATAGACAGTTGCTGCTAACAAGGAAACTGCTGCACAAAGTGTACTGAATCATATCGACTTTTATTTACTTAATATGGCAATTTAGAGCTTGACATCGTGAATAAGCAACCAATCAATCATATATAACGCTTACTTCGTGTTACAGCTAATTTCCGAATGCATGTATAGCATTTGGTTAGCTTGCTTGATTTGTTTGTATATTGTACATAAAATTGGGATAACATCAAACTAAATTTAAATATAAGAATTACAGGTTTAACTATGCCTATAGATTTTGTTTGAAGACGACAATCTTAATTACAAAGCTTGAATAAAAATTTATACAAACAAAGCAAGCAATCTAACTCTACAAACATTAGGAAATTAGCTGTAAGTTTCACTCTAGTTAAGTTTACTTACGGCAAACGAGAGATAATCCAAAATAAAGCAAATTATTTATTTGTTTGAGGTGTTTGCAATAACATTATAACACTGCTGTACCCTTATTGTTGGCATTTTTACCTATTATGTCTGATTGTTTTGTTCGCACATTGTTCTCAATATAATAGAGTTTGATGCTACTGTCACACACGTTAGTAGTTTAGCGCTATAAAACCAGGTTAAATTCATCATTTTCTACCCAAGTCAGGAATATGACAGTTGTTATTCGTTCATTTGCTGTATATGAGTTTTAAGATTTGCCGTTTGATTGGAAACTTTCGTTTTGATTTTTCCTCGGAGTAGAGGAATAATGTATGCTAAAAACAATAAACGAAAAACAATAATAACTGAACAACAGACTTGAGACAGGCATATACATTACAAAAATACTGAACTCTGAGCAAAATTCAATCGGAAAGTCCCTAATCACATGGCAAAATCAAATGAAAAACACATCAAACATATGGACAACAACTGTCATATTTTTGATTTAGTACAGGCAATTTCAAATGCAAAAAATGGTGGATTGAACCTGGTTTTATAGCGGCAAGTCAAACTGTTTGTGAGCTCCGATGTTCACCAGCCAGGAGCCAGCACATCATAAAAGCAAGCTATAGAAATCAGTAGAAAATGGCATGCAATCAAATAAACACGAAGCACAAAATACTAAGTTAAATAGTTATCAAAAGTACCAGGATTGTAATTTAGTACGCCAGGACCTGTAAAAATAAAAACACTAAGTTTACAGATCTGAGAGTACTTGGAGTTACCGAAAGCTAGTTCAAAGTCAATTACAACTAATAAATACACAATGTGTTTTCAGACTTAAATATCTTTCAGTTCACAACTAGCACAGATTGTTTGAAGATTTCAACACTTCGGTGTTGACATGAATATCAATAATGTGGTCATTTTTATAAATTTCCTGTTTACAAAACTTTGATTTTTTTTTTTTTAAACCTAAGGAGTTTCTTATCCCAAGAATAGATTACCTTAGCCGTATTTGGCACAATTTTCGGGAATTTTGGATCATCAATGCTCTTCAACTTTGTACTGGTTTGGCTTTATAAATATTTTGATATGAGCGTCACTGATGAGTCTTATGAAGACGAAACGCTCGTATGGCGTACTAAATTATAATCCTGGTACCTTTGATAACTATTCACAAACATAAGATGAATTAATAATAATATTTTCAAAGTTCATATTCGGTAATTATTATTTTCTCTTACGTCATTTGTCTTGTTTCAAAGGGCACTGTTTTTTTGTAAATTTTATGACATGTAATTAAAATAAAAAGTATTAGTCGCCAAGATCGCACTTCACCAAACTGTGTCAATAACAACCACACCACGTTGGTATAATTAAAAAAAAATACAAAAAAACTCAGGATTATTACAGCTTATCACAGTGAGGGAGATAATTGTCAGTGGCTGTACAATATTCATCTAAGGGTCGGTCGGTGTAAATATGGACGGCCAGGCGCATTCTTCACATGGAAATGATTAGTGGGCAATAACTTTTTTAAACTAAAATTTGGCTAGACGCATTTAAACAATGTTGTTCCTTATTTATTATTTATAACTGTTGATGTAAATGTCTTTTGGTTTAATGAGTCTTAGTTTACTCCTTGGTTTTGATTGTTATTGTTTTAAAAATATATTAAGATGAGCGCATAAAAAATATATAAAATGCAGACTAACGAAGATTAGGAATCGCTAAAAATGTATCTCAGTAGAAAGTGTGTGTATGGTGAGTTTTAGGGCAGTGCAAATTCATATTTTACTGCATTTGTCTCGGCATTGCAACAAATTTGTTTTAATAGATTAGTGGTATTCCAAACACTTATTTTTTTTAGGGGGAAGCCTCATGCTATGGGTGGCGGGCTCCTCCGCTGTGATGTGGTTATATAATTGCAAACAGAATGTCACTACAATTTAAGAAAAAGCTATAAATAAGTGAAGTGGGAATACTGCAAATTGTCGCAATTATAAATAAAATGACTCCCAAGTTTTGTGAAAATTCCAAGAATTGTGAAAAGTTATAGAAATTTTTAGTGTTGACTATCTGCATTTATTTCCATTTGAAAAACAAAATAATTTCACCAATCCATTTACAACATAAATTGACAACAAATGACAACAAACTTTGTAATCTTAAAGGAAAATGTATAATGAAGATGGTTCTGGAGTTTTATGAAAATCCAAGTTGATTTGAAAAATTTAAACCGGATTTTTTTTAAAATCTGACTTTCTAAATTCAATCACACTGAGTAAAAAGTCTATTTCTTTCAAAATCTTTATGAAAATAAACTGAATTTATAAAAAGAGTTGCTATAAGAGGTAACTAATGAAATGTAAAGAAATAGACATATTATTTGAAAAAGAAACTGTAGTCAGTTGTTATCTTATAGTTCGTTACTATGTATGTTGCATTGTCGATTTTTTTTGTTGTTGCACTTCAGTAGTTCTGTTGTGTCGTTGTTTTCCTTTTATAATTTATGTGTTTCTTTCAGTTTTGTTTTCTCTGAATCAATTTATGACTTTTGAACAGCGGTATACTATTGTTGCTTTTATTCAAAGGTGAATGTCTTATAAGTCCCTTGTAAAGGTAGTTCATTTTTAAATTAGCTAGGAGTTACAAGTATATACAATTCAAACTGAGATAATAACAATGCAAGCTAGGTTTTTTCAAGGGTTGTTGCTTTTTACAATAGTTTATCTTAATTTCATCTATAAAAACTTATTCAGAGTATATGTGTAACTTTCTTTCATCTATTCATTCTACAGAAGGAAACAAAGGTACAATGTGGGCTATGTTCAAGTTGATACACCAAATATCTTTGTTGTGACATGAGTAATGCTGTTCCTCTATACAAATATCTACAAGTACATTTTTGAACTTTATGTAACATTGTATTGTAATATTTAATTTTTGTATTTTTCCATATAATAAATACTGTTCAAACTAAATATCTCCAAGTAAATGGTTATAGTAAGTCCCTTTCATTTTAAGGTTGTTTGGTTTTTATTAAGGGCTGCACATATGATTGTTGGTGATTTGAATAAGGAGTTTTGTCTTGATAAACGGTGAAAACATTGTTTAAAATATGGTTATGAAACAAAATAGTGAGTATTTTTTACAAGAATAATGAAATCACATTACAGTCGGAAACCAGGTTGAAATAGAACAAAAGAATCGAAGCTCTTTGTTAGAGAAGGCGATAAATGCTTACTGTAATGTTTACTATAGTGACAAAAATTTTAAAAGTTAATAGAAACAAACAAAATTACAATTTTCTTCTCAATTATGAAGTGTTTTATTTTGAAAACACCATTTGCATAAGTTTTCAATTTATTTAGTACATAGTTAAGCAGAACAATAATATATCAAGTCGACGACATGAGTATCTTTCAAGTTGGATGTAGAAAATGCATAACTCCGATTTTTTTTTAAATTTACCACGGACGGAAAACATATCAATCTATTACTTCAGTAATTTTCGTGTCTGCCCTTCCATTATGTGACTCAAGAAAAAATTCCAAAAAATGGGTAACAATTGTATCGAAAAGAGAAAATCGAGTGCACCTTTTTATGTTCGGGCGTGTTTGAGTTGAATATTTTGTCTTGATATCGTACAAAGCAAGAATATTTCATACATCGTCTCGCTTCAGATTCTATCATTTTTATATATCAAAGCTACAGGTTGACTTTATAACATAAAAAAATCACAGTACTAAAAGATGAAATATATGGGTCAAGTGAAATACCTATCTAATGAATCACAAAAACAGAGTAGGTGTGTTCGAATAGCTATTTTTTTACTGAAAGTACTTGACGACAGTCTTTCAAGTTGGATGATGAAAATGCATATCTTCGAAAAATTATAATTTTTTGTGTGTGAAAACTAGGGCTTATAGTCTTCAACCACTAAAAAAATCTAGTCTGCCCTTCCAGGAAATATTTAATTAGAATTTTTTTTAAATGTTTATGAATTTTCGAAAATTCCACCTGACAACCGATCAGACAATAGTTTTAAGCTAAATCAATGCTGACAAGATCATTAACTGATGCTCATTAGCTAGTTGATACATTTGTCTTTTAAAATACAACTGACATATAAGGATCGTAATGGTGCAATGTGGATAAATTTATCGGTTGCCGAGAGCAAAATTGGCAGCGCGTCATCCCTACAATGGCTTCCATTTCTACGATTGTGAAAATGAACTGGCGTAATGGGGAGATAATTTTGACGAAGTAGAGTCCTGACTGATTAATTTATTCTTTGATTTATTTTTGACCAGGAAAACAGAATTTAAAGACTTCCCATTAATGGAATTAGAAAATAATTTCAGGCCTGATTTACTTTTATTTTTCTATCAATAATTCGAAATTATGCTCAAAGTGAAATTTTGCTTTTCTTAATACCTCCCATATAAATAGTTTGATTTGCATTCAAATATAATGTGAAAGTAATAACGCAGAGTACATATCAGTATTATGTTTCAAGAAATAAGAATCTTTTAATAATATACTGTGACAAAAATAAATTATATAGATATAGGAAGATGTGGCGTGAGTGCCAATGAGACAACTCTCCATCCAATTGTTAAATGAGTTTATATGGCTACATGATCTAGAATGGTGTATATTTACTAGTACACAAATAAATATGAAATTCAGTAATAATAGTATGTAACGGTCCATCCCTTTTATACATAAACAGTCCCTATAAGTTCATGTACTGGTACTACAATCTGAATGCAATATATTTACGTCCAAATGTCTGTTATTGCTGATTGTCTTGTACTTTGATGACCAGTAATTGTTAAATGAGTTTATAACCAGTAACGGTTAAATAAGTTATAACCCAGATTTTGGTGGGGTTCTTGTTGCTTAGTCTTCAGTTTTCTATGTTGTGTCATGTGTACTATTATTTGTTTTTTTTTTGTCTTTGTCTTGCCATGGCGCTGTCAGTTTATTTTCGATCTATGAGTTTGGATGTCCCTCTGGTATCTTTTGCCACTCTTAGTTCTGAGAACAATCAGAATTATGTATAACAGACATTTGGACGTAAATATCAGATTACCATTACTTCCTCTCCAGATTATAATGTTTTCTTCATAACCAGATTACCATTACTTCCTCTCCAGATTTTAATCTTTTCTTCATAACCAGAACAGTGGGTTGAGCGATCTCAATCTTGGTTAAACCCAGTCATATTCCTTATTTTGTCTTTTCAGTCAAGAGTCTGTAGCGGAAGTCGTCGTTTACTGTCTGTCATATTTGGTTTTAGTTTTGTCATAAATCTGGCCGTTTGATTTCTCGTATGAATAATTTCACGTTTTGTCATGTCGGTATCTTTTATAGCTGACTATAATGACGGTATATGTTTTGTTCCTGGTTGAAGGCCACACGGTGACCTATAGTAACTTACATCTACGTCCACGAGATTTTGACTCTAATGAATAGTTGTGTCCTTGGAAATCATACCACCTCTTGTTATATTTATATAAACTAAGAAGAAAAATGCAACACTACTCTTTTACTTTTTTTATTGGATGTGTATTTGAATATAAGAGTGATTTACATCAATAGTAGTTAACACTCATATACAATTCTAGCAAAATTAAAAATGAATCTTAAATTAAAATCAATGACAAGAGAATGGATAAAAGTCATGATGGGTTTAATTTTTATTTAATAATTTCTGACTATTATCTACCACTAAACTATGTCTAACTCGCCGCGAAATAATTTCCCGTTGAATATCTTTTAACCAGAAAGGAGCTGGATTTCTTCTACTCAAAAGGGCGTTTCTCAATGATCTATTGTTACCAAAGAGAAAACATGGATGGAAAATACGTACTATCATTAAAGTTGTTAAAATAATTCTTTGTGTTGTGTCTGAAAAATTCATTATAATTGCAGGCATCTGAAATACGTATTCAAAAGGAATGCACATGACTGGAAATATAATATATTTGGATTTTGAAATTAAGTCTGACAATTTTTGTTTATGAAGAACAGACCTATTACAACCAGTCTGTATACCCCTGTAAGTAGCTACGTTTCGGATTGACTGTTTTAAAGCAAAGTGTAAAATTTTGAAGCTGCTTCCAATACACACTACAATACAGATGACCGAAACCAAAGCCGATATTATTGGCAGTGTATCACTGTAATTAGCATTGTCCGGAGATAAATGTAGAAATCCAGGGGATAGAACACTGACAGCACTGACAGCTGGATTGATCATGAACAGTCTCAAGAAAATTAGCAGTGAAAATACACCAGCAATAAATACATATGCTATTGTCCTTTTAACAGAACAGAACACACGATTATGAATATAAACGTAGTTGATAAAGAGCAGTTTTTCAAGTGACAAAAGTGTTAGAAAAATCAAATTACTCTGGAAGAAAAAACAAGTCAGAAACAATTCTAGAACCACAAAATGTTGCCTCAGTATTACTTCTTCACTTGTTAAAATAGAAGTAATGAATACAGTCCGATTCAGAAGTATCAATCCATCACTTATTAAGTATGCAGCGATTGATATATTTCTATGTGTCTGCAATGTTTCCTGAGATTTCAGAACAAATACAAGTCTTACAATTAAGAATAAAAGAGGTATATAGCATATTTTCTGTTATTCTAAAATTTTCTAAGTGATCCATAATTGTTCGGTATAGTTGTATATTCTTCTATAAACAGTTATATGGTCCTCTATAAACACTTTGTTTTAGATAAATGTTCAGTCCGTTTGCTTACATTTTATAGAAAATATGACAACCATGGCAACGAAGATAAAGCTCAATGTACCGTTATTTTACACGTATTTCACCCCATAGTGACATATGCAAAAAATTTACAGTAACAGGTTTATATGTGTGCTTTGATGTTGTGAGAGCATCTTATTTCTGAACATGCAAAAAAATTCTAAATGCTGTGCCACACCAATTCAATTCCTTGTTCGACGGGCCCGCCCGCACCTATTTTTTTCAAAACAGATTTTTTTTTTTTAAATTTATGTTTCCGCTTCCCGCTTCCGGAAATGTAATCATGTCCATTTCCCGCACCGTTTTTTGTAAAAAAAGATATCAACATTTGTTTTTAAAATCACAGTCTAACCTGTATAAAACGATTTTAAACCATAAACACACCATCACACTAAATATCTGTGAGAATATTTGTTTCAGCATGAAACCAATGTATCCAAAGTGGGAGTGCTCCGAAATAAATATATAACAGCGGAAAGACCTGTACAGAACAAAACATTGGTTTCTTTCCCCTTACTTATATTCCCTATCAAAAAATGTTCGTTGTTAGAATAAAGTACAAAGAACTTCTGATTTGCCTTCAACTGCAATTATATTGTATGCTGGCGAAACAAAACTATCCATAGCCGCACCTTTCCTGATTGATCCAGGGGCCTGTCGTTCAACAGTTATCGTTTGTTGATGTGGTTCATTAGTATTTTCCCGTTTGGATATATGAATTAGATCGTTGGTTTTCCTGTTCGAATTGTGTACACTAATAATTTTGGGGTCCCTGATAGCTTGTTGTTTGTTCTGGATCAAAGCCCTGTGTAGAAGGCCGTACTTTGACGTGTGTTTGTTATTATCAGGTTGGGAATAACCCTCCCTCAGACAAGGGGTCATTTTACTGTTGTAGAAAAGAAAATAGAAACACCAAGGATTTGTATAGTGCTACTATACAAAACCTTTGAAAACTTTTGACTGAAAAAGAGGAGAATTACATCATAGTTTAAACAACTTTTCTAAAAGAGGGATGTACTTATTTTGAATAATAAACTGTTAAAGTATATGTGTTAACATGGTTAAAGTCCAGGAATATTACAAATCTCTTGGATATGTCTTGAGCATTTAATACCCGATAGATATTTAGTTCTTAGGTGAAACATGAGCCCTTTTGCATTAAAAAGTTTTTTTTATAAAAAAATATATTATAACTTATATTGACCCCTCATATAAGGGATAATTATATCATCAAGGGGTTGTTTTAAACCTGATTATGACTTGGATGGAGAATTGTCTCATTGTCAGTCACACATACATAGACCAGAATTAATTATTCAATTATTTCATAGTGAACAGGGAAAAATACTTAATAAATTAAAGAAATGTCAAAGTTCAAGTGATAAATCAAGTTTCAATATTGTCAAAACCTACTATTTTATGTTTACAAATTATAATCGCTCGCCTTTACTTTTCAAGCTTCGCCGAAAAAAATTTGCTAATTAAATATTATTTTATTAAAATTTTCAAATCGCTCGCTCGAGTCCAAAAATCCGTAGAACAAGAAATTAAATTGGTGTGGCCCTATACTTAAGTTAATTAATAAAAGTAGCAGCTGCAATAGTAAGAATATGTACAAGTTGATCACACAGACATCTTTGTCAGAACCACATTAGATATAAAAAAAGAACTAATCGGATTATTTGGAATTGCCATTCATTTATTGCATAAAACCGTTATTGTCCATTCGTTTGATGTGGACTTTCCGTTTTGAATTTTCCTCGGAGTTCAGTATTTTTGTGATTTTACTTTTTACGTATTACCCTACTTGTTTATAATCCAATTTATAGATTTCAGATTGACATTTCCCATTTCCAAATTACCTTTCTCGCTTCTAACTTGACATTTTTCAGATGGAACGTAACATTTATCGCTTCCAAAATTAACATTAGTCCCTTCCAAATTGACTTTTCTCACCTCCTACTTGTATAATATTTCTTTAAATGTAAATTTGCGCAAACGTAATACCATTTCTCCGCGCAAATGTAATACGTGTCATTTTAAAATCCGCGCAAATGTAGGTCGTCCATTACACTGTAGGTATAGTGTCCGGCTAGGGTCGTGGGTTTTCGAGTGATTTGATCGGGCTTTTTCGAGTGTGACCACTTTTTTTTCGAGTGAAAAATGTCAACAAACAGACTTATTTTCTAACAAAACGTGATATAGAAGCTAGAGTTTGATATACAAGGTTATACATGGTATGTTAGTACTTGAGATAAAAAGATATTATCATTCTGACATTGCTTTTCGTTAAAAAATAACCCGTAAAATTGAGCCTTATGATGCTTTTATTCCAAAATACCGAATGAAGACATTTTCATACACATACAAATGCAAATGTCAACGGAAATGCAAACATAGAATCTTTATATCATTAGATATACAGACACTTTACAAAAACTATTGTTATTTAATTGAAAACGACTAAATTCATTTCTTCATGTCCGGGCTTTTTCGAGTGTTTTTTTTTATCGAGTGATTATACACATTTCTTATAGCAAAATCATATGTTATGTATTTGTGTTTTTACGTTTAAAAACTATAAAATAAAGGTTCAAATTAAGGACTTTTCAAGGCACATGGTGTATTAACACTTGCATTTTATATTGGTCATTTGTAAACATTCTTTTTCTCACATCTTATTAATTGCATGTACAGTATATATTCGTGATGTGAACTATCTAATGTAAGCATAGACAATTTAGTCCGAGATTACTCTTACGTCCAACGGCTGTTATGCCAGACAAGCTGGGGCCGTGAAACGTCAGAGCTCGTCCCATATCAAAAAGTTTTCACAGTGACCTATCGATTCTGGCTTTTTAACTTTAATTTTGAAAGATTGTCATGTGATCAACAAGAAAAAAAGTAACCCTCATATAAATAAAAGTAAAAATGTCTGAATCGATGGGTACTGTAAAAACTGTCGAAATATGAGTAAATAAAGGGCGGCAGGTAGATGAAACGTACATAAATGAGATATATGCTTGTTTTTAAAAGAGTATACAAATAGTTCATTAACCATTTGTCTTGCATCTTTTATGATTTATTCTATTGTTTAAGAAATGGAAACCGAAAGTGTTTAAATGCTACTATTGTGAGGAGTAGTTTGATTATGCAGATGTAGACAATCTATGATGATGTGTGTGTTTTACCGTCCGGCTATCCTGTCTGGATATTGCGGACTTTACTTCTACCTTATGTGTGGTTTTAGTTCTGATGACCGTTTTGCTTTTACTTTAAATCGAGGAGTATGGTATGGTGTATCTGGCTGTTCCAAGATCAATAGTGCTGTTGCTACTGCCTCTGGAGATTGCATCATATGTGTGTGGTGGTGATCGGGGTAACTCGGGATCATCTAGGTCAAATCCCTCGTCGTAGTCAATCCGGCATCGCTTGCCTCTGTCACTGGTTGGTTGGAGATATTATTGGCGATGGCATGTCTTCCTGGGATGGAACGGACTGATGACGATGTCCGTTTTGATGACGATCCCCCAGGTTCACCGTGGTATTTTGTAGGTATTATCTCCCTGCTTCCCTCTATCAATGTTTTAGTTCCTGTTTGCTGTTCCTGGTCTACTCTGGAGGTTGGTGGTATGACCTCAGCCGATGTTGCAGCAGAGCGTTTGTCCTGCACCCACTGGTCTTAACGCTTGTCGTCCCTTCTCCTGGTGGATGGTGGTTTATTCTTTTCACTGCCAGTGTCCTATAGTCATTCTTCCCCCATGCCATTTTTTTCCGGGGGGAAAAACTGGATTGATCCAATTTTCCCCCCGGGAAAAATTGGCATGATCCAACTTTTCCCTCTCAGAGCTATGGGGGGACCAGGCTCGGGCCAGTTTTCCCCCCTAAATTAGCACGAGAAGGTAATGTTTCCCCCTTGAATTATAACGTCGCCGACGTCAGTCCCAAATTTTTATCCAAAAAGAAAATAGAAACATTTGTTTTAATTATTTTAGCGTTACGAAAACTTCAGTGTATTAATATACGTGTGTTATATATACATGTTTATATTTTATTGGTGTCTGTTTGATTTTAAATTAATAATTAACCAATATTAACCAGAAAAATAAGTGTACTACATGCTCATGGCTTCGGAATGGCTCATAAAGAAGTTGGTAGCTTGAAACAATCACCCCCTTCAAATAATCCAGCCTTGGACAGCACACCATAAGAAAAACATGTAAAATATCAGTTGTAATTGGCTTCACTAAAAATGTTGGTATGGTGCACAATAATCACTTAGCACCAGAATAAGAATAATCTCAGTTACTGAAAGCTGTTTCATAACAAGTTACAACTAATGACAATCATGTTCTCCACGACTGTTTTTTTGTTGTTGTATGCTACAAAAGCATGCAGAGACATACATTCACTGCTAAACTATGTTTATCACATGTAGTATGGTTGTGATATGACAGTTTTTCAACCTGAGATAGATAAAACTATTTTATTTTTAAACTTTACTTGTCATACTAGCCTGTTGTCAGTAAAATTAAACCATTGTGGTGACTTCAACCTATTCATTTACCGTAGATTCTTTTTCTAGAATCAACGCTTCCAAAATCCGTCGCTTAAATGGACTCACCAAATTATATTCAATTGTTTTCTTTGTGTGTCTAATTTCATTAAGTTTGAATTGGCCAATTTACTGATATCGGTTCACTAATGATATTATTTTAAAAACTTACCTTTATTGTTTGTAATTTCTATATTCCTTCACTGGAAATCGAACCCGTCCATGAATTTGTTACGTGTGACTAACATCAACATATCGACGAAACCTCTCCTTGGCTACCAAAAGGTTACGATTTAAATGTCTGATTTATATATATAAATGAATATATGATATACATCGGTACAACGGACACGCAGGGATTGGGTACAACGGACACACAGGGATTGTACGTTTATATATACAATAATAGGCAATCGTATAGTATGAGTTGGTAGCCGCGAGGTTTCTTAGTTAAGCTCAATGAGTTAGAACTTTTCGGTTTAGGTTCGAATCCTTGTGTTCTTTTTATTCTCTATTCTCTAGTTTGTGTTTCTTGTTTTCTTAGTTATTGTGTATATTTTGTTTAATAAAAGCGATTTTGATCGTTTATTATCGGATCATTGTTGGCTAATCCACATGTTTAAAACAAAAATGTTGACATTCTAGGTGTCCATTTTTGTTTTATAAATTAATATAGCATGATTTTATCTGTTTATCTGCAAATTCCTATGCTAGAAAATCGTGATGTGCCTAGAATAAGGCTTCTTGTTAGAAATTTCGGACACATGCTTTATTATTATATACTATAATATTTGTTTTTTGTCAAGTTTTTGTACCCGGCTTTGACACATTCCCCATTTTCATTCTCAACATTATTAGACATAAGATCGAATATGTCTCCTTTTGTCAAAACAGATAATATGCAGATGCCTGATAAATAAAGATCTTTAAGGGCAGACGTGTTGTGTTATATTTGTATTGTTTTTACCATTTATTTGGGATACATAATTTATTGATATGCATCGTTTGTCACGATAACATGGCTATTTAAACTCACTTACAATACCCTCTAATTAATAATAGGCTTTAGTTTTGAAAAGACATGAACACAATAGTTTAAGTTATAGATACAATATATTTTTCTAAATAGTTGTGGCTTTGCACTAGAGTCTAGAAAATAAACTCATCATAGATATCAGCACTAAATTTGGTATATATGCCAGACGCGCGTACTGCAAGTACTATCAATTCGGTATTTTGTGTCTTAAATCTTTTGTTAGTTTTTTATGCTTTGTGTCGATTTGAGGATTCATCTTTTTTCAACTGATATTTTCATACATAAGTCTCGTGTTTTTCTGCTACACCACTGTCCCAGGAACATCTCTTTCGATCTAGTTACAAACTTGAGCGTTCGCATATAAATTAACACTACCATTTATGTGCCTGTTTAAAGTCAGGGGTCTCAAAAATTCGCATATAAATTTTGAACACTGAAAGTATAAAAAATTGCATCTTTGGGTTTATAGTCTTTATTCAAATAATGTATTTATTGTTATTTTTAGAACAAAGGAAAAAAGATGTGGTATGATTGCAAATGAGACAACTCTCCAAAAGACACAATAGAGTCATTTAAAAAAAATATAGCAAATACTAGTTTTGTCGAAAATGACCATTTCACTGTGGTATCGTTGTATTATTGCAGGTTTGCCTCTATACCAGCTCCTTTTTGCTTTTGAGAAGGTGTGTATTTATCGGACGTTGGTAATGAGATTAATTAATGTTTTTTTTTCAAATTTTGTGAGATTTTTTTCCTGCAAGTAAAAAATTATAATAAGCTGCCTTTATAAAATGACTTGAAATTGGAGAGCTATATTGGAATCTGTTTACGAAAAGTAGAAATTAGCTGCTTTATTTTTATTGTAATGAATAATGCATTACATATTTTCCTTTCTGTTAAGGTACCTAAAGCAAAGTAATGTGGTGTTTGTCGTTTATCAACGCAATCGTAGATAGTTATTCAGACCTAACCTATGTCTACAACAGACGTCAACATTTTTGTTTTGTTTGTAGACTAAATAACTTTATAATAGTTTTTTCTATTTTTACTTAAAACAAGAATGTGTCCTCAGTACACGAATGCCCCACTCGCACTATCATTTTCTATTTCAGTGGACCGTGAAATTGGGGTAAAATCACTAATTTGGCATTACAATTAGAAAGATCATATCATAGGGAACATGTGTACCAAGTTTGAAGTCGATTGGACTTCAACTTCATCAAAAACTACCTCGACAAAAACTTTAACCTGAAGCGGGACAGACGGACGAACGAACGAACGGACGGACGAACGAACGGACGCACAGACCAGAAAACATAATGCCCCTCTACTATCGTAGGTGGGGCATAATAAATGTATAATGAAAAAGAAATAATAATGTGTAAAACAAAAATAGCACTGTTTTAATATTGTAAAAAAAAACCTGTCAAATCAATTTTTTCACTCACAGCTTCTTTTCACCCCTAATGAGTGTTATTATTGCTGGCTTTAATTTGTCGTACAATGGATGTGAAGCCGCAGTATCTAGCATCCTTAAAGTATGGTTCAAGCTGTTGTATTCATTTTCGGGTACTGCTTGTTCTTCTGATTTTCTATTTTGTCTTATTGTATCTTCTTTTAATTTAGATTTGCTGCCACTAAGATCATTTTCCGCATCATTGACCTCGTTTGATTCCGTTTGGTTCATTTGGTTGATATCGGCATCAAAATGGTAATTCATATAAATAGCTTGAAGCAGGAGACATTTCATTCATTTGGATTTCCTCTACTGTTCTATTTGCGAGCTCTTTTATTCGAACTTTCTTTCTATTTCTTGAGAAAAAAATCAGTTACAGCAACATCTGGTTATGGTATTGTAATGTGTTTAAAACATATATTGAATTTACTTAACGGATAAGATGTATATCATATCCATTTTAAGAGTTGCTACTTCAATCAAAAATCTTCATTATTACATAACTGACTATTAACTATAGATGAAAAGGTGTTCTAAAACATATTCCCCAAATAAGGTATCAATTTTAACAAATAAGCTTTTATTCTATTCTAAACATTTCCCTATTTGATTGAAATAAAACTGTTTCTTGGAAAAAGACACTTCTAATTAAAGCTTTGTATATTTATACATTTAAACTTTCATGATAATTTGAAATACGTATGTAATGTTTCGTATATAACTATTAGTTTCTCAATATTCCCATTTACACAAACAAAATGACATTCTTTCATTTCTATTACTTTATGATATGTATTACCTGTTTGCATTACACACTAGCACTACAAAAACAGTTATGCAGATGATTCCAGCCACACTACTGCTTGAATATATTATACCTGTAATTAACATATGATACCAGTAGTAAATCTAAAGGAGGAAGAAGCATAAACTAAGTCTTCTTTAAAGCCATTTCTCTTGAAAGAAAGGCTATGTATTTATAGGACGAAAGAGACTTTACAAATGCAAACCTGCCTTTAACACGAGATTGTAAACGTAACAAGACGGAACGACTAAAATTTATATTATTTCATGTTTTTGTTAAAAAAAAAATCTTCTCAAAATGGAAATAACTTTAATAGTTGTCGAGCATCTAACGATAACGTCTTCATGAATGCTATAGCCGAAACATTTGAAATATAAATGTATGACTGCAGACCAAAAAGGACAAACAAAGTATAGCCTATTCATTTAAGGATTAACTGTTCCTGAGGAAGTTGCAACCTGATCTTGTAAATTATTTCTAAATTTATCAACATGGAATTCAAAACATGTTTAGTAAAATTAAAGTCAATACCGAAGCACTGACCATTAAGTCATGGATACCAGTAGGGTATCGACTAGTAATAGTAAGTCAAAATAACACTTATAAAGTACTTTCCGATGCGATATTCTGAATTTATTTACTTAAATGCTTACCCTTCCGGAGCACCTGATTTCACTCCCGGTTTTTAGTGGAGTTTGTGTTGTTTCTTATTTATTATTTATAACTGTTGATGTAAATGTCCTTTGATTTCATGACCCTTTGTTTACTCCTTGGTTTTGATTGTTATTGTCTTACTTTCATTTACATAAACATTCGAAATCAATGGACCTCGTTATGAAAAATTTTACTGGAATATAACCTCAGGCTTCAAAAGAATCTAGCAAATTGAAACTGAAGGGAATTCACAATGTGCTAGGATGAACAATTAAATAACGTTTTTTATCATAAATATACGTATGCAATTTACCAATATAACTACTATTACATGATGATGACTTGTTGGTCCAATCTGTATTATCATTACACATCGTATAGTAAGACAGGTTACAACATTCTTCTATCACAGGATTAACTTTGTTTTCAAATAAATTTGTCATTATGCAGGTAAAATCTGAAATGAATGCAAAAGTCTTTTTAAAATCGACTTGAAAAGAATATTTACCCGTTTTGCATATCGATTATATGTTTTTGGTTGAAATTTTAAAAAGTCTTATCTTGATTAGTTTTTTTTCTATCTGTACCAAAGTTACAACAGACGTAAACTAAAAAAAAAAAAAAACGATAACCCAATAGATTATAAAATAATCATATTTAAAAAAAAATAACCTAAAAATAATGTATTATAAAAGTGTTTGCACTATTATTGGGGGACAACATAACAAAAATATCCTTTTCATCTTATAGCACCAAAAATTCAGCAATATGATGGTATTACATTCAGTTCCAGTAGCTCTTAGAACGCAATGTTCATTTTTACCCAATAGATTATAAAATAATCATATTTAAAAAAAACTAACCTAAACATAATGTATTATAAAAGTTTTTGCACTATTATTGAGGGACAACATAACAACAATATCCTTTTCATCTTATAGCACCGAGTATTCAGCAATATGATGGTATTTCGTTCAGTTCTAGTAGCTCTTAGAACGCAATCTTCATTTTTAGCCAATAGATTATAAAATAATCATATTTAAAAAAAACTAACCTAAAAATAATGTAATATAAAAGTTTTTGCACTATTATTGAGGGACAACATAACAACAATATCCTTTTCATCTTATAGCACCGAGTATTCAGCAATATGATGGTATTTCGTTCAGTTCTAGTAGCTCTTAGAACGCAATCTTCATTTTTAGCCAATAGATTATAAAATAATCATATTTAAAAAAACTAACCTAAAAATAATGTAATATAAAATTTTTTGCACTATTATTGAGGGACAACATAACAACAATATCCTTTTCATCTTATAGCACCAAATATTCAGCAATATGATGGTATTTCATTCAGTTCCAGTAGCTCTTAGAACGCAATGTTCATTTTTACCATCATGTGCATCTTTTGTTTGCCTCAATACAAATAGCGTTTTAATTAAAACCTCCTTATGGTGTACTAAGATATAATATTAAACGTAGTATCGATCAACATGCAATGTTGGGATTTATTCTTCTCTTGGATTTTTTTTAAGTATATTCGGAGTTAAGTATTTTTGTGATTTTACTTTTCACTATAAAATGAATTTTAGTCTTAAACGGTCATTTTGATATAATCATCATTATCAATAAATTATTAAATCAGTTTCAGTCTTTCAGTCAATTTTAGAATTAAACACTGTTGTTAATTCAGTATTGTTCAGACAATACGCTTACATTCAATTCGATACTTTTCAAATAGCTTCTTGCTGATAAAATAACCGTTCTAATATATATAATATACTAAGTAAAAATGTCTACCCTTTCAAAATGAAGCAATAGTACATACAAATAGAATAGGGTTGAAAATTGTAGTCTTGCAAGATAAATAGGTCTAAGATAGCTGATAATTTGTTTTTTTTTTGTTAAATGGAATACAATTATATCACTTATACACTAATATGGGGACGAAGTCCCCAATAACAGTAGAAAATTCAATAAAAAAAAAAAAATCGGGAAAATTTCCCGAATTTTTCATTGTACTAATGAACTCAAAATCGTTCAAATCTTTTTTTGTCGCCTTTTTGAAATCCCGGACCTGCGCAGAAATGTACAATGTACTTCATTTTTCCGGTCTCGTTTGTATGAAACTTTGAGTAAAATATATATTTATCAGTAGTATAAAATAGGAAGGAACGCGCAATACCAATTTCATTTTTAATAATTCCTTGATATGAAAAAACTTTACCTGATGATAGCGTTTCTTTGTTTACATTGCACATGACGTCATAATTTAAATAACGTCACAACTAAATCCCTAACAACAGAACCAAAATCGGAAACGTTACGGTATTTCCGTTTCTTTTTTTTAACAAATATTTAAGTTACAAAAAAATAATTCATACAGACTTCGTCCCCATTTACAGGTAATGCCTGCCTCATATTAGATTATGAGACTGGTATCTTTGATTAGATTTTACAAGTATAACTTTTTTTTATATATTTTTAGTATTATTGAGATATTTATTTCCGGTGTGTCGGGGATGCGTTTCAATTTTTTATACGACCGTTTACGGGACGTATTATTGTAAACCGTTGTCTATCTGTCTGTCCGTCCGTCGTAAAAAAAAGTCGGACAATAGCTCAAAAACTCTTAAATCAAATATGAAACTTTAGTGACGGGTTTATATCTATTTAAAAAAGCAACTCTTATTTATTTATTTTTGTAAATTCTAAATTGACATTGAGGAGTAATGGAACTTTATTTGATAAAAAAAAAAGGACTGACGTATCATGCTCTCATGGCGCAGCTTTATGTTATAATTTTATTATCATCCTTATTTTTCCATTTCAGCCGATTGCATTGAGTGTGAAGGTAAATGTAATATCTTTGTTCAGCTTGCTTACTAGCTGAACCGTGAAGTCATTATTAGGTTAGGTAAACTACCCTTTAATAAGAGTAAACTAGTCCGACAGATAACAAACCTATCTGTCTGTAGGACTCTGCTACTTCGAAAGAAGGGTAGTAAGTCTAACCTAATAATGACTTCACGGTTTAACTAGCAAGCAAGGTAACCAAATATATTACCTTTATCTACACACTCAATTTACGCGACTGTAATAACGGTAAGATAATTCAATGTTTTTATAATGTACATTTTCAAAATATATAGCTTATATTCTTGAACTTAATAAGTCTGTTTAACGTTTTTGATTCTAGCGTAACATGTGAGTTTTTTTTAAATTGAAGTTGTTGGTGAGTTTATTATTATACGCTACAATATAATATCACCTATATCTGTGCCCTTCTTCAGAAAATGTTCATCTCTTGGAATCACTATCCAGAACATATCTTCATGAGTTGAATTTTGAAAGTTAGGGATGTTTTTCAAGCAATCTTTGTCAGTTTCAAACCCGTTTGTTTTGTGGTTTGTTACTTGTAGAGTACTAGTTTCTGAAAGAAAGAAATTTGATTGATATACATGAATGAATTGCAAAACAAACTAAAAAGTAAAATCACAAAAATACTGAACTCCGAGGAAAATTCGAAACGGAAAGTCCATATCAAATGGCAAAATTAAAAGTGAAAACACATCAAATGAATGGATAACAACTGTCATGTTCCCGTGAATGTACAAAGTTAAGTTGTCACTTTTTAGCTTTAAGAATGATTTTGCGCAATATACATATACCAGGGGTCTTACAATGGGATGTTCAAAGCCATTCTTTTTTTTTACCTATTTCGATACAAATAAGAGTTGTTTTTGTACAGACTTTGTTTTACATTTTTATTTATATAAACATACATTCAAAGGTTTCATTTGATAGACTTATAGATGTTCAAGCTGAAATCATCAAATAATCGAAAGAAAATAAATCATGTTTCTTTGTACAATTTTTTATTTAAATCTGTGGCCTATTAAAAAAAAATCTTTCGAGACAAAAATATTGATATGTTATTAAAATATAAAAGTAATCTACGACTGACTTTTTTGTAATATGTTTATATTGATACTTTTAAATGGTTTTTAACTAGTCATTCTTTTGGCCCTTTATATCTAGTTGTTCGGTGTGAGCCAAGTTTCCGTGTTGAAGACCGTACTTTTACTTATAATGGTTCACTTTTATAAATAGGGATTTGGATGGATAGTTGTCTCATTGGCACTCATACTACATCTTTTTATATCTATCCAGTGAGTAATTTTTTCCTGAGTGAATACTCTTTTTTTATTTATACCTCCAACATTTACCTATTTATAATATTTATGCTCAAGTTGGAATCGGGAAAATATTTTGTTAATTTTTTACAATTTCCTTCAGCTCAATCCTAGATTATCAAATGGTCGCTCCTGAATATGCATTTACTTTCTTTTTCGTTGTCTTTGGTCCAATGAAAATTGAGAATGGAAATTGGGAATGTCAAAGAGACAACAAACAAACCAAAGAGCGGTAAACAGCATATAATGCTTGTGATAAATTAATTATAAAGAGTTTTCTATTGATTGTTGTTTTATTCTCAACCATACCAGTTCTGTTCAGTTATTTTTTTATTTCGAACTTGATGGATTGACGACATCTTAATTCCCTCTTTCAAACATACACACAGTGTGTAATACTTCGTGTCAAAATTACCCCAAGAATATTTGATTTGTAAATTTGTAGAAGGCCAAATTTTGTTCTTCCATTAGTGCATTGAAGCCATGCTTCTATGATATCAGATCCAGCTAAGAAAGGCCAAAGTATAAGTATGTTCTTGTGCAAAAACTTTATAAACTTTGTTTCACCGATGGACAAGGTTCGTTGTACAATTGTCGCATATTTGACGAATATGCTCAATCGACGTCCCTTCCTCTCTGATATGTTTTTTTAAGTAACCACCTTGATTAGCTATAAAGCGCTCTCACGTGCTTACCGTCACATCTGATATAGATATATGGCAAGCTTGTATTATAATGGTTGCCGTCAAATGACATCTCTATTGCAACACAGTTTCTTCTAATATCTGTTTTGTTATCAGTTTCATCTGAAATATGTTTTACTACTTGAAACAATTGTAAAGACATTTTCTTCAAGACAATTTCAGCAGTACTATAACGAAATTATTCAAAGTTCACAGATGTCAAACATGTAAATCTGCTCGGCCTACGATCAAAAGGTCGATAAGAACATTTCACATCGTCATTATGATGATTTTCATCTGTTAAAAATTATCATTAACTATTCATTAGTTTTTCGGAATGGCTATTTGTCCTGTCCTTTGAGATGTGCTTGCGTGTAATATTATCTTCAGCAGCACAAGGGAATCGTGTGTAATCCGATAACAGAGTGATCAGAATTACAGACAAGAATATATCTTAGACGACATAGTCATTATTCTGTTATTTATATATCACAACCGTTCAATAATAATCGGACAGCTGGTGACTAATGGGTCATTTTTTGAATTCACCTTCATAAATTCTGTCATGCTTTCTTTTGTTTGTAATCATAGGTTATATTTATAACTTCTATAAGACTACTAAGTTGCATTAAGGAAGATAACTATATCTGCATCTAATTAGTATCGCATTAACGTTATATATGTCAAATCAAATGTCAACTTCCTCCTTTGAATGAACAATTTTCAATTGTTTTCTACAAATGTAAAATGAAGGATGAATAAACTCATAGTTACCAGGATTAAAATAATATAAACACCAGATAAGCGAATCATCTAAAAAGACTCAGTGACGCTCGAATAAAGAAAAAAGTGAAAATAAGGTCATTTAGATAAATTTTGTTTGAACATGCAACAATTATTTAGTTCAAAAACGTTGTTTAGCAGGTTGAACTAGCCAAAACTTAAGTTCAAATTGCAGTACATACCCTTTGTAGTGCTGTAATACATTATACTGTTGTTTCCATCACAACAGTTTTCGCTGATTTCTTCAACCCTTTCATTTTGAACAAGAGCATCGAAAGATAACTTTTTGCTTAAACAATAACAGTAACCATCCTGTAGTGGAAGATTTTTTAAAATTTTGAATAATGCAAAATTTACACAAACTGTAGTCTCGTAATCAAACCATAAGACATTACTAAATAACAAAACATCAGTACATGTATAAAATTTAGAAGATGTGATTTATTGCCAATAAGACATCTATCGCCAAGTGACCAAATGACACAAAAATTAACAACTACAGGTCACTGTTTGGCCTTAAACAATAAGATAAACTCAGATCGCACAGTCAGCTATAAAAGGCCCGGAAATGACAAATGTAAAACAATTTAAACTAGAAAACTAACGGACTGATTTTTGTACAAAGATAAACGAAAAAAACGAATATGATATACAGCAACAAACGACAACCACTGCACATTCACTAACCAAAGTACATGAACAAATATGAAAGCAGGACGAAGGTGATCAAATACCGTTACCTATTGAAATAACATAAACATCGAAAATAAAAAAAATATAGATCTACACTCGCTAAAAATGCGTCTACAGTTTGTCTGTCGTTCGTCGTTTGTTCGTACAAACGCTGCATTTCTTTCTAACTTTAACATTGAACCAAGAAGTATCTGTTCATTATTGTCCACTAAAAAATTTATTAATTCTGACAAAAGAAAAAAAGGTATATTCCTGATTGTCATAACTCAAAACAAAATACTTAAATCTAGGTTAATTATGTATATATGCCCTCCTTTCTTTCAGTCCTGCTATTTAACATTCATCTGATGAAGACGGAAGAACTGACAATAAAATAATATATGCACAGAAGTCCTGTGTGTCTAAACATCAACCCTCTATTTATGAATCCAGATATCGGAAAACAATCTTTTAAACGTTATTAGTTGGTATAGTAACAACTCAAAAAGACGAAGTCGCTTAAATAAAGCTCCATAAAGCATGAACATAGTGGTCACAATTTAAATATTTAATCATATTGTTTCCCTACCGAATTAGACATACCATCGGGTTTGTACTTACATGAACAAGGCGACGGTTGCAATATGGGGAGCAGGATCTGCTTACCCTTCCGGAACACTTACGATTACCCCCGGTTGTTGGAGGTGCTCGCGTAGTCTTTAATTTTCTATGTATTCTGTTCTTCATGACGAGTGCTAGTTGAGGTTTTCTTCTTATGAATAAAAGATCAAATCAGTAAGAAGAGGAACAATGTTTCATCACATAGGAAGTTTATTGGTATAAAGCACATGAGCCAAACAACAATAATAATTGATTGATTGATTGTTGGTTGCTTAACGTCCAGTGGCAAATATTTCATGCATATTCAGGACGAGAACAAGTTCACAATAAATACAATAGGTAGGTTGATACAATAGAGGCCATCTGGGATGATGTTCGAGGAAATTTGGACTGCCACTGGAAAATGAGGGTATATTGGATAGGAACAGAAATTTTGCCTTGCAGCAGGCCACCTACGGACACCTCAACAACAATACGTTATAAAAGGATAAGCATCTTGATGATTGTATTTTACAAACATCTTTTTAGAATCAGAGTGTTTTTTTAAAAACTAAATATGGTCATATTTTATGTTTTTTATCCTTCTTTGTAAGTACAGAAAATTATGTTGTGATACTTAACCAAGCGTTTCATAATAATTAATTTTTAAGAGAGAACCGAAAATTTTGTAATTGTGTATAAAGAATTTCATAAAGAGATACCTTGATTCCAAAATAACTATATCTGCTGTCAAATATGTGACAGTGTGAGATACAATTTTGTATGCGATATGACGAAGCATTGATATAAATCCGCAAATTGTATGGGTTATTAATTTCATCTTCTGTTGTTTTATTCAACACATGACAACCTGTAAGTAAACAAAGTTTGCATCTTAGATTGAAGGTGTGTATCTATCACGAGTTGGTTGACCGTTATGGAATAACCGTTTCACAAATTATATCGGATATGTTCCTTACGTCGTAACTAAAATTCCCTTTTCTTTCATGAATGTGACCTACCGAATTAGATTATTTACCGGATTTGTTATCACATAAGCAACACAACGGGGGCCACATGTGGAGCAGGATCTACTTACCCTTCAGGAGTACCTGAGATCACCCCTAGTTTTTGGTGGGGTTTGTGTTGTTTATTCTTTAGTTTTCAATGTTGTGTCATGTGTACTATTGTTTGTCTGTTTGTCTTTTTCATTTTAAGCCATGGAGTTTATTTTTGATTTATGAGTTTGACTGTCCCTCTGATATCTTTCGTCCCTCTTTTATACCGGTACTGTTTATCCTTATGATTATATATACCACTATCTATCTTTTAATTTAAATAAATTATATTCTAGGTATAAAATCAAATATACCATATATCATTTTTTTTATAAATAAGGCCGTTAGTTTTCTCATTTGAATTGTTTTACATTGTAATATCGGGGCCTTTTATAACTGACTATGCGGTATGGGCTTTGCTCATTGTTGAAGGCCGTACGGTGACCTATAGTTGTTCATGTCTGTCATTTTGGTCTCTTGTGGACAGTTGTCTCATTGGCAATCATACCACATCTTCTTTTTTATATTACATGTATAGTTTTGTTTGGCTAGTCAGATGAACTCATACAAAATACAATAACATTGACTCGGAACAGCCATATGAAAAGCAAATTGCTTTAATTACAAAATTTATGCAATAAATCATTTCTGTATTTCCTTATTTTTCATATTTGCTTTGTTTTTGTTTTCTCTTTTTATAACATTTGATTGGAAGAAATGATTATTAATATGTGAATACGATTCACAGAATGTCATTTTTTTCTCATCATCACAAGAGGTAATTATATCCTGTAGTGGTGGAAGGATGTTATGTTAACAGCTTTGATTTGTTATGAATGCAGTAGGTTTAAACATATAAAAGGACACTTATGTAATTTTCATAAATGAAATTTAAAGAATAACCTTTTTGCTCCTTTTGTTAAAGACTACACTTACCGACACGCGTGGATTTGTTTATTACACTTAATGTTTTCAAAAATTACTCTTGCTTACCAAAATACTCAATCCACTGTAGAGATTGACCTTTAGCCTGCACCCACATTAAAGCATCAGAACCAGCATTCACAGTTTCATTTACTCCGATCCGATCATACTTTCGAAAACTTATATATTTCTGACAAAGCGGTGAAACACTGTTGTTGAGAAGTTTTTTATTTGAAATGTACTGTATATGATCTGAGGAATAGAAATATTATAAATAAATGTATTATATCATTTTGAAAAAGAACATTACTGACGAGACCATTTATTGTGCAGATAAGACATTTTAGAAACTGTAAACGTCCTTTGGCCATAGTACCTAAAAGTTTGAGTGGTTTTTTTTAGTAAAACAATTTCTGTTTAAGGGCCTCATTTTTTAAAGAAGGACAAAACATTTTAAAAATATAACCACTGAATTAAGCCTTTTTCAACTGATTATTATGTTGTACTGTTACACCACTGTGCAATGTTAGGGAAGGGTTTGGATCCCGCCAACATGTTTCACCCCGCCACATTCTGTACGTATGTGCTTGTCTCGAGTCAGGAGTCTGTAATTCAGTGGTTGTCGTTTGTCGATGTGTTACATATTTGTTTTTCGTTAATGTTTTGTACATAACTTATGCCGTTTGTTTTCTCGATTGAATTGTTTTGCATTAGTCGTTTTCAGGGCCTTGTATAGCTAACTATGCGGTACGGGCTTCGCTCATTGTTGAAGACCGTACGATGACCTATAGTTGTTAATTTCTGTGTCATTTGGTGTATTGTGGAGAGTTGTCTCATTTGCAATCATACCACATCTTCATTCTTGTATATAAACGTATTTCGGCTATTGTTTTCTCGATACAAGGATTCACAATCTCCTTCAACTAATAATAACTTCCGACTTCAACATTCATTGCATAATATTTTGTAATCCTAAGGAAGTAGGTTTTTTTGTAAAGTACTAAGTAATTAAAACAAGAAACCATTTAAACTACTCTTGCTGACGTTATAATATACATGTAACATGATTACATCTTATACAGTTTTTATAATGAAAGTGAAATCTTGCCTTAAATTAATCTATAAAAAATTCAGTAAATTCAAAGCACTGATAGTTCCACCATTTTAAATGCCAAAAGAATAGGGACGGAATTAAATGTAAAAGAATTGAACGCTTTGTTTATAAGGCATAAGGAGTTAAAATATCCACATTTTAAATTGACATTCTACGTTTTAAAATAAAGGACATTTTGTTGATGTTCGTTTGACAATATGTCATTGATATAACTAACAAACTGTTAACGACAAAAAGATATACCTCGCTTGATAGTAAAACGAAAATGCTGAACTTGATACAACACTTATTATACTTTAACATGAAAATATTCAGTCAATTAACCATTTTTACTGAACTAGTACACGTTTTTATTAAGGGGCCAGATAAGTTGAGTAAGACCCATTGGTGGCATTTTTGTGATGTCTGCTACTCGGTCGGGTTGTTGTCTTTTTGTCATTTTCCCAAGTTCGAATCTCGTGGCAGTTTTATTTTAAGTCATGGTATCTGAATTTGTTTTATTAATAGTCTGAGTCTGCTCAATTGGAGTCGGGTCAAATAATCTCCATGGAAATAAGATGTGTCAATTCTTATAAAATTGTATACGAATCATAATTGAATTATCATAAGTGGTACCCCATAACTCATTGTATTACCATAAGTGGTACGCCAGAACTCATTAACCCCATCACTCATTTCCATCGGATAAAGTTTGTAACCTAGATTTGTTTTATCTCAATTGGTTAATGACTTTTGAACAGCGTTATACTACTGTTGCCTTTATTTAACTGACCAAACTACAAATCTTCAAATGTAAACTATTCAAAAATCTAACCAAATATCATTGACTTATAACCATTAGTGCATCCCCTATACTGGTCAAATCACAAACAATGCAAAAGATTCAAAGTAAATAGATGATGACATAAACTTTTTTTATGGAAATTAGATGTACAAATGCTTGTTATACTGCATACGAAATATCATTGATTAACATAAAGAGGTCCCCCTTAAATTGACCTAGTCACACATATAAAAGAGGGACGAAAGATACCAAAGGGACAGTCAAACTCATAATTCTAAAATAAACTGACAACGCCATGGCTAAAAATGAAAAAGACAAACAGACAAACAATAGTACACATGACACAACATAGAAAACTAAAGAATAAACAACACGAACCCCACCAAAAACTAGGGGTGATCTCAGGTATTCTTGAAGGGTAAGCAGATCTTGCTCCACATGTGACACCCGTCGTGTTGCTCATATGATAACAAATCCGGTTCATAGTCTAATTCGGTAGGTCACATTCATGAAAGGGAAAGGGGATTGTCATTACGACGTAAGGAACATATCCGATATCATTTGTGAAACGGTTATTCCATAACGGTCAACCAACTCGTGATGGCGTCCGTAAAATTTACGAAGGGATGATTTCAATTTCACCATTTGGAACTCTTGGTTTAATAGCTTCCCTGTGAGCAGCAACCCTCTATCAAGAAAATCATGATAGGAAATGCAAGTACGGGAATATCGTATCAATTGGGAGATATATACCCCGTATGCAGGTGCTGCTGGAATGTTGCTACTTAGAAATGGAAAGTTCACACTTGGTAAGCTGAAATCATCTCTTTTGTCGTAAAGTTTTGTTTTTAACCGACCCTCATTGTCAATTTCTAGATGTAAGTCAAGATATGAGGCGAACTTAACTGTATCTGTAGTATCCTTTATCTCTAGTTCGATGGGATAGATGCGTTCCACATAGTCACCAAATTTTGAATTATTTAGTGAAAGAACATCATCTATATAGCGGAAAGTAGAGTTAAAGAATATTGCTAACTTCTTGTCTTTCTTCCTAAGAAGTTCCTGCATGAAGTCAGCCTCATAATAATAAAGTAACAAGTCAGCAAGTAGAGGGGCACAGTTTGTTCCTATTGGACAGTCTGTTGAAAAACAATTTAACAAATGTTTGCCTAATGAGCCGCTGCAGCCGCCGAAAAAGCAAACTTAAGTCTCATGTTTTGACTCTGTCAAGGTTAGATAAAAATTACTGAAACAGCACATTTCATTGTTGATATTTGTCTATGATTTTAAGTATTTATATTTGTGAAATATTCACTTACCTGCTTGTACTCCATTGATATATTGCATCACTATGATTTGAAAGCTTATAATGGTTTAACTTTAATATTAATGAAGTCTAGATTTTTTCAAAATATCACTGATCATTGATGTTGATTTTTTATGTTTCATCAATCTATACACAAATACAAGGGGTAAATCTTAAATTTCGAAAAATCTTTAATAACAAAATCAGGTCAAACCGATTATTAAACTTTTGTGTAGTCTGTTGTGTTCACGCATCGTTGTAAACATGACGGAATTTGATGCAACTGTCATGCAAGTGAGAGGTTTAGCGCAGGTTCAATCCGCCATTTTCTACATTTGAAAATGCCTGTACCAAGGCGGAAATATGACAGTTGTTGTCCATTCGTTTGATGTGTTTTATCATTTGATTTTTGCCATTTGATTAGGAACTTTCTGTTTTAAATTCTTCTCGGAATTCAGTATTTTTGTGACAGACAATAAGTTACTTAATGAATAAGAATTAAATACATGTGTAGTATTGCATTTCTGGTTGAACGTTCGCTCTTTAATTGCTTTTTTATGGTTAAGTGAGTTATTGTACACCCCTATGAATTTGACGAAATATGGTGGCGAATATAGAAATCTAAAGTGAGGTTGCCAAGAAGCAAATGAGGGTATGACAATGTAAAAACACTTTAAAAATACGATATATGTTTGATTTTTACAGTTACAACAGTGATTCGAATTGCTTTATCAAAATCTCTAAACAGCAAATGATATTTGATATCTTTACTTACCAATGTTGATTATGAAAAATATCATACACACATTATTGAATCCATCCATTGTGCATTAACGTCCTGAGTCGTTCTGACATGAATAACCCCTTCCTGGTTACATATTCACATACTCACATACAGTTTCCGGATAAGTATTATCATACTAAAACAATACAAATATTTAAACATAGAAATTAGATAATTTGTACTTTCAAGTCAGTAAAACTATTAAACGAAATATTTAATATTACATTTCACAAAAAAGTAGAGAAAGCAATTATGGTCAACTTATCTTATCCGGAAACACTTAGCACTTTAAATAAGTTTAAGTTCATCATGACAAGGACATTTCGTTATATATATAGTCTAGCGGAACTGCTACAGTGCAGGCGATTTGGTGTCACGATATCTCAGTAGCATGGCTTCGAATCCCGGCGAGGGAAGAACAAAAAATTTGCGAAAGCAAATTTACAGATCTAACATTGTTGGGTTGATGTTTAGAGATCTTTAGACGAGTTGTATATATTTTACAGATCTAATATAAATAACTACAGATCTTCATATGCAGGATTGTGCTCCTTACGCAGAAACTACTCCAACAAAGTTATGAGGAGGACGGATTAAAATTGACACATTTTATGGACACCATCACGAATTGGTGGATCTATACGATGTGTCTTTAACCAAACTAGCTAAGGACATTTTTACCACATGGTAGATTGTGGTTTGTCATTATGTCGTCTAATCTTTTAATTACCAAACGTGACTTATTCCCGATTGTTACTGTTTTGCTGAGTGTGAATTCGTATTACTATAAGACGTGTTACGGTACTTGTCTATCCCAAATCCATGTATTTAGTTTAAATGTTTAATGTTATATTTGTAATTCTCATCGGATTTTGTCAAATGTGTTGACGTCTTTTCTATTATATTTATGTGTTATGGAAAGAAAAATTAATCACCGTCGTCATTTATTAGATTTAATTTTGGTCAATGTAATCTGTACGATAATTTACGTTTGAAGTTGGATTCATAACAAACTGGACACATATATATATTATAGTTAATTGCTATTAATAAGTATTGCAATATGAATTGTGTTTAAATGCAATATCAGTATTTAGTTCTATTATAATCTTTAATCAATTCTAATTCTAGTCTTACTTTTGAGATATAGTTTTTCATATGTGACGTCATTCTTCTGCTGTTTCAGAAATTTCATAAATTCAAATGTGACGTAATTTTTAATGCCTTTTCACCATCGTATGTGACGTCATTTTCACAATTTACTGCGTTGAGGCCTGGACTGAGTCGGGTGTGTCTATTCTGTGTTGGTCTTTGCATTATGTATTTGTGTTTGTTTTCTGTAATGAGTTAATACTTCAGTTTCATTATGTATATCTGTTATATTCATTTGATAAAATTTACTGTTTGCAATAGCATCAATTGTTCTAAATAATAAGGATGTTCTTATCCCAAGCAAAAAAACATAGCCGTATTTGACACAGCCTTTTTCAACTTTTGATCTTCAGTGCTGTACAACTTTGTACCTTTTTCGCTTTCGATCTTTTATATCTGGGCGTAACTGGTGAGTCTTGTGTGGACGAGGCGCGTTTTTTGACGTATTGAATTTTAAACCTGATGCTTTTTGTTATTCATTAATCATGTGTTTCTTTGTCTAATACGTTCTCCTATTTATTTGTATTGTAGTCCTGTAATATTATGTTGTCATTTCAATGTTATATTTAACATTGCCATTACAGTGCGAGGTTTGGCATGCCACAAAACCAGGTTCAACCCACCATTTTGTCCTTTAAAAATGTCCTGTACCAAGTCAGGAATATGGCCATTGTTATATTATTGTTCGTTTCTGTGTGTGTTACATTTTAACGTTGCGTCGTTTGTTTTCTCTTATTTTTGAGTGTAATTTCACATTGCGATAAGACGTGTCACGGTACTTGTCTATCCCAAATTCATGTATTTGGTTTTGATGTTATATTTGTTATTCTCGTGGGATTTTGTCTGATGCTTGGTCCGTTTCTGTGTGTGTTACATTTTAGTGTTGTGACGTTGTTCTCCGCTTATATTTAATGCGTTTCCCTCGGTTTTAGTTTGTTACCCCGATTTTGTTTTTTGTCCTTGGATTTATGAGTTTTGAACAGCGGTATACTACTGTTGCCTTTATTTACCTACTTATCAACGAAAATGAACTTCCGTGTTTCTTATTTCCTTAATTTAGTAAATCCTGCTTAAGACCACTTAACTCTATGTATAATATAAAAAAAAAGTGATACGCTATTTTCTATTTTGATTTTTATTATCAAAACAATAAGGAAAACAAAAATCTATTTTGGCGAGTTTAATTATATCACCAACTTAAGAGTTCAAAAAAGACATTTGAATCGTTTTTTGTCCTTTCACGAGAAAAAGTACGATTTGGTGCCAATTTCACAAAGTTTTAAAACTATCTCGGATTTTCTGAAATAAATGTAGTACAAGTACTTTTATATAACAAGGTTGTTTTGGTTATAAAAAAATACACTTGAATGATTAAGACGGACATGAAATTACAAAAACTTCATTAAAATTGCGAGATTGTGAAAAGTCCTAGCTTTTTGACGTGTACAGGCTAAATAATAAACAAGTTTAAACAGAAAGTTTATTTTGTGGTAATATCTTCACAATAAAAAGATATTGGGTAATGCTTTGCTCTATGTTGATTTAGTCAAAATGTTCTTACAATAAGTCAATTTTATTTAGTTATCGGACAAATTATCACTTGCACGACGTATCAGTCAGTTTGAGTTATAAAGGTTGGATACTATACACATTTTCTAAAAAGCCTTTCTTCTTATGATAAAAAGAGTGACATAAAGTAAAATTAACTTTTGGTGAATTTGCACAGCCAAATAATCCCCAAATGTTTCCAATCCTTTGTTTAAAGTAAGATAATTATAGCTTACACTTGCCGATTGCTACATACTGCATTTTTTTTTTTTTTTTTTACTTTTTTGGAACAGAGGGAGGTTCTCCCTCAGAAATCTAACACTTTTACATTATCAATACTGGTAAAAGGTTTAATTCATTTGTACTATTGAAGTGCGAATACGACGTTTGAAAATGTTTATTAGCATGCACAGGGGTAAATTTTAAAAATTACAAAATGGTGTCTTCCTTTCTTATATAAAAAGCATCAAAATCGAAATTACAAAAGGCACTGGAAAATGAAAAAAAAACATAGTGGAATATTTGAAAAGACTTATAACCGACACATACAGGTGAAACTATTGATTTAGACTAGATATCGTTCACGTGCAAAAAAGTATACAATTGTATTTTTTTCTTTCATATCGAATGAGTTGTGAAAACAGACCAGCAAGCTGAACATGTTTTGTAGTATTCATGTTAGCTGGTACATGTACATTTTTTCAACATAACCGGTTGTCTGCCTTCTTTTGTGCAATGGATTCACTTTTATTTATACTTTGAACGTCACTGAAATTAAAGGATGGTGCTAGTTACATGTGTGAGGTTTTTAGCTACTACACCAGGATTAATCAACATGTTCTACATAAGGGAATGTATGTACAATTTCAGGAATTAGACAGTAGTTATCCATTCGTTAGATTTGTTTGAGATTTTGATTTTTTATAAAGGACTTTTCGTTTTGAGTTTCCCTTGGATTTCGATAGTTTTATTATTTAACTTTTGACATTTATAGAGTATATGATACTAGCACTAATGTGAAATAAGCGTTCCTGGTGCAGATAATTCCATAAAAACTCTTTGAACGCCTGTAAGTTATAATGGGTTTTTTTTCTATAAGCCTGTTTAATGATATAAGGATAAGAAGTTGAAGATGCATACCAAGTTTATAGATAGCAGTGTCTCCAATCTGGAATAAGATTTGACAACAATATTAAAACTAATGTAAGATAGGATTATTGATCGACTTGGTCATAAATTGGGTTATCTAAATGAAAAATTCCTTATTATTTTGTTCGTGAAACTATTAATCACACGAACGAAAATGTTTGCCTTTTTAACGTTGACAATTGCAGGACTATTTCTCCAAGATTTAGTTGTAAATGCCGACCATTTTAATGAGTCTGTTTTAAAAAGATTAGGTAAGTTGAAATGCATATACGACACTCCTGTCCTTTCATGACTGATTTCAACACTATCTGGTGCATCCTTATCTTTCATCTCCATGGTGATGTTGGGTTTCTCAGCCTTCTATGTTGTGTTTTGTGTTGTTTTTGTTTATGTTCGACTTATGAGTTTGAATATTCCTCTAGTGTATTTTGCCTCTCTTATCTTTCACTAGAATCAGGTCAATGTTTTGTCTACTTTCTAAGTACGTTTCACTTGAGATTAAAACCTCTTGAAGATGGACATTTGTCTTCCTGGATGCCGACTAGTAGTAGTATAAGTATTTCTTCTGCACTATGACATTTGACGGTCCGTTATCTCATCAGCAATCATATACACAATCTTTATTTTTATATTCATAATATCGATTTATCTCACATACCAACATTTTTTTTTCATAACTTTTTTTTCATTTAGCAAGTATGTCATTCTAATACTTTATATATATTTCTTATTGAAGAGATATTTCATATACGTCAATGAAACATCAAGCAAAAAGCACAGACAAACAAACAAAAAAAACATGCGGTCTTGAACAATAAACAGGTGCATGTATAGGAACCAAAAATCTCATTCACCTATGTCTTATGTGGTCTGAATAAAAGATTTGTAAACTTGACGATTATGTATCTCAATTAAAATTTTCCCATCGAAAAGATATTCAAAAACCGTACCTCTTAAGAACGACCAATGTTATGGAAAAATACTCGTCAACACATTTAAGAGGTATATAAATAAATATCTTTAAGTACTTAAAATAACAGTTTCGGCCACAATAACTTCAATAAAACTGGGAGTGATTTAGGAATAGTGCTTTTAAAGAGTCAAAGCTGATGATCGGAGATATCCGGTATCAAAGTCGGGGAATCTGTTTTAGGTTTACTTGTTTCAATCATTATCATAAGTCATAATCTATGAATATTTGTTTAGATAAATTAGAGCAAAATGTTGAACGCCTACAAGTAGAATATTCAAAGCTGCAAGAAGAAAATAAAAATCTTAAAGAAGAAAACAGTGGAATAAGATCCAGATTAACAACAATAGAGAAACAAAATGCAATCCAAAACCCTTACTCCGGATCATAACCCCAAACAGTAGACAATAACAACAAGGAAATCCAGAATTATACACATAGGATACATGACACAAAAGAATATAAAATCAAGGTGGTAGATGACATTGTTTTGGAAAATCACCATTACAAAAGACTTTTGATGGGAAATACAAGTAAGATTTCATTTCTAAATGAAACGAAATAATATAATATGATTTGAATTCCGAGAATATAGTGAACGAAAAACACATATATGATTATTTTCCATCTGACTGTACATTAAAGGTGTTTAACGATGACCATAACACTTCATTAATATAAGCAATAAACATTCGAATTTCAAGATTCATTTCCTGTTGAAAGAAAATGTGACGATGTAGAATTGACAACATTCATTGAAAAAAGGTTACTCTTTCTATAATTCATTTCATTTAATTCCGACAAGGAGACAATTTAAGGGCTTTATGGCTATTGTTTGAAAATATGTTAAGTTTAGAGGAATAACTGCGATTTTAAAACGCGTTTTGTATAAAACGTCAAAGCAACGATGTTTCCATCAAATACCAACACTTTAAAATGTTCACTTATACACTTGTCTAGTCTGTCTAACAGCTAGTTGTTCACCCATAGTTTATTTATTTGAATTACTAGTATACTTTTTCGAGTTAGATGCCAAGCTGTAATGCCCGCGTCACACTGTCCCGATTTTTACGCCGATGGCAACACAATAATGAAAATTTTAAAAATCGGGACTGATCGTATCCAGATCGGGCTATCCGTAGTGCCATCTTTAATCATCGTAGAACCATCGGCCACTTTTTCTAACCTTCGGGGACAACTTCGGGAAGGGTTCTAAATTTTTTAACATGTTAAAAAATCCCCGAAGGTGCGTCCGATGTTGAGGGTTCGTATTGAGTTCGTATCACCATCCTCACCATCGTAATGTCACTTGGAATGCATCTTTGAACATCGTATTGCATTCGTGTTTCCATCGTTTCCATCGGGCAGTTTTTGCATTACGATGTCTACACGAATGAATCACGAAGCTACCCGAAGGTCTTACGATCGCAACACGACTTCGTGAAGACCTCGTAATCCCGTCGTGTTGCCATCGAATAAAAGTACGAAGGCGACAAGATGGAACTACGACGGCAATAAATACAGCTAAATGTAAGTTAATTTTCGCGCTAAAATACATTTAAAGTGCCATGCGCGATATGCACTGGTCAGTCTAATACGACAGTTAATAAAAACGTTCACAAAACATGGAGCTCATATCATATGATTCTATGAGAACAAGAAAGGCGACAGCGTTGTTTCTATTAATTCAAATGGAACAAGAAGAGCAGCTATATTACAGGCTCCGGATTTACCTTTATAAGTAAAATATTATTTTTTGTCAATTTTTCATATCAAGTAGCATAATGGAAATCATAAACGCGCCTCGTACACCAACACTACAGGTACATGTATATAGGGAAACCAACTTTTTCTTCATTATTCTGATTTTTTATGTATCGTCTGAGTTGTTGTCAGACGAATGTTTATTCCATAACCATTTTGTTTTCTATATGTCATATTTTGCCGCATTTGTTGCTTTCCCCACATCCTACTTTTGTCTATATTATTATGATATTCTCCTGGAAACCCATTACCTAACCTTTAAGATAGATCAGTAAACAGGGGCATAATTATGGGTGATTATTCAGACTAGTGAACACATTTTACAGTTCAAACAAGGCAATGACGAGCGTGGCATCCCCTCGTTTGTAACATATTGGGGACAAATATGGACACTATATTTGTATATGACACATGCAGAAAATGGTAAATTGAATATGCATATTTGATACATAAACTATTTTTTTAGAAATCAACCAAAACATTCAGTAACTGGAAATACCTTTAATATTGTCTTTAGAACCAGCAGGTAAAAAAACGAGGAACCAATTTCCTGTGTATTATGCTATTTCAAGGAGAAAAAACAAGTCCATCTGCATGACCTTGACCTTTGGCCTTGAACGTAAAAAATGTCAGATCATTACAAGGAGGAACAATATACCAAATGTGGTTAAAATCTTTTGAAGCATATTGGTTTTAGAATGTCCACAAGGGTGATATTGTCTTGTATTACAACTGCCACTGTGACCTTGACCTTTGAACTTTAAAGTCAATAGCGCTTAAGATATTCTTAACGAGTAACACCATACCAAGTTTTGAGCATTTTGGTTCTAGAGTGTCCATAACAATTTTATCTACACGCAACTTACGGCATATCATTTAAATGCATCGTAAGCTGTACGCGACGTCTTTTAGACATCGTATGGCCATCGCGCCACCATCGTAATCCATAGTGTAGCCTTCGTAATCCATCGTGTAGCCTTCGTGATCCATCGTGTAGGCTTCGGCTGAGATATGAAGCTTAAATACCCGTCTTCGGTTAACCTTCGTATGTCCATCTTTTGCTATCGTATATAATTTCGGCCCCATCGTATAGACTTCGTTATTCATCGTACTTGCTTCGGTCACTTTTCGGTATTTTAACGAGATCGGGACAAACTTCGTACGAACTTACAATTTTCGCATTCGGGTGTCCATCGTATATAAAAATCGGGACAGTGTGACGCGGGCATAACCATGTACCAGAATGGCAGAAACTTGTTCAATCGGACAATAGGAATGATTAGTAATATTGTTCGTTGACGTTTATTCACAAACTATAATATTTCAAAAGTATTTTTAGAAGCTGTGTAAATGATAAATCATCGAATGGGATGAAGAAAAAAAATCTATAATTTAATTTTTAGTTGTATGTTTAATTTTTTTCAGCTCCAGTACCTACAGTGACTATACCAAAAGTAGCTTTTGCTGTACAATTGACAAAAGAAATCTCTAAGCTTGGATCTCACCAAATAATCGAATATGATAAAGTGTTACTGGATGATGGAAATGGTTATGATGTTCGCCATGGTCATTTTACTACACCAGTCAAAGGTGTTTATCTCCTGTCAGTCATCGTTTATACAGACCGCCATAATGAAATACATTTAGATCTAGTTAAAAATGGTCAACTGATCACAAGTGTGTACGCCAATGGTTATACTGATCACGCTTCAAGCACTATTGTGTTCCCAATTTTACTTCAGCAAGGTGACATGGTTTGGTTACGCACTCATCAAGGAGATGAGGGAAAGGCACTACCTGAGTTGAGTCAGTACATGCTCAATGCATTTACAGGAGCACTTCTTTATGCATTTTAATTTAAAAATGATCAATTTGCAAACATTGTTGTTGTCTGTTTGCATTTTTAAAACATTTTTATATTATCGTTGACTAATATAGCTTACTATAGTTACTAAGTGTTGTCCTTCGGAAGACCTTTTTCGAGACGATTAAAAAAATATCGTGATCACGGATTGAAATCGTTATTTTATGATTTGTTATCACGGATTACACATCGTGATATCACATCAAGATTTATCAAAATGATATGTGGTATGTTTGCAATAAGACAACTCACCATCAAGGAAATTGAAAAATAAATGTCACCGTACGGCCTTCAACAATGAAACAAATCCCATTTGTTGTTTTGTTTTATATCGCCAATAAATATTAAATGATCGATATGAACAATGACAACACTGTGTTTTTATTGAGAGCAAACAAGCTGGTGTATGCATCTCGATATACTCGCTGTGGCCGTGATTTAAAAGCGGGAACATAGGTCTCCACATGATTTGAAAAGATTTGTTTTTTTTAATATTGAGTATTTCAACCAAGTTATATTTAGAAAGCTATAATAAAAATTATGATGAAGTGAAGCAGGACCTAATGACTTATACTATACTAATTTTTCATTAATATCGTGCACATAGTAATGTAATACTACCTTTATACTACTAAGTTGATATCTGAAATATTTGTCACCAACCTCAATTCGTGAAAAGCACCTATAAACATGGCGGGATTTAACATGTTTATGGGCCATTATTCATCTCCCTAACCTGGGTAAAGTGATGAAATAGGAATAAACACCCGGTAAACTATTTTTACGCTTCTAGTAAATACATCTCACTTTTAAGTCGTATCATTTATTATAAATACTGAGCAAATATCCAATCAATTGTTTGGAGTCATTTGGACGCGAATAATGCTCTTCAACATTGAACTTGTTTTGGCTTTCTGAATAAATTCATCATAGACACCAGGACTAAATTTTGTATATACGCCAGACGCGCGTTTTGTCTACAAAAGGCTCATCAGTGACGCTGGAATTCAAAAAAGTTAAAAAGGCCAAACAAAGTACGAAGTTGAAGAGCATTGAGGACCAAAATTCCTAAAAGTTTTGCCAAATACAGCTAAGGTAATCTATGCCTGAGGTAGAAAAGCCTTAGTATTTCAAAAATTTAAAATTTTGTAAACAGGTAATTTATAGATATAACCATATCAATGATAATTCATGTCAGCACAAGAAAGTGCTGACTACTGGGCTGGTGATACCCTCGGGGAAATAAATCTCCACCAGCAGTGGCATCGACCCAGTGGTTGTAAATAAACTCATCACAAATACCAGGACTAAATTTTGTATATACGCCAGACGCGCGTTTCGTCTACAAAAGACTCATCAGTGACGCTCGAATCCAAAAGAGTTTAAAAGGCCAAACAAAGTACAAAGTTGAAGAGCATCGAGGACCAAAATTCCTCAAAGTTTTGCCAAATACAGCCAAGGTTATCTATGCCTGAGGTAGAAAAGCCTTAGTATTTCAAAAACTCAAAATTTTGTAAACAGGTAATTTATAAATATAACCATATCAATGACATACCAGGACTAAATTTTGTATATATTTGAAATATTTTTATCTGAGCGTCACCGATGGGTCTTATGTAGACGAAACGCGCGTCTGGCGTATCAATATATAAACCTCGTACCTTTGATAACTAATTATAGTGGAATGAGGATTAGAATTATTGCTAATAAGTAATGGGAAGAAGTCCATAATGCATGATGGCTTTACTAACGGAATTAATAATACGTCAGGATACTTTTCTCAGAGATGTACGGTAAAATCGAGTATGAAGAATTATAGAACTGATGAACATTCAACAACTATTATGTCTGGAACTATTGATCATAACTATGGAGCCAATTCAAGAAAAATCGAGATACAAAAACTTCATATGCCTGATAAGCAATCAAATGACAATAGTGTAGCAACACAGCCAACGAGTCAAAACGTAGATGAATAACCCTTTTTAAAAAAATTTAAAAGTTTGTCGATAGCTTTTTCCAGAAAAGACGGAAAATCCACCTTAAGCTTTCCAAATCGATAGAGGATGTTCATGCTACAACTGCTAACATGACATTTGGATCTCCAAAAATTGAAAACATTTGCCGAGTTAGTAACGTTTATATAAAATGTTTCTGTGCTGTGTTCCCAAATCGACGAAATTTGATAATTCGTTTTTCATACATAATTTAAATACGAATTACGAGAAATTAAGTTCTGCAAATATAATTAAAGTAACGTTATATTCATCAACGATTTCAGAATTTTAGTGTCTAATTTTCCAAATACGGTACACTTGCTCAGTAGTTTGAGTTTCATGGGACCTTATTGTACGATGGTACGATGATTATTAGTTAATTAACCAATGTGCCATTGTTTTTTTTTTGTTCCTATGATATTTTGATATTTTTTTTACCATAAAAGAAAATTGATTTATTTTTATAGTAGTTAAATTTAAGAATTAAAAAATCTATAATTTTATTCTTGATCTTTGATCTTGATTTAAACGGAAATTGCAACAAACAATTTGAAACGACCGGGCAAACAACGATACACCATACAGATTTCTATTGCTATGTGATATAGCCATTGGTTAGGTGGTCACATTTAAGGTCATAACAACTATGGGTCTTTTTTGCAAAATTTCAATCGCCTCTGATCAGTGTTATCTGTTATTACAAAGATAGTCGATACTTAAGTCGAATGATAAAATATTTTTCTTGTTAATGAGTTCATTCCCTTCATAACCTTGTATGTCGCCTGTGTTTTTCTATAACATTTCTTTTATAACATTTATCTATTCATAAATAGTATTTTAATTACACCCAAGAACTCACCGCTATAAATTTAATTAACATTAGTGTCTAGAATATAATAAGAAAGTATAATAACAGAAAAAACGAACTTCGAGGAAATTTAAAACGGAAAGTCCATAACAAAATGACTAAATCAAAAGCTCATACACATTACAAATGGATAACAACTGTCATATTCATGACCAGGAACATGAATTTTCGTATGTATAAAATGTTGAATTAAACTTGGTTTCATAGCTTGCTTAACCTCTCGTTTGTATGACAGTCGTATAAAAATGTTTCATATTGACAGCATAGTGAGAAAAAAGAGACATTATTTTCATGAAGCAATTATCAATAAATCTATTTCAAATAAATTAGTCAAATTATTATAAATAAACAGTTACTGTTCAATGTTTGTGGAAAACAATACACGACAACATATATGGAACAAACACTTTATAGATTGAATTTCTGCGGGTTAGCCAGTATCTCTAGTATCTTAGGATCTACTTCAGATGTACCAAATAGTGCTTCTGCAGCGTCTAGTGGACTCATTGTGGTTATTGTCTCGTTCCTGGAACGACGATTTTGATTGTTTCGGTTCCATGGTTGATTATAATTGTTGTTGTTTCCGCTCCATTGCTGATTATTGTTCTTTCTTTTCCATGGTTGATTGTTATTATTGTTATTTTGATTCCATTGTTGTTGGTTATTATTGTTGTTGGTTATTATTGTTGTTGTTGTTATTTTGATTCCATTGTTGTTGGTTATTATTGTTGTTGTTTTGATTCCATTGTTGTTGGTTATTATTGTTGTTGTTGTTGTTTGGATTCCATTGTTGTTGGTTATTATTGTTGTTGTTTGGATTCCATTGTTGTTGGTTATTATTATTATTGTTGTTTTTTGGATTCCATTGTTGTTGGTTATTATTTTTGTTGTTTGGATTCCATTGCTGATTATTATTGGTGTTTCCATTTCTCCAATGGTTGTTATTGTTCATATTACCATTTTGATGGTTGTAGTTATTGCCGTTATTTCTGTTCTGTGTCTGCCACTGATTGTTGTTATTAATATTGTTTCCGTTCATATTATTTCGTTGCATTCCAATATTAATGTTCTGGTCGAAGTAATTGGTACTTGGCTTGTTGTGAAACTGCTGATTACCGGGAACATTTCCATTATTGTTGATATTATTATTTTTCGGTGGCGCTGAAAACATACTCCATACGTTTTTATCAACAACAACATTCGTTTTCTCTTTCTTTTTAGGTTTCTGTCCAAATACATCCCATACATTGTTAAGCTTTGCAGCTTTAATTTCATTTGTGGAGTTTTTTTTCGGTTGCCGTTTTCTTCACAACGTCAATAGTTTGTTTTGCTTTCGTATTAGAATTTGATTCTGTTATAACAACATTTAGTTTTTCTTTCCTACTTTGTATTTTTGTTGGCAACTGTTGTGCTTCTCTTGTTGTTATTGGTGTTCTTGTTGATGCATCCGTGGTTTTCACCGAGATTTTAATTGAATCTAGATTGATAGTTTTCTCGTTCAGATTTCCGTTGATACTTATTTTTTGGTTTGGATAACTAGGATCAGTACACGTGCACTGACATTGCACTCCATTTATTAATATCCCTCTTGTAGAAATTGAAAAACTTAAAAGAAGAAAAATACTTAGAAACATGTTTAGACCTGAAACCAAGAAAACATTGCATTATAAGAAACTTTAAAGTCAAAAATGTAACAATCTTAAACATTAAGGTATAAGGGGAAGAAAGCCAATAGGACAAACAATGGTGCCAGGCGAAGAAAACTGTAACACAGTTAACCACTTTTCACTACCAAAAACAACCATAAGAAATAAGTACAAAATGTATACCACATCTAAGGATAACAGTATATCATTGGTAAATTTCCATTGAATGAGTACATTTTAAAGAGATTTTTTATAGCGATATCTTAAATCTTAAAATACAAACATTCTCCAATATGACATAATATGTACGGTTGTGGCACCATAGGACAAGGAACTGCCTACCATTCCGAATTACCTGAGTTCAACATCGATTTGTGCGGACAATTGAATAACTCTGCATTGACGCAACTATTAACAGACATTGTTTTAACAAATGTCTTTATTTGCAATTTTTGAAGTGTAAAATACATATCATAAACACGGGAAAGATAATATTGAAAAGATTTGATAAACAATGTTCATGTCATGATAACTTAATTTTAAAATTATTTATTGCAAGTTTATAACATATCTATTCAAAAATTTTCTTAAATTAAGGTTTTATATATAAAAAAAAAACTGCAAATATTTGTATCTGTTCAATCGACGAATGAAAAGAAAGATCAGAAATTAAGATATTCATTAGAGTGCGTCTATCTATAAAATTAATCTTATTTTGGAAGATAAACAATTTTTGTTTATTTTTTTCCCTTTTTTTCAAATAATTTAAACTTGAATTTGATTCATATTTATTTAATAAACGCTGAAATTGATAGCGAAAAAAAGGTCTACAGAAACTTCCTTACCTTGTCACAACAAGTCATGATATGACTGCCAATAACAATTAATTCTTGGTTATTGATGACAAATTGATTGCATGTCCGTTGTGTACATGGATTATGTATATGTCCGAAAAACATCGAATGTACTATTTTTGGAGATATTGATATTAACTATATAAACAATTTCGAAAACTCATTTTATATAAGAGGCTAATGTATGTTCTGCCTTTTTTCAAATTGATAAATCGTGTTATTCAAATTCCCTATGTTATTGTTATCGTTATACTATATAACTAAACAGCACAGGGAAGCAGACTTATTAGATAGCCGTTTTATTACATTATCACATATCTATATTATAATAAAAACCATAAAATTACAAATAAAAGTACACTCCAATAGTTCACCCATTTTATATTTTAAGTATACTTCGTTTAGAAAATCACATAATACTAATTTGAGAACTAAAATAAACGAAAATGTTTTAATTTTCCAGGTGTGAACTTTGTAAAAACCTACTTGTCAGTGACCACCAGGCATGGGGCAAATTACATTGCAATGAAAGAATACACATTTTATTACAATTACTTCGACAAAACCATGAATTAAATTACAATTACAATTACATGCATTTATTGAAGTAATGCATTTAATTACAATTACTTTTGCAAAGTACAACATTGAATTACACATTACATTTGTAAATGTTATTATTTATTATTATTAAGCCAAAAAAATGAAACATTCTGAAAAACAACATTAAGTCACGGAAGATTCTAGCATATATGCAATAACTGTTCCGTATACATATTAGATATAAGTATCAAGTAAAAGTCTATTCATACAACTATTACATTTTAACTTCACACGGGGATCAAGGTATACCTTTCCGTTTTTCTCTGAAATGAAATTTAATATTTATTTTAAGTAATGTCAACATATTCATTTGTTTTATAAATTCTATCAAAAATATTCTCTGGGATTTTCTTTCCTAATCATGCTAATTAAATAACAAACAAAGTGCTTAATTTATGACCAAGTGTCAAAATGGTGAAAAGATCGATTGTAAAACAAATTAATTAGTGTTTTATGACACTGGTAAATTTTCTATCATTTCATCATGACAAGGTGTTCATTGATGTTTTGACAACAACAAAAAACGCTTTTACAGTAATAACCTTCTTTCTAAAATTCTGCGAAGTTAAATCTTTAACAATCGGTAGTACTAGTATGTAAAAAAAGTAATGCCATGTAATGCATGAAACTACGCAACTTTAATCTCAAGAGATGCATTAAGGGCCTACGACCGTTACAGGAGAGGTTATGACGTTGCTAACGTAAAATGTTCTTTTTGCGACGTCAAACTGTGACATATCGGGAAAAGATGAATTTTTCGACTGATTTTTATCATTCAAACTGATCTAACTTGAAAACGAGTTCATGGACCCCTCGTTTTTAAAATAACATTTGGTTTAAATGCGTATGAAGATTGTTTGTACTCATTTTTATGACAAAGTACATAGTCATTTTTTTTAATTTGATAAATATACAGCAAAAAATGACGTTTTAAAAAAAAAACACAAATTTATAGGATACTTATATGGAATACATATTACAAATAATTTAACGGCTTGTGTTACCTTTTGAAATAAAAACGTTATGCAATTATTTCGAAAGGCGAAATACCTCAACAAATCCGAATTTTGAACAAACATCTGAAATTTCGACCTTATTTTACACAAAAAGTAGTATCTGAAGGTATACTTTTATTACATATTTGTTTTAACCAGATAGAAAGTAGCCTATTTGCAAAATTTCATCAAAATTTCAATATGGTATCAAAACTGTATCGTATGTATTAATTAAAATTACATGTAATGCAATTGCACAAAAAAATTGCTGCATCACACACATTACATTCAATTACTTTGAACCACTCATCAGATCCTCTCAGAAAAAAAAACACCAAATAAACTCATATATACAAGAATTCAAATTGTGTACTACACGGGGGGTGTTTGCTCTACAAAAAACTCGTCAGTGACGATCGTATGAAAAACGTTTCAAAGATCAAATAAAATACGAAGTAAACAATCTTTAAGAACAAATATACACGCCACCAATTTCACTTAATCAGATAAACATAATTAATGTATTTCAGAAAACAGGGGTCTCAATAAAAGCAACAGTAGTATACCGGTGTTCAAAGTCATAAATCGATTGAGAAAAAACAAACCGGGTAACAAAAAAAAACCAAAATCGGGGGAAACTCATCAACTATAAGAGGAAAGCAAAGGAACAATAGGAACATCGAAGTGCAACAAAAACGAACACCATTAATGATATAAAAGAAAAAACAGGAGACCGTATAATCATTTGCCTGAAATTTGAAAACCCTCTTCCAAGATTTCTGAAAATAGGAAAGTATTCTGCAAATATAATACATTATGGACAGCCAAGAAACAACCAGAACATAATCTGTAGAAAGTGTTTTGAAAAAGGACACATAGCTAGTGAGTGTACAAACGACTGGAAATTTAAAGGGTGTGGGAAGTCTGGTCACAAACAAGACGCGTGCACTGAAGGTATGTTCACAGAGGATGAACAAGACAATACAGAAAGCTCAGAATCTGAGGAAGAGAAAGAAGACGAAACATCAAAAGCACAAACAGGAGATGAAGAAGGAAATGAAACTGATGGTAAATCAACAGAATCCAAGGAAAATCTAAACAATAAAGAAAATCAGAAAGCGACACAAAACCTAAGTGACACAGAAAACATACATCCATCTCAGTCAATTCCACAGGAAACCCAAACACCCCAAAAGACAATATCAGTAGAAATGACGAACGACGAAAAAAAAAGAAAGCAAAAAAACAGAATCAAACACAAAGTAATATGTCAGACTATGTACATGTTGTTAAAACATCAAATACAACTAGTGAAACAGTACCAAAAACACCAAAGTCAACAAATGTGAAATGCCTTTTGAACGTATTTGAAAAGTCACCAGTAACACTTCCAGAAGAATTACATCAAAAAAGCAGAAAAAGTAACTGCAAGAATAGTAATATGACACAATAACACATTAAATATACAATGTATTTTTTAAATTGTAAATATCTCATTGTATTAACAATGTTCTGATGTTTATACAAACAAAAATATACAAAAATATTTAGTCTGCATGTGGTCTAATGAAACCAATGCGACAAAAGGATGTCACATTATTTGTATTGTATGCAAAAATAAGTTGGTAAACAAGTGTATACATTTAAATTTAAATGCTGCTAAGTTGCATGCAAGGATGAAAAATATTGTTACAAGATACATACTGGTTATGGTATTTAAACAGGGAAAAAATCAGAACTTATGCAAAACCCTCATTACAATAAACAAATTTGAATCAACTAATATAGAAAACACAAGGTATTGTTTTTATTTACAAACGTCACATGATAGCAAAATCACGTGGTATTGTTTATATTTACACTCATCACGTGACAGTGTCAATACACACATGCGATATTATAAAGTCCAACAAACTAGGTAATTTAAATTAAGGACAGAGTTAACAATAAATGAAAGGTACGTTATCAGAATAAATAGAATAAACGGAAAGAATAAACAAATAATGAAGGAAAATAAAAAAGTAAACAAACTTACCTTTTCACACAAATGGCTCCTAAACCACTTCACATATGTTCTGTAAACACTCAAGGTTTACTGCAATCTGAAAAAAGAAAAAGATTATTTGAGTGGTGCAAACAGCAAAAATGTCAAATTCTAATGATGCAAGAAACACATTTTACCAGAAGTATGAATGACAATTTAAATAATGACTTACCTGGAGAAATTTTTCATAGTTGGGGTAGTTGCGCATCAAGGGGTGCAGCTATTTGGTTTACAAAACAAACAAAATATAATATTATAAATGAATTTAAAGATCAGGAGGAACGTTATTTATTAATTAATGTTGAACTAGGAGATAATGTCTATTCTCTTATAAATATATATGCACCAAATATAGCAAAAAAAAAGAAATGCCTTCTTTAAAAAAGTAAAAGACTGGACTCAAGAACATAGCTTAGGTCAAATTATAATGGGAGGAGATTTTAATGATATTCTAAAAATTAATGATACAAAAAATAAAAAAACAAAAAACAAATTCGACAAACCAGTTCACGGGCTTAAAACGCTCATAAAATATTTCAAATTCATAGATATATGGAGAGATAAAAACCCAACACACATTCAATATACGTGGCGTAGAAAATCAGGATTAGAAGCAACTAGAATCGACTTCTTCCTTGTAAGTAAAGAATGTAAATCACAAATAGTCAAAGCAGATATAAGGCCTAGTATATAAAAAAATAAATCAACCATAACGGTATTTCATTAAAAATCAGAATTCAAAAAGTAAACAAAGGAAAAGGATACTGGAAATTAAATTCATCAATACTGAATGATAGAGACTACTGTTGTAATATAGAAAAACTAATAAAATATTATGAAAAAAAGGAAAAAACGACAGAAAATTTAGGTATACTGTGGGATAACTTTAAATCTGAAGTTCGGGACATCAGTCTAGATTTTTGCAAACGAAAAGCAAAACAAAAAAGAGATACAATTCAAACTTATGAAAACGACCTTAATAAGCTAAATACTAAATTAGACCAAAGTGAAAGTACTAATAATTCTGAACTACTTTCGCAAATAAATAATATATCTGAACATTTAGATCAATTATACCTTGAAAAAACTAAAGGAGCTCAAATAAGGTCAAGAGCAAAATGGATAGAAGAAGGTGAAAAAAATACTGCTTTTTTCTTGAATTTAGAAAAATCAAGACAAATAAATAAAACTATATAAGAATTGTATGACAATAAAGGCAACACTATAACAGACCAAACAGAAATTTTAAAAGAGGAAGTAAAATATTATGAAAAATTATATAAATCATCAAATCCAGATAAATTACATACTAAAGAGTATATTCAAAATACTAAAATAGAAAAAAAACTCTCAAATAAAGATAGTAATAATTTAGAAGGGCTGGTGACATCAAAAGAAATTACAGAAGCAGTGTTTAGAATGAACCTTAATAAAGCACCAGGTTTAGATGGACTTAATGTAGAATTCTATAGAAAATGTTGGCCCCAAATTCAAAAGATACAAACCAAAGTATATAATGAGTCATATAACAAGAAAAGTTTGACCAATTCACAAAAAAGGGGCAATTTCATTGATCTTTAAAAAGAATGATCCAAAATCTCTGGATAACTATAGGCCAATAACTTTATTAAATGTAGATGTTAAAATTTTTGCTTATACACTTGCACAAAGACTAAAAAAAGTTCTACCCAATATTATTAATGCCGACCAGAAGGGCTATGTAAAAAATAGATACATTGGATTTAATATAAGACAAATACAAGATGTCATTGACTATGCTGAAACTTTCAATGTTGAAGGAGCAATTTTATTTCTAGATTTTTCAAAAGCTTTTGATTCAATTGAATGGCTTTTCATGATACAAACATTAAAAAAATTGGATTTAAAAAAGATTTTATACACTGGGTTGAGACTATATACAATGGTATATCAGGGTGCATTGTAAATAATGGGTGGATATCAAACCCCTTTCAGATCTGTCGTAGAATTCGACAAGGATGTCCGTTGTCCGCTTTGATTTTTGTACTAGCGGTGGAGGTATTAGCATGCAGAATTAGATCTGAGAAAAATATCAAAGGGTTCCAAATTAAATTAAATGGAAAAGACTGTAGTATAAAAATTTGTCAATTGGCTGACGACACAACCTTATTTCTAAAATCCAAAAAGGAAATATCTTTAGTCATGAACTTAATAGAAACATTTGGCTCATTCTCAGGATTAAAATTAAATAGAACTAAAACTGAAGGAATTTGGCTAGGCAGACTTAAACATACTAAAGATAAATTCGAAAGAATCAATTGGACGAATGAACCTATAAAACGTTTGGGCATTTATTTTGGCTATAATAAAGAAAACTGTAAAAAACTTAATTGTCAAAAACAAGCTGATAAAATTGAAAAAATTATAAACATGTGGTCAAAAAGAAAGCTAAGTATGCTAGGAAGAATAACTGTAGTCAAGTCTCTAATACTGCCAAATATAACATATATAGCAAGCAATATGATATTACCAAAAGAATTGTATACAAAACATTAAAACTATGATATATAACTATACATGGAATGGAAAAAGAGATATGATTAAAAGAGAAAATTTGTCGCAAAATTATACGGAAGAGGGATTAAAAATGATTTGTATAGATACCTATATTTCAACAATTCAACTAAAATGGATAAAACAATTATTGTTTGAAGAAAATGATGAGCAAAATTGGAAGATAATTCCAAAATAATTTTGAATAAGTTAGGAGATGATTTTTTAATATTCAAGATGAATATAGCCAATATAAATATAATTGAAAAAGATATTATAAAACAAATCCCAGAGTTTTATATGCAGTTGATAAAGACCTGGATGAAAGCAAAAGAAAAAACTATACGAAAGCCTACAATGTTTTGGGAAATAAGGAAACAAATAATATGGGGCAATAAATATATTAACATCAACAATAAATCTTTACTGTTTAAAAACTTGATACAAAGCAACATTCTGGTTATAAATGATTTATTAGATAAAGATGGAAATATATCCTCAGACATCATACTAAGTAAACTAAAAAATAAGGAAAACTGGATAGCTGAGCTTACAAAACTGAAGAAAGCTATTCCAAAACAGTGGACCAATATCATCAAAAACTCACCTTCTAAACATACACAAGTCAATATAAACACAAAAGAAAATCTGAACATCATAAACAAAAAACCTATTCAAACCCTAAATAACCATGATATTTATAACTTCTTACTTGAAGCAAAAGAAATGCAAACACCTATTGGCTTTTTAAAATGGAAATCATATTTTACACTAGAAGATACTAATCTAGCATATGAAACATTGAAATTTATTTTTACATTTGTAGATGATAATAGATATAAAATATTTAGATGGAAACTACTACATCATATACTTCCCTGTAATCAATTATTAAAACAATGGCATATAGTAGAAACAGATACCTGCTTACACTGTAAACAAATAGAGAATTATGAACACTTCTTCCTCAAATGTTCATATTTTGAATTATTCTGGGAAAAAATACAACAAATTCTTAAGAAATTAAATATTGGAAGACATGTTATTAATCTAAAAAGCATAGCTTTGGGATGTAAAATACATGATAAAGAGTACTATGAACTAAATTTACTTTTAACTATTATCAGTTACACAATATATAAAGTATACTATATGTCCGACAAAAAAATAAAAGCTATACAACCACTCAAAATATTAAGACAAGAGATCAGAACTTTTATTGAAATAAGAAAACTTTTTAGGATATAAAATTGACAAACTATTAAAGCAATTTATAAATGAACTGAATGTCTGACTAGGACATAATGAATGATGACTGGAAAAATAATACCTCACCAAAATACAGAGATCATCAGTACTGTAATTTTCTTCAAACATTGCACAGGTATAATTACCTGTTTATCATATGTATATACATGTAAATATTTGAAATTTTGAGATTATACTGTAATTTTTCGTCAAACACTGCACAGGTATAACTACCTGTTTGAGTTTACATGTAAATTATAGTGTTTATCATTTGTGAGTAGAGATTTGACTGTATTTTCATACAGCAGTCAACAGTTCTTTTTATTATATATATTTTTTATGTTTTCATGGTTATTACTTGTACTATATATAGCTCATTTTTGTTGTGGTCCACTCATATTTTGTTTTACTAGTTTAACGTTATCCAAGACATAACAATCTATAATCTGACATTAGAAAACTCAGAAAATGAAAATTACCTTCAACTGATAAAATAGCATACGATTTTACTGTAGACAGTGTAGTCAGATTTTGTAAAACGCATTTGCATTTCAAACGAATATTCACAACATAAAAAGATAACGGCATATCAATAATCCTTTCAAAACAAATATTTTCGAAACATTTCCTTGAATAAAGCACTAATTAACAGATTAATGTATATTCCATTTAGCACTACACGTGTTATCCTTCTTTGTAAACAAAGAAACTAGTATAGAAAAACATTCAGGCGAAGACATGAATTATATCCGGATTATTGAAAATTTGTGTACTAACATAATTAGCCATAATAGATGTTCTATACTAATATTAACGAGGCCGGGAAAAGGTACCGGTATTTGGTGTATCTATTAACAAATGTAAATATGTTAATAAAACTTAATTTAATGAAGAAAAAAAAGCAAAAAAAAAATCTTCCTAATGTAGTTTTAAATTTTGAGGACATTATATGTAGATAATTTGAAAACTTTTAGCTGTTCTATATTAATCAGATTGGCATAATGAATGTTGATTTAACATTTTTGTAAATAAAAAAATAACAACAACAAAAACATTGAACTCAACATTATAACTGAAATTTATTCTTGTTAGACTTAGCCAGCATTTCTAATATTACAGGATCTACTTCAGATGTCCCAAACATTTCTTCTGCCATATCGTGTGGACTCATTGTCGTTCAAACCTTTTTCTTTCTTCTTCTCCTCTGATTTTGAGATGATTCATTTGGGAATGATCGACCATTTTTACGTGTTCACTGTGATGATGGTTGAGACATACTTTGTAGTCTACTGACTATTAAGGATCCCATTGTTTTCCATAGCTTATCAACGTCATGTTTACTATATTTAGGTTTCAGTGGCTGATTTTGTTTATTGTTTTGATTCCATTGTTGGTTATTCTTATTATTGCTGTTGTCGTTTTGGTTCCATTGTTGGTTATTATTATTATTATTATTATTATTATTATTATTATTATTATTATTATTATTATTATTGTTATTGTTGTCGTTGTTGTTTGGATTCCATTGTTGTTGGTTATTATTGCTGTTGTTTGGATTCCATTGTTGTTGGTTATTATTACTGTGGTTGTTTTGATTCCATTGTTGATTATTATTGTTGTTTCCTTTCCTTAGCTGGTTATTATTGTTATTATTTCTGTTCTGTGTCTGCCACTGATTGTTGTTATCATTATTATTCCCGTTATTCCGGTTAATGTTAAATGGTCGATTGTTACCGGGAAAGTTTCCATTATTATTGTTGTTATTATTGTTTTTAGGTGTATTCGAATCTCTATTTGATTTCTTTTTCTGTGTCTGTTTCTTTCCAATTACATCCAATTCGCTTTTAAACATTTGAATTATATCTTTTTCGTTTTTTGCAATGTTATTGCCAATTTCTTGTTTGTTTGGATTCGCTGGCACTATTGTTTTGTCATTTAACGGTACAATATACCCATGACTTGACATAGGATACTTTTTCCCCGCACCATACGTAGGACCAATTTGTACATAATCACTAGTCTTTTGTCTTTTTTTATTTTTATGTACTGAATTGTTACTTTTGTCGTTAATGTTTTTATTATAATTCACAGCACCACATGTTTTGTCTCCCTTTATACGAGATGTTAGATCCTTACTGACCGAAATTGTGTTATTTTTCTTATTTTCTGTTGACATCTTTTGTTTATCTTTAGTCAAATTTTGTGAACTAGTTGTAATGTCAGCAGTTTTGACGTTGATTGACTTTTGACTGTTAGTTTTCACCTTAAGATTTCCGTTGGTATCGACTTTTTGGTTTGGAATTTCAGGATCAGTACACGTACACTGACATTGCATGCCATTTATGATGACAGCTCTTGTGGAAATGGAATAACTTATAAGAAGAATTAAAATAAGAATCACATTTACACCTGAAAAAAATAAGCAAAATGCGGGTTATTACAAAAAAAATGTATACAAAAAAAGGTACTGAAATTGAAACAATGTAATAATGATGTTTTGTCTCAGGCGTATAACCCTGGTCTCACAACTTTTTGGAACTTTTGGTCCTCGGCGATTTTCAACTTGGTAGTTGTTATGGCTTTCAAACGTTTTATATTTGAGCATAGTTTTATGTGGATGTAGCGCGCGTCTGGTGTATAAATTTTTTTTAACCTGTTACCGGCTATTATTCGTTTGTTTCTCTGTCCTATATTTTCTCCCATTTATCTGTTCATTTATTGTAACCCTGTCATGTTATAATTGACACTGCCATTAAAGCGGGAGGTTTAGCATGCCACAACACCAGGTTCAACCCACCATTTTTTTTTCTTCATAAAATGCCCTGTACCAAGTCAGGAAAATGGCCATTGTTGCATTATCGTTAGTTTCTCTGTGTGTTACGTTTCGCTGTTGTGTCTCTGTTGTGTCGTAGTTCTCTTAAGCCTCGGTGACACCTTACCGGATAGCACGAACAGAAACCTAACGGATGAAAATAAAAGTTGTCCGTTGATAAAATTGTTATCCGTTGGGAGTCCGTTGATGTACTGACCGAATAAAACGGACGTGTAACGGAAGCATAACGGACACACATCGTATATGCAACGTACAAGAAACGGACACGTACCGGACAGAACGGATGTCGAACGTACATCCAACGAGCGAGTACCGCATAAAACGGACACCTAACGGAAGCGTACCGGATAAAACGGATGAACAAGATATACAGAAAAATCAAAGGCGACAATAATAAAACATGTTAATCGCATAAATATTCAAAATGTTTCTGTGTTACTGGTTTTGGTTTGTTCTTCAAAATTCCAGTAAAGGTAGGTGTCTGCCCTGAATATGAACTGCTTGATTGTGAAGACGTGTCTATACTCTAAGATCGATTATGAATAATAAGAATTCATGAACCTTAAGAAATCTGACATACCAATAATTGGCATTTCTGACGCAAAATTTTCAATTGCCATTTATCCGTTTCAGATCCGTTCATCATCCGTTTTATCCGTTATACGTCCGGTAAAAGTCCGTTGGTGAATTTATCTTCGAGACCTCCAACGGATGTATAACGGACACGTAACGGATACAAAATGGAAACGAAACGGACGAGTACCGTACAAAACGGACGCCTACCGGACGTTCAACGGATATTTTATCCGTTGGACGACCGTTCAATGTTTTGAACATGCTCAAAATTTTCCACCGGACAGAACGGACGTCGACGAATAAAACGTACGCTTAACGGACATGCAACGGATATGGACGGATAAGAACGGATAAGAACGGACGTCTAACGGACATGAACGGATTGAAAAAAAGTTATCCGTTAGGCGTCCGTTCGAGATATCCGTTAAGGTGTGACAGAGGCTTTATATTTGATACGTTTCCCTCAGTTTTACTTTGTAACCAATTTTTTTTCTCTATCGATTTATGAATTTTGAACAGCGGTATACTACTGTTGCCTTTATTTAGAATAAGCGTATTTTGAAATCTATGTCGCGTCAGAAGCTCTCATAAATATAATATGTAGTTTGAAGGCAGCAAAAGTAAAAGAGCATATTTCTAAAATAACCCAAATAAGATGCCAGTGAAAAACACATATCTACATCGAAAGGTCAACTTCAGAACACAATAAAATATACATCTGTATGTCAACTGAACAATAAACTAGTATCCGTATTATTGGAATATCATACTAGTAAAGATAACAACACCTATGTTGTATTAATGTCTAAGAATTAGATGTTGGGTAAACCCCAATGAGACAGCCACCCAGGGACAAAAATAAACAAACGTCATCTAGAGGTTAGCATGCAATTGTTTAACTCTAAATGACCAATTAACTTGTGATATCCGAGATATTATATCTTGCGTTGAAATATATTTTGACTTCCATGTATATTTTCATATGACAATCAGGTGTGGAATGTTCAAATGACGACGAAATAAATATCTATAGGCTACTGCATGACCTTCAATAATGTTATAATTCATCCTGCATATATTATTGTAAAATGCAATTACAAAAAATGTAAAACAATGTAAACGAGGAAAACTCTAACGACCTGCTTTATATCAATACAATTTACAAATACAAATATGAGAGACATAAACCAACACACTGAATTTGGACAGGCATATAACAAATACGGTGATCTTAAAATTGTGTATGAGGTCAAACTTTCCCCCTTAATCATGGGACAGTGGTGTAACAGCACAACAAAATAACAAACTGTAATAAAAAATAAGTTGTAATTGGCTTAACTAAAATATTTCAGTTCGAAGTACCACAAAACAAGTAACATACTAGCATTAGGCACCAAACAATAATATAAGAGTACTCTCAGTTACATGTTCAATTCCATTTATCACAAAAAAATAGATTATGTTGTATAATTCCACCTCATGTATTAATGCTGTCTTTTGATTGGATGAAAGACATGGTATTTTTCACCAATTTTCTATTTAATGAGATTTTTTTTTCTGCCGGGGAATTTGTCCTTAGGGAATTCCATGTGCCGGGGAATTGCTAGCAAATACCATGGCAGATGGAAAATACCTTGTCTAAAAATAACGCGACTTTCGAAGACCTCTAGACTTTACCTTGCGATATCGATAAGTACACATACACAAGATGAAAGACATAGCAGACGACGCGTCAACAAAACAAGCTCAAAATCCTTTTGGAGATGCTTCTGAAGATGAAGTTTATCATCTTTTAACCAACATTAATTCTAAAAACTCTGCAAAGTCCACAAAATTTGCTGTTAAATTTTTACGGGATTATTGTTTGGCAAAGGAACTTGAAGTTGAATTTGAAAATTTGCCGGTGTCAGAATTGTGTACACTCTTGAAAGGATTTTATATCAACTTGCGGCGCCATAACGGAGAACTCTATACTCGTAGCAGTTTCTTAGTGGTTCGTCAGAGCTTGAATAGGTTTCTCAGAAATCCGCCAGTTAGTAAATCTTTTGATATCATGGCAGATTCTACTTTCAATAATGCCAACGATGCATTCAAAGCCATGTGTAAAAAAATGAGACAAGAAGGAAAGGGAAAGATTGAACATAAACCAAGTATTCAGAAAGGTGATATAGTCAAACTTTACAATCATCCTCGTGTATTTAATCCTAACATACCTACTGGACTTCTTAACAAGGTGTTCTTTGAACTCATTTTGTATTTTTGTCGTAGGGGACAAGAAAACTTGAGAGACCTGAAAGTGTCCGATTTTGACATTTTAACCGATGATTCTGGTAAGCGCTATGTTAGTAAAGTTACATCAGAGTTAACTAAAAATCATCAGGGTGACCAAACTGAGGAATTTGAACCCGAAGGTGGTAGGATGTATGAAACAAAAACTGCAATGTGCCCACTGGCATCCTTTGTTAGATATTTAGAGAAAAGAAACCCAAATTGTTCTGCGCTATTGCAAAGACCTAAGGATGAATTTGATGAGGGTGGTAATAGTTGGTTTCAAAACAAGCCATTGGGTAAAAACACACTTGGTGATATGATGACTTCTATTTCTAAAGCTGCCAGTTTGTCCAAAGTCTATAGTAACCATTGTATTCGTGCAACTTGCATTACGCTTTTGAATGAAGCAGGATTTGAAGGACGTCACATTATCACTATATATGGCCACCGTAGTTAGGAAAGTATCAAATCTTATTGCCGTGACACAACAAACAAACAGAAACGAGAAATGTCTAAATTTGTGTCTGAATTTACCACTGTTACTGAAACTCAAAGTGAAAATCTGACTGTAGAATTCGACAACAGTTTGACGGAGGATGAATTGGTTCTTTCCGCTTCACAAACTGATGAAATTATTGATGAAATTGTGCAGGGAGAAGTGGAGCTTCAACCGTTATCCTATATCACAAATATTCCAAATACAAATCAACAGGTGAAAATTGACTCTAAAGTTGCACCTAATTCAACAGGATCTGGTTTCATGTTTCACGATTGCAATGTTACCATTAATATGGTTCAGCCATAAACATTTAGACGCGTCTGTTGACTTATTGACCTAAAGCGCTATTAATTTGAAAGTTTATCGTTGGAATTTTAAATTTTACATTTACAAGTTACTGACTCGTTACATGTATTTTAATTTGTTGAATATATTTAATATCAATTATCAAACATATATTATGATTTGTGTTATATTGTGCCTTAGTGTCAAGATATGAATTCGAAATCTAAAAGTCCAAATTTCGTCTTTTGCAACTCGAATTTACTTATAAAACATATACAAAGAAAGTCATGAATGTATCTTTTATTGCTGTTCTTCATCCAGATGTCACTGTTAGTTTGGAGTACCTATATCCAACAAAAATTTCAAGATAGTATCCTTAGCATGTGCATTGAAAATATTGTTCATTTTTAAAGGTTTTTTTTGCTATTCTTCATCTTGAATCACATTTTGTGTTGGTAGGATTTGTGTCATTTGAGCCTGTCACACAGTAGTTAGTAAGTTTAATTTGTTTAAGTCACGATTGTTGTCCGGCTTTGTCATAAGTTTGTCCCACTAACAATCCATTATGTAATACAATTAAAACTTGCTACCAGGCTATTAACAGTTTAGTTTAGAAACAGGATTATTGTACAGTGAGGAACACGGAACAACTGATTACTATATATACATATACAAGTAGCAAATATTAAACAGTCAAGCAGGACCTGATTACAAAAAAAAATCTGCAGTCAAGACTGATACTGATACAAAAAAGCATTTGGTGTAGCAAATATTAAACAGTCAAGCAGGACCTGATTACAAAAAAAATCTGAAGTCAAGACTGATACTGATACAAAAAAAGCATTTGGTGTATAAGAATAGTGCAATATGATTAGTGTAAATAACACCCAATCTTTAATTCAACTATTTTCACCCGGGTATAAACTTTTGTAAAATTTATCGAATGAAATATAAAAAAAGCCCCCCCCCCCAAAAAAAAATAAAAAAAAACAAACAAAAAAATAATAAATAGATAGATAAATGTAAAACAAATTCAATATTTTTTGCAAATATATATTTATATACATGTATATATAAACAAGAGCTTACCAAATTTCAACAAACATTTAAATTTTGACAAGATTTTTATTTTAATTAAAGAACAATAAAAAATGTAGTATTGCATCCAAAGAAAACAACATTGGTTTCGTCCACGATCATTCCCATTTGTAGAAGATAGAATCAGAGATAGTTAGTGCTTGAATTATTTAAGTTACAGGGGTGAATGCAATTTTATTTTGTTATAAAATTTCATACACATACCCATACCCATATCAATATTTATTCTTTATAAGCATGATGATTGCCGTTTTTTTTTTAATTTGAAATAGATGTAGGCAATTGTAACATAATTATTACTAAAATTGACGTTTTCATTATAACAACACACATAAAAATAACTGTCGAATAAAAATATGATTAACCGTGAAAACTTCATCGTACCTTATTTTTGAATTTTTACAGCTTTCTGACAATCAATTGAAACTACCTTTGTAACATTTTAATTTAGCATCAAATATAACCAAGACTAAATGTTATGAAATCAATCAGGTTATTGTCTTTCTCGAATAATTAATCTATTTTTTTTTTAATCAGATTTTTGTTGAAATTAATTGAGAAAAGAGCTACTGAATCTTGCTTACCTTTTTCCAACGAGCACATGATATAAATGACCATCCATTTTTTATTGATGTAATTGATGACAAATTTATTGCATGTCCTTTCTTAGTACATGTCCAAAATACATCAACATATACTATTTGTGGAGAAACGGATATTAATCAAACGAACAGTTTCATAAATGCAGTTAATATAAGATTTTTCTATGTTTTTTCTAAGCCCTGTAGCTGCTATGCTGTCAAAATTTCATTTGACTGTTCTTTGTAACTGTTTGAACTGAGCTTATCTGATGGGGGTTTTCTGAAATACTAGAAACTGGTAACAAGTTTTTGTATAACAAATTGGCTTGAGTAGAAGTTGGCAGAGTATCAGTAACAAAATAGCAGCAGAGGGTAAGTTTTAAATGAAACATTTTGTATGATCTAAAACTATGTGAAATATATTCCCGAGTGTGTTAATCTATATAGATGAAACATATGTTATTTGCTCAACGCATAAATGATCAGACACAAGTAAAACTTACTTATAAAGTCTTCTCCACAATACAATATAAATAGCGAAACAAATTGAACTTGAGCATGCATTACATTATATACACAATTAAAATATTACTATATTAACTATACTGAAAAAGGAGAGGCAATCAAGAAAAAACGACAGAAATTAGGATGATGATGATAATGATGATGATTTGCCTTTTACCTAAGGTGATACTATACTAAGAGGAATCGTGTTGATCTCTTTATAAAATTGGATACTTGTTTAACAATTTGCACATTTTGAGCATAGGGAAGTAATAAATTCTCCACAAACCAATAGTTTTAAGCAAAAATAGCAGCTTTTGGGAAGCCAGCTGAGACTTTTAAACAGAATAACCCTTTCATTTAGATAAAAAGGACCAAATGAAATAGTGCATGTCCTCAATATCGATACCACATTTACATGTTGGATCATATATGATGTTAGGTCTAAACAAGTCACAATTCAAGAAGGATGTCCTATATCTAAATTGGGTTAAGATTATATTAAATTTTTTTGGACCATATAAATAATGTTGAAATTGATTCTCATTTCGAATTTCGTGGTTTTTTAATTCAACTTGAATTTTAATAACGAGTCTATTTTGAACGGACATGTTCAGATTATTCCAAAGTTTAATTGTTGATGAATTAAATGATTAGAAGTTATTGCAAGTCTGCATAAGGGTAAAATAATATCTTGTCCATTTGGCCAGGGATATTGTGTTGTACTTTGAATTTTATGGGGCATAATGCTATACAAATATTCAGGGGCATTATTATTCTGAATATTATAAACAATTGCAGTTTTCTTCATTTTATTTGTTCATTTAAATTTTCCAAATTAACCTCTTTTAAGATAGCTGAGGCGCCTAAATTGAAATCCATAGAATTTTTCAATAGTTTGTCGAAATGAAGTTTTTATCATACTTTTTTTTCAAAAAATGTGTCACCGGACTTTTTTACACGCTACAATAGTGCACAATTGTCAGATGTTGCATTGATTATGCCTGGAAAATCTAATTTTGTAATAAAATGAAAACAACATCATAGAATTTTAAGATAAAATGTAAGAAGATAGCTTTTATAATCTGCTTTTAGAAAAGAAAAAGAAAAAATGGGGTCACCGAACTTGTTCTCGTGGTACATATTTAGATATGTAAATTAAGGTAGCACAATACAAAGATTTTATAACTCCAACTCCTAAGTTTTAATATGCTGTAACTTTCTTAATAATGCTTGAAATTTTATAAAAATTGTAGTTTTGGATAGCTTACAGATTACTCCTTTAAATTAATGCAATGTTAGTATTATGCAACAATTATGTAAGCAATTATAATGTTAATTGAGTCTAAAATATTTTTCACCAAATTTCCACTTTCAAATGAAATTAGCTTCTGCATAGGTATCCCTAGAGGGTTGATTTTATTATATGTTGTTCCTATGGCCATTATCTACAAAAGGGTGTCTCAGATTTCAGATAGAATGTATAGAACAAATTTTACACCTAATTAAACATTATCTTCTTTTATGTGGTTAGGATGTTTGCACTAATTAGAGATTTATGAGAGAATGGAATACTATAGAGACAATCTGAGACACCCTTTTGAAGCCCATGATGTGTTGGTTCAGATTCAGTTAAAATTTTCTGTATAGTTTAAGAGATGGAAGAGCTAAATTAATTCAAGTGAACTTACCAAAATTTTGCCACTTATTACATAATAATTGATTACATAATGATTGCATGATAAAAATATTGCATTCATTTAAAAGATTAATCTTTTATCTATCTATATATACCTCTTTTATTATTTTCTATGAATTCATAAGAAAGTTACAGCATTTCAAAGGTTGGTGATTGGAAGTAAAAAAATCTTTGTATTGTGCTACCTTAACAACACTTTCTAAAGATAATTTACTATTATCTCCCCTACTATCTGAGTTATATCCCCTTATTTGAATATTTCAAAAAATGAATCAAACACAAATATTGTTTTTTGTGGTTTTTTTTTGTAATTTTGGTAGAAATTACAGCCGTAAATATGATAAAACACATAATTTTTCTATATTAACATGAAAAGTCTTAAACATGAATTACAAACTACACATTTCATTAAAGATCAAGACCAATTGTTATCTGCAACATCAAAATCAAAGACGGAGGTCACACTCAAGCCACCTTAAAACAGTCTCATAATGTGTGAAAACAGGCAAACATGTTACAATTCGTGCAGCTTAAAGTTGTTCTAATTTAATTGATTAACCTTTTCCGCAGTTGTTCCATAATTAAGTTACATATCTAAAAAATCTAATAATTAATAGATATATTGTTTTTAACGCTATTTAATATATTTTCAACATAGTTGTTCCATTTTGTGTCACCTTTTTTTCAGGATTGAAAGACATAAGCAACTTTCTTGAACATTCACCCAGCTGTCTCAGGTAACAAAAGAGGGACGAAAGATACCAAAGGGACGGTCAAACTCATAAATTTAAAACAAACTGACAACGCCATGGCTAAAAATGAAAAAGACAAACAGACAAACAATAGTACACATAACACAAAATAGAAAACTAAAGAATAAACAACACGAACCCCACCAAAAACTAGGGGTGATCTCAGGTGCTCCGGAAGGGTAAGCAGATCCTGCTCCACATGTGGCACCCGTCGTGTTGCTTATGTGATTACAAATCCGGTAAATAGTCTAATTCGGTAGGTCACATTCATGAAAGGGAAGGGGATTGTAGTTACGACGTAAGGAACATATCCGATATCATTTGTGAAACGGTTATTCCATAACGGTCAACCAACTCGTGATGGCGTCCGTAAAATTTACGAAGGGATGATTTCAACTTCACCATTTGGAACTCTTGGTTTAATAGCTTCCTTGTGAGCCGTAACCCTCTATCAAGAAAATCATGATAGGAAATGCAAGCACGGGAATATCATATCAATTGGGAGATATATACCTCGTATGCAGGCGCTGCTGGAATGTTGCCACTTAGAAATGGAAAGTTCACAATTGGAAAGCTGAAATCATCTCTTTTGTCGTAAAGTTTTGTTTTCAACCGACCCTCATTGTCAATTTCTAGATGTGAAGCCGACTTAACTGTATCTGTAGTATCCTTTATCTCCAATTCGATGGGATAGATGCGTTCCACATAGTCACCAAATTTTGAATTGTTTAGTGAAAGAACGTCATCTATATAGCGGAAAGTAGAGTTAAAGGATATTGCTAACTTCTTATCTTTCTTCCTAAGAAGTTCCTGCATGAAGTCAGCCTCATAATAATAAAGAAACAAGTCGGCAAGTAGAGGGGCACAGTTTGTTCCCATTGGGATGCCGACATCGGGATAACAACTTGCAACTGATAAAAAATATGGAACGCTTCACGAATTTACGTTATCTATTAGCAACTGGAAACACAATCTAAATTCTTACTGATTCAGTCGAAGGTTATGTCGAACAATTTACAATAAGTGAAACAAAGCAGTAGATATTTTTCCGAATAAGCTATGTGTGATAGGTGATTGATTTAAATCTAAATAAGTCGGCAAGTAGAGGGGCACAGTTTGTTCCCATTGGGATGCCGACATCGGGATAACAACTTGCAACTGATAAAAAATATGGAACGCTTCACGAATTTACGTTATCTATTAGAACTGGAAACACAATCTAAATTCTTACTGATTCAGTCGAAGGTTATGTCGAACAATTTACAATAAGTGAAACAAAGCAGTAGATATTTTTCCGAATAAGCTATGTGTGATAGGTGATTGATTTAAATCTAAATAAGAAAAGTCATCATTCATTCATCGATATTGGTAACTGTAGATTACCGCTGTTCAAAGTTAATAATTCGAATAAAAGAGGAACGAAAGACCCCAGAGGGACAGTCAATAAATTGAAAATAAACTGACAACGCCATTGCCGAAAATATGATGAAAAAAGACAAACAGACAAACAAAAGTACACATGACACAACATAGAAAACTAAAGAATAAGCAACACGAACCCCACAAAAAACTAGGGTTATTGCAGGTGCTCCAGAAGAGTTAGCAGATCCTGCTCCACATGTGGAACCCGTTGTGTCGCTTATGATTAAGATGGCATATCGAAGAAATAAACAATAACTGAGAGAATCGCAGGAACTCAAAAAGGAGTGAGACTGGGTGCTTCGATTAATGAACGTCTCCTGCTTTGCATGCACCCTAACATACATATTTTCCACAACTAAGTTTTCAAACACACCGATCCGCTCAATATCATTAGAACTTTTAGAATTAAAAAAAAAAGATGTTCGTGTTTAATCAAAACAATTCAAAAGTTACGTGTGTGGTAGTTAAAAAAATAAGAAAAATAATTCGCCATAGATTTTCCGTTTAATGAGTTTAACATATTTTTTTAAAGAGTCGTCTCGTTTTTTTGTTTTTTTTATATGTTTCGGCAGTCTTCATGATGAACTTACATTATTCTTTACATTTGTTTCGATTTTGTTTTTACTTGTAGGTTCATTGTGGTTCCACCATATGTTCCCATACTCAAATTATTGATTTTTTTTTCTATCCCTTTTCGCTGAAGTATTTCCGAAAGGATCGCTTTGATCTTCTTGTTTTCCACATACCGAAATTATGGCAATGCTCTGTTCATTATCATTCAGGGGAATTCAAATTTGCATTCTATGATTTCCACTTCCGATTTCGGTATGGTTTTGATTCCATGGTTCTGTAAGGTTGATATTATAGTTCATTGCTATTTGTATTCGATGGTCGATAATTTTGGATGTATTTAACTACATCCTGAACACTTAACTTTTTTGGTTCCTTTGTTTACTTCTATTTGATTCATAAAACGTCCCTTACATTGTGTAGTCTATGAATATTTTAATTTTTAAATTTGATATAGTACTTGCTTGCTATCTATTCCGTGTACTATTGTGTCAGTTGCTAAACTATTTATTGACTTCGGATTACATTGCTTATGTCCTTTTTTTTTTAGGTTATCTATTTTTGTTGCGTGTCATTTTAAACAGGCGTTCATATAAGAACTCCAATTACATAGAGATATAGAAGTTTACCTTCTTGTGATGTAAGACTCATGAAGAAGCATAACATTTGTGTTGCAGTAGATATAAAAATACAGTCTAGTCTCATTGGCAAACTTCAATTTGTCCTGTCATAATTACATTCACAGTAGCTTTTCGGAGTGGTCTGATGTGAATTGTCTTTATCAATTAAAATCAATCAATCGTTTATTAGATTTTAGTTTGGTTCAACGAAATTTTTATACGATATATTTGGTTTACAGTTTGATTCAGAAGAAACACCGACAAAGCTAGATAATACAATTAATTATCTAATTATACCACAATTTGATATTAGTATTATTATTTTCATTGTTATTAATAAATGTAATATCAGTATTAAAGATCTAATCTTCAATCAATTTTAATTCTATCTTACTTTTGGGAAGTAATGTTAGAAATTCAAATGTGACGTCACTTTGTATTTTTTTTAGAATTTCAAATGTGACGTCACTTTGTGCGTTGAGGCTTTGGCCAACTCGGTTGTGTATTTTTATGCCCCACCTACGATAGTAGAGGGGCATTATGTTTTCTGGTCTGTGCCTCCGTCCGTCCGTCCGTCCTTGCCTCCGTTCGTCCGTCCGGTTAAAGTTTTTGGTCGAGGTAGTTTTTGATGAAGCTGAAGTCCAATCAACTTGAAACTTAATACACATGTTCCCCGTGATATGATATTTCTAATTTTAATGCCAAATTATAGTTTTGACCCCAATTTCATGGTCCACTGAACACAGAAAATGATAGTGCAAAGTTCAGGTTAAAGTTTCTGGTCGAGGTAGTTTTTGATGAAGTTAAAGTTAGTTACATCAACTTGAAACTTAGTACACATGTTCCCTATGATATGATCTTTCTAATTTTAATTCCAAATTAAAGTTTTGACCCCAATTTCACGGTCCACTGAACATAGAAAATGATAGTGGGAGTGGGGCATCCGTGTACTATGGACACATTCTTGTTTCCCTTTTGTTAGCGTCATTCGTACATCCTATTCAAGATAGATATGTTATCTTTCGCCGTTTTGGATTGTTTCGATTTTTTTCATTTTAAAATTAGCTTTTAAACAGACTTAGTCTTTATTTTACTATGTTGTGTTTTTTGTATAATTGATTGTTTATTTGTCTTTTTTCTTTTTTTGCCATAGCGTTGTCAGTTTTTGATTTATTAGTTTGAATGTCCCTCTGGTATCTTTCGTCCCTCTGTAGAGTTTCAATGCATTTTTTTTATATTTGAGTCTGGTTATTGTAAAGCAATACAGACTATTTGGCAGGGGAATAACTGAAACTGAAGGTCTTTATTATAATAATTTAGGTTATTTAAACTGAGTTTCTAGATTGGTAAACTTATTGTACTGTCTCACAAACTGAAAAACTCCAGTTTTTGTAAGTTTTAAAGTGAGATGCTAACACTTACTCATCATTTATGTCCGAAAAATAACTTTTGTTATTTGAAGTTCCCATTAATTGCACTAATTTCTATGTCGCACTCAAAAAAACTATTTCGCCTGTACATTTGTAAACTAGTTAAAACGGACGTAAACTATTCTTTAAATTATCAAGCTACTTTAAATACTATTATTTACTATTATTATAAACTTAAGGATTCTTTGTAAGTATTAGTAAAATGTTAGAAATTATTATAAATTAAGGAATGTATCTCCCTCATGCAAAGCTCCTTTCACGGATTTGGCTATACTTTTTGGATCTTTTGGATTATAGCCTTTCGTCTTTTATATAAGCTTTGATTTCAAATATTTTGGCCACAAGCATCACTGAAGAGACATATATTGTCGAAATGCGCATCTGGTACAGGAAAATTGGTACCGTTAATGTTATTAATGAAACTGATATAATTAAAATAACAATATACTAAAAAGCTTATAAAGATTGACAGAGAGTCAATTAGACAACATCTTAAAATATACTAAAGACATCCACATGTCAACAATTAGGTCTTCAAATGATGAGTTTGCATAAGCGAGACATTTTTTTTTCTGTTTAAGCTGAATTTAAACGATCTTTTTGAGTCCTATTCATCTTCGTACTATATTTAGCGATGTTAACTTCTTTTTATTTGAGCATCTTCATCGGAGTCACATATTTTTGTGATTTTACTTTTTAAGGCTAGTATCTTTGATGAAATTATCTAATTCTTTGCCGGTGGAAGATTTCTTCCCGAGGTTTTCAGCAGCCCACTAGTAGTCAGCACCTGCTTCTGCGTTGATATGAAATATCAGATTTTGTCATAATCATAAATAACTTATTACTAAAACTTTAAAATTTTCGAACAACAAAGGATGTTTTGCCTGGGCTTTATTTGGTAAAACTTTTCGGAATATTGGGTCATCAATTTTTTTTTTTATTTATTTGGCTATTAAATGATAGGAGGGATAATTCATCATGTTTAAGGTAAGACAATGATGTGTTTTAAAAAAAAAATTATCCATTTTGCCGTATCATGAATTTACATGAATATTCCACTTTGTTCTCTTGTGAACATATGTACTTCCCACCTTTGGTTGTTTTAACGGATATGGCACTATTGGTAATTATTTACAAAAGTAGTTTCAACGTCTATAAATCCGATTTGTTTCATCATTTCCTTATTACAATTGTTGCTCCAGTTATGGACATTCGGCATTTCCTTTCTAAAACATCTGTACTTGTTTAAACGTGGACTTTGGAGTCAAGTTGTCATTTACCATTGTTTTTCGTTAACTTTGCAGAATATGGGTTATATTACTGAACTTTAGAAGACAACTTTAATTGTATACTTATAGATAAACAAATTATAGGGAAGGGTTGAGATCTAAAAAAAAAAGTTTAACCCCGCCGCATTTTGCGCCTGTCCCAAGTCAGAAGCCTCTGGTCTTGTCAGTCTTGTATGATTTTTAATTTTAGTTTCTTGTATATAATTCGGAGTTTAGTATGACGTCCCTTATCACTGAACTGGTAACATATTTGTTTAGGGACCAGCTGAAGGACTCCGCCGGGTACAGGAGTTTCTCGCTGCATTGAAGACCCGTCGGTGACCTTCGACTGTTGTCTGCTCTATGTTTGGGTTGTTGTCTCTTTGACACATTCCCTATTTCCATTTTTAAATTTATAACAATAAAAATAAAACATTATTATCATTAAACCAATTATCTGCCTTTGTCCAGTAAGGTACGAAAATATGATAGGTCAAGTGACCACACAGCTATTCAGTACAAACAATTTTATGTACATCTGTTAAATAAGAGGTGTATAAACTGAACATTTGTAAAGATTTGAGATGCATATACACTATCAATTGTTGAGTAAAATTGAGAATGGAAATGGGGAATGTGTCAAAGAGACAACAACCCGACCATAGAGCAGACAACAGCAGAAGGTCACCAACAGGTCTTCAATGCAACGAGAAATTCTCGCACTCGGAGGCGTCCTTCAGCTGGCCCCTAAACAAATATATACTGGTTCAGTGATAATGAACACCATACTAAACTCCAAATTGTACACAAGAAACTAAAAGTTAAAATAATACAAGACTAGCAAAGGCCAGAGGCTCCTGACTTGGGACAGGCGCAAAAATGCGGCGGGGTTAAACATGTTTGTGAGATCTCAACCCTCCCCTATACCTCTAGCCAATGCAGAAAAGTAAACGCATAACAATACGCACATTAAAATTCAGTTCAAAAGAAGTCCGAGTCTGATGTCAGAAGATGTAACCAAAGAAAATAAAGAAAATGAAAATAATACATAAATAACATTAGACTACTAGCAGTTAACTGACATGCCAGCTCCGGACTTCAATTAAACTGATTGAAAAATTATGTCTTCATCATATGAATATCAGGCACAATCCTCCCCGTGAGGGGTTTAGTATCATACCATCATAACATATATGTACATGAACCGACTGTTAACATTTATATAACATGTACATTTCTAGAGATGCATGTAACCGGTACACATCTAAAGATATTATTGGTGTATTTACATCGTCACATATATACAGTTTATATACGTTTTCACAGTTGAAGAGTTAATATGAATCTCAGCGGATGTACATTGTAAATATCATAACAGCTTTATAGATAATGAATTCGGACTAGATCTGTGTCAAGGTGAAGGGAATAATACAATAGTCAATAGACAATATTTTATTAGCACAAACACAATTACAGCAATTGAGAAAGGCGTATTCTATAGAGGATTCCTTGATAGACAGTTACTGCTAACAAGGAAACTGCTGAACACAGTGTACTGAATCATATCGACTTTTATTTACTTATGGCAATTTAGAGCTTGACATCGTGAATAAGCAACCAATTAATCATATATATAACGCTTACTTCGTGTTACAGCTAATTTCCGAATGCATGTATAGCATTTAGTTAGCTTGCTTGATTTGTTTGTATATTGTACATAAAATTGGGATAACATCAAACTACATTTAAATATAATAATTACAGGTTTAACTATGCCTATAGATTTTGTTTGAAGACGACAATCTTAATTACAAAGCTTGAATAAAAATTTATACAAACAAATCAAGCAATCTAACTCTACAAACATTAGGAAATTAGCTGTAAGTTTCACTCTGCAAACGAGAGATAATCCAAAATAATGCAAATTATCTATTTGTTTGAGGTGTTTGCAATAACATGATAACACTGCTGTACCCTTATTGTTGGCATTTTTACCTATTATGTCTGTGTGTTTTGTTCCCACATTGTTCTCAATATAATAGAATGTGATGCTACTGTCACACACGTTAGCAGTTTAGCGCTATAAAACCAGGTTAAATTCATCATTTTCTAAGAAAATGTCGGTTCCAAGTCAGGAATATGACAGTTGTTATTCGTTCATTTGCTGTACATGAGTTTTAAGATTTGCCGTTTGATTAGGAACTTTCGTTTTGATTTTTCCTCGGAGTAGAGGAATAATGTATGCTCAAAACAATAAGCGAAAAACAATAATTGTAGACAACTACATGTAACAACGGTAATAACTGAACAACAGACTTGAGACAGGCATATACATTATGTGTCAAAAAGTAAAATCACAAAAATACTGAACTCTGAGCATAATTAAATCGGAAAGTCCCTAATCACATAGCAAAATCAAATGAAAAAACACATCAAACATATGGACAACAACTGTCATATTTTTGATTTGGTACAGGCAATTTCAAATGCAGAAAATGGTGGATTGAACCTGGTTTTATAGCGGCAAGTCAAACTGTTTGTGAGCTCCGAAGTTCACCAGCCAGGAGCCAGCACATCATAAAAGCAAGCTGTAGAAATCAGTAGAAATGGCATGCAATAAAATAAACACGAAGCACAAAATACTAAGTTAAACCTGTAAAAATAAAACCACTAAGTCTACAGATCTGAGAGAACTTGGAGTTACCGAAAGCTAGTTCAAAGTCAATTACAACTAATAAATACACAATGTGTTTTCAGACTTAAATATCTTTCAGTTCACAACTAGCACAGATTGTTTGAAGATTTCAACACTTCGGTGTTGACATGAATATCAATAATGTGGTCATTTTTATAAATTTCCTGTTTACAAAACTTTGATTTTTTTTTTTAAAACCTAAGGAGTTTCTTATCTCAAGAATAGATTACCTTAGCCGTATTTGGCACAATTTTGGGGAATTTTGGATCCTCAATGCTCCTCAACTTTGTACTTGTTTGGCTTTATAAATATTTCGATATGAGCGTCACTGATGAGTCTTATGTAGACGAAACGCTCGTATGGCGTACTAAATTATAATCCTGGTACCTTTGACTATTCACAAACATAAAATGAATTAATAATAATATTTTCAAAGTTCATATTCGGTAATAATTATTTTCTCTTACGTCATTTGTCTTGTTTCAAAGGGCACTGTTGTTTTTTTTGGTAAATTTTATGACATGTAATTAAAATAAAAAGTATTAGTCGCCAAAATCGCACTTCACCAAACTGTGTCAATAACAACCACACCACGTTGGTATTATTAAAAAAAAATACAAAAAACCTCAGGATTATTACAGCTTATCACAGTGAGGGAGATAATTATCAGTGACTGTACAATATTCATCTAAGGGTCGGTCGGTGCAAATATGAACGGCCAGGCGCATTCTTCACATGGAAATGATTAGTGGGCAATAACTTTTTTAAACTAAAATTTGGCGAGACGCATTTAAACAATGTTGCTTCTTATTTATTATTTATAATTGTTGATGTAAATGTCTTTTGGTTTAATGAGTCTTAGTTTACTCCTTGGTTTTGATTGTTATTGTTTTAAAAATATATTAAGATGAGCGCATAAAAAATATATAAAATGCAGACTAAGTAAGATTAGGAATCGCTAAAAATGTATCTCAGTAGAAAGTGTGTGTATGGTGAGTTTTAGGCCAGTGCAAATTCATATTTTACTGCATTTGTCTCGGCATTGCAACAAATTTGTTTTAATAGATTAGTGGTATTCCAAACACTTATATTTTTTTGGGGAGGGGGGATTCATGCTATGGGTGGCGGGCTCCTCCGCTGTGATGTGGTTATATGATTGCAAACAGAATGTCACTACAATTTAAGAAAAAGCTATAAATAAGTGAAGTGGGAATACTGCAAATTGTCGCAATTATAAATAAAATGACTGCCAAGTTTTGTGAAAAGTATTAGAAATTTTGAGTGTTGACTATCTGCATTTATTTCCATTTGAAAAAAAAAAAAATTTCACCAATCCATTTACAACATAAATTGACAACAAATGACAACAAACTTTGTAATCTTAAAGGAAAATGTATAATGAAGATGGTTCTGGAGTTTTATGAAAATCCAAGGTGATTTGAAAAATTTAAACCGGATTTTTTTTAAATCTGACTTTCTAAATTCAATCACAAGTAAAAAGTCTATTTCTTTCAAAATCTTTATGAAAATAAACTGAATTTATAAAAAGAGTTGCTATAAGAGGTAACTAATGAAATGTAAAGAAATAGACATATTATTTGAAAAAGAAACTGTAGTCAGTTGTTATCTTATAGTTCGTTACTATGTATGTTGCATTGTCGATTTTTGTTGTTGTTGCACTTCAGTAGTTCTGTTGTGTCGTTGTTTTCCTTTTATAATTTATGTGTTTCTTTCAGTTTTGTTTTCTCTGAATCAATTTATGACTTTTGAACAGCGGAATACTATTGTTGCTTTTATTCAAAGGTGAATGTCTTATAAGTCCCTTGTAAAGGTAGTTCATTTTTAAATTAGCTAGGAGTTACAAGTATATACAATTCAAACTGAGATAATAACAATGCAAGCTAGGTTTTTTCAAGGGTTGTTGCTTTTTACAATAGTTTATCTTAATTTCATCTATCAAAACTTATTCAGAGTTTATGTGTAACTTTCTTTCATCTATTCATTCTACAGAAGGAAAACAAAGGTACAATGTGGGGCTAAGTTCAAGTTGATACACCAAATATCTTTGTTGTGACATGAGTAATGCTGTTCCTCTATACAAATATTTACAAGTACATTTTTTAACTTTATGTAACATTGTATTGTAATATTTAATTTTTGTATTTTTCCATATAATAAATACTGTTCAAACTAAATATCTCCAAGTAAATGGTTATAGTAAGTCCCTTTCATTTTAAGGTTGTTTGGTTTTTATTAGAGGCTGCAAATATGATTGTTGTTGATTTGAATAAGGAGTTTTGTCTTGATAAACGATGAAAACATTGTTTAAAATATGGTTATGAAACAAAATAGTGAGTATTTTTTACAAGAATAATGAAATCACATTAATTTATTCTTTGATTTAATTTTTGACCAGGAAAACAGAATTTAAAGACTTCCCATAAATGGAATTAGAAAATAATTTCAGGCCTGATTTACTTTTATTGTTCTATCAATAATTCGAAATTATGCTCAAAGTGAAATTTAGCTTTTCTTAATACCTCCCATATAAATAGTTTGATTTGCATTCAAATATAATGTGAAAGTAATAACGCAGAGTACATATCAGTATTATGTTTCAAGAAAGCAACAAATTGCACAAATAAGAATCTTTTAATAATATACCGTGACAAAAATAAATTATATAGATATAGGAAGATGTGGCGTGAGTGCCAATGAGACAACTCTCCATCCAATTGTTAAATGAGTTTATATGGCTACATGATCTAGAATGGTGTATATTTACTAGTACACAAATAAATATGAAATTCAGTAATAATAGTATGTAACGGTCCATCCCTTTTATACATAAACAGTCCCTATAAGTTCATGTACTGGTACTACAATCTGAATGCAATATATTTACGTCCAAATGTCTGTTATTGCTGATTGTCTTGTACTTTGATGACCAGTAATTGTTAAATGAGTTTATAACCAGTAACGATTAAATAAGTTATAACCCAGATTTTGGTGGTTTCTTGTTGCTTAGTCTTCAGTTTTCTTTGTTGTGTCATGTGTACTATTATTTGTTGTTTGTCTTTTTCTCTTTTAGCCATGGCGTTGTAAGTTTATTTTCAATCTATGAGTTTGGATGTCCCTCTGGTATCTTTTGCCTCTCTTGGTTCTGAGCACAACCAGAATTATGTATAACAGACATTTGGACGTAAATATCAGATTACCATTTACTTCCTCTCCAGATTAGAATGTTTTCTTCTTAACCAGATTACCATTTCTACACCAGATTAACATTTCTTTACCAGATTACCATTTCTTCAAAACCAAATTACCATTTCTTCATCACCAGATTACAAATTCTTCATCACTAGATGATCATTTCTACATCACCAGATCACTAAATCATCCTTTCTAATGGCGATTTTCTCATATATACTGGTTTTGTTTTAATTAATGAAAACTACAAAAGATAGTTAGATATATTTCACAGGAAAACTAATCATCAAGACAAGATCTCCAAATAAGTCGCGATGAAAAAAATCACCAGAGAACACATCATAGGAGTTATTGTCCTTCCATGACGATCCCCCCCCCCCCCCTTTGTTTTTCCTTATTTATTTTATTTTTTATTAAACTACAGCCATAAGAGACTGAAACTTTTCCAAAAGTTCATCGAAATAAATGACTATACAATGTCTACTTCATAAAATCAAAGTCTTGAGCAGAAGATTCTATCTGCTAAAGTCGGTATCTTTTTATTTCTTTTACACTTTTCCTTTATTTCCATTTGTGCTATTTTGCAATTTTTGGTCGGATGATTCTTGATGTGTCCCTGTATTGTGCATCCATTGGAGCTCCTGGTGCAGATAGGTACATGCAATTCGAAAGCAAAAGGTTTTTACAGTGTTGTTTTCTTTTGTATCTTTATCTCACTTTACTTGTTCTTTATCGATAAAGCGAACACTAGTGCGGCATTTCTGAATGTACTATCAACTACATTTTTTTTTATTGGCGCCCTTGTCAGATTTTATCTGAACAACGATAACATTTAGTTTGGCTTCTTTGTCAATTTAAATTGTATGTTTGTTTAATTCTGTTATTCATTTGTGTAGTATGTTTGTGATTTATGTTAACACAATTATATGTTGGCTGTTGGTTTCCAATTATTCCCACATTAACCTTTTCTGTCAGTTTGAGTATTAGTTGCTTTCTAAATTTTGTCAATGTAACAAGTGGGTTAGACGATCTCAATCTAGTTAAACCCAGTCATATTCCTAATTTGGTCTTTTCAGTCAAGAGCCTGTAGCGCATGTCGTCGCTTACTGTCTGTCATATTTGGTTTTAGTTTTGTCATAAATCTGGCCGTTTGATTTCTCGTATGAATAATTTCACGTTTTGTCATGTCGGTATCTTTTATAGCTGACTATAATGACGGTATATGTGTTGTTCCTGGTTGAAGGCCACGCGGTGATCTACAGTTACTTACATCTACGTCCACGAGATTTTGACTCTAATGAATAGTTGTGTCCTTGGAAATCATACCACCTCTTGTTATATTTATATAAACTGAGAAGAAAAATGCAACACTACTCTTTTACTTTTTTATTGGATTTGTATTTGAATATAAGAATGATTTACATCAATAGTAGTTAACACTCATATACAATTCTAGCAAAATTAAAAATGAATCTTAAATCAAAATCAATGACAAGAGAATGGATAAAAGTCACGATGGGCCTATTAATTTTTATTTAATAATTTCTCACTATTATCTACCACTGAACTATGTCCAACTCGCCGCAAAATAATTTCCTGTTGAATATCTTTTAACCAGAAAGGAGCTGGATTTCTTCTACTCAAAAGGGCGTTTCTCAATGATCTATTGTTACCAAAGAGAAAACATGGATGGAAAATACGTACTATCATTAAAGTTGTTAAAATAATTCTTTGTGTTGTGTCTGAAAAATTCATCATAATTGCAGGCACCTGAAATACGTATTCAAAAGGAATGCACATGACTGGAAATATAATATATTTGGATTTTGAAATTAAGTCTGAAAATTTTTGTTTATGAAGAATAGACCTATTACAACCAGTCTGTATACCCCTGTAAGTAGCTACCTTTCGGATTGGCTGATTTAAAGCAAAGTGTAAAATTTTGAAGCTGCTTCCAATACACACTACAATACAGATAACCGAAACCAAAGCCGACATTATTGGCAGTGTATCACTGTAATTAGCATTGTGCTGAGATAAATGTAGAAATCCAGGGATAGAACACTAACAGCTGGATTGATCATGAACAGTCTCAAGAAAATTAGCAGTGAAAATACACCAGCAATAAATACATATGCTATTGTCCTTTTAACAGAACAGAACACACGATTATGAATATAAACGTAGTTGATAAAGAGCAGTTTTTCAAGTGACAAAAGTGTTAGAAAAATCAAATTACTCTGGAAGAAAAAACAAGTCAGAAACAATTCTAGAACTACACAATGTTGCCTCAGTATTACTTCTTCACTTGTTAAAATGAAAGTAATGAATACAGTCCGATTCAGAAGTATAAATCCATCGCTTATTAAGTATGCAGCGATTAAAATATTTCTATGTGTCTGCAATGTTTCTTGAGATTTCAGAACAAATACAAGTCTTACAGTGATCACAATTAAGAATAAAAGAGGTATATAGCAGAAAGCAAGTACCATAATCTTGTGCTCAAACACACTTTCAAATGATGTTAAAGACATCAGTAAGTCTCCACTTCTTACTTGATACATGTCTGTATTTCCAGTAGTATTGTCTGGTAAAGACCATGAACTATTTTCTGTTATTCTAAAATTTTCTAAGTGATCCATACTTGTTCAGTATAGTTGTATATTCTTCTATAAACAGTTGTATGGTCCTCTATAAACACTTTGTTTTAGATAAATGCTCAGTTCGTTTGCTTACATACCGTGTGGTAATATAAGAAGATTTGGTAGGTGTGTCAATGGGACAACTCTCCATCCAAGTTACATTTTGTAACAGTAAACCATTACGGTCAAAGTACAGTCTTCTGGTTCCCTCTATTGAATATAAGTTTAGATAAATTTTATTGTGTGTTTTATGCCTCTATTTCTTGACCATTAAGATTAAACTGAAACAGTAGACAGTTGGCATCTATACAAATATTAACTGTCGTCACTAACAGTTTACGTTGATAGTGTGATAATTACACCAAATATGCAAACATTTATAAATGTCAGAGATTTTCAAATGAAGTTGCAGTTCTAACTAGTTACTTTTGGCATTAAAATCACATAGGTGTGTAGATTGTTAATTTGTGAAAATATACCAATTAAATAATATAGCAACAAACCGAAAACAGAAATATAATGTATTCCACACCAATGTAGATGGGTTAAGATCTTATTATATTTGATGAAATAAACCATTATTTCATAAAGAAATTGTGATTCAATCTTGGAATAATTTAGACTAGAGTGGCAGGCAAATGAAGCAACCATTTTTTATTATGTAGATTTAATAGAAAATATGATAACCATGGACACGACGATAAAGCTCAATGTACCGTTATACACGTATTTCACCCCATAGACATAGTGACATATGCAACAAAAATTTAAACGTTAACCATTAATAAAATTAACAGTATCAGGTTTATTTGTGTGCTTTGAGGTTGTGAGAACATCTTGTTTCTGAACATGCAAACAAATCTTGAATACTTTACATATGTTAGTTTTAAAAAAAGAGTAGCCGCTGCAATAGTAAGAATAGGTACAAGTTGAACATGCTATAATCTTTGTCAGAACCAGAGGCGGATTTAGAGGGGGCAGGGGGCCCGGGCTCCCCCTTTTTGGGGAAAAATTTGGTTGCTTATATAGGGAATCATTGAAGCGTGACTGGAGCGGGCCCCCTCTTAGGTCAGTCAGTGGGCTCCCACTTATGTAAATTTCTGGATCCGCCACTGAGAACCACATTAGATATATAGAGAAAGAGTTGTATTAGTTTGAACTGCCATTCATTTTATTCTCGGCGGCGGGGGCATTACGTTTTACCCTTCTTGTTTATAATTCAAATTATCAATTTCAGATTGACAATAACAATTCTAAATAAACCTTACTCGCTTCTAACTTGACATTTTTCTGTTTAAACATGACATTTATCGCTTCAAAAATTGACCTTTCTCCCTTCCAAATTGACTTCTCTCGCCTCTTACTTGTATAATATTTCTTTAATTGTAAATTAGCACAAACGTAATACCATTTCTCCGCGAAAATGTAATACGTGTCATTTTAAAATACGCGCAAATGTAGGTCGTCCTTTATACATGTATGAACTCATGTTAATCTGAACAGAAAAAAAATCAGATTTAAAAAAAAATTTGTTAGCCGTTATTACGAGCGTAAGTTTCAATATAAATTGGCTGCAGACTTTGCAATATCAGTTTAATATCTGAAAATATGAAACAGGTCCATATTGCATATACAACGTATTGACCCCTCGTCCATTATTGATAGATTTGTAAAATTTTACGTTTAATTTTAGTTGAGATAGGATATATTTTATTTCACATTAACTTTCCCTATCCTATATGAGTTGTGCCAGTTGTAAGTTTTTTTGTTCATGATCAAACCACCTTCGTCTCAAATGTAATCAACTTGGACTAAAGAGTTGATAACTAAAAGGGTCCTCTACAATTTCATAGTACATGTCACTTGTTTGGTATGGCATTATACTTTATAATGAAAAAGCAAAAAGATATGTAACAAAATAATAATTTAATTAGAAAATATAATACATAAGTTTAACGACCACAAAAAAAATAAGAAGTCTATAATATTTCTTCTGCTTTTTTCTGTGTCCGGAAACAAGAAGACAGCGAATTGATGAAATCTCTGATGGTTGATTTCTTTGCCTTTTTAAGTCCATCTGAAAAGAAAGAAAATGTACTATAAAAACATTTAGACCAAAACAACCGTATTCGTTACACATATTCTTTTTTATTGTGAAAATTATATCATCCCTGTCTTGTGTAGACACATGTGTTTTAATACTTCACGGTATTTAAGAAAGATTAAATTATTCAATTTTCAATTTAGGAATAATTTTCTATTTCCTAACGTTTCCCAATAGACCCTTGTACATGTAATTAGAGCACAAGAGTATATGTTTGATGGTGGGGGCTTCGCGCTCACGTACATGTTTAACACCGCTTCGTGTCTATAACAAACTATGAGCCTATAATAATCGTACGTTACTGTCTGCTATACATATATTTCGCTTTATCTTATTTTGTAGTATAAATCAGGTATTTTTGAATTGTATAAAATTTTGTTATCACAAGGCCGTTTTCTTAGGGTATATTAAGTTTTGCATTTTTGAAGGCTAAGCGGTGACAAATTTAAACTTTTGTTATACCTTTGGTTTGTTTATTTTTAGATTGGTTATCTTCTTTCTGTCTTCTTTTCTTATCAGCGTTAAATAATTTGTTTGTTCTTTTTTCCTTCTTCTTTTCATCCTTTTCCAACCTTTTCCTCTGGTTTTTGTCGGGAATATCCAATTCAATGTCGTTCTGTTGGAAATTATCTATCCATGTAGGATCTTCCTTGTGGTGGATGTGAGATAGAGAGGAAGGCCCTGCAAAAAAATGGCGTTGTTAATATTATTTTTCAAATTGAACGAACAAATTTAAGAAAAAGAAACAAGGAGCTCTAGGGAACTCCGATCCAACACCAGCAAAATCGTAATAAATTCCGAAATCAATTTGATGCTCCGTAAGCGAATTTCCCTTCCAAAAAGTTTTTGTCATTGGTGCTCAAAATTAAATTTTGTACGGTAGATATTATTAATAATTCAATAACTATCAACCCAAACATCACAACAAAGAAATAACAAAGTAAGAGATACGTAACCGTAGAAAAATCATTTTCCGCCTTGATTTATCGAATCAGACAAAACATTTCTAGTTTGAAATAACTCAATTTGTGTAAAGTTTATCTGAATGATTTCTTGAGGATGTTGCTATCTTAAACCTACCAATATCCTTTTTTATAATTGCTGTCTCTGCTTGTTTGTTCTGTTCGTTCTGTTCATCATATTTTTCATTTCCCGTATCATCATCTTGTTTCTTGAAATCATCTTGTTTGATTCCAGCTTCGTTTTGTTTATTGCTGGTTTCTTGTTGTACATAATCGGGTTCACTTTGAACGTTATCGACTTCGTCCTCCGTTTCTTCATCTAAAATATATGAAAATACTTGAAAAAAACATATTGCTTGTCATATGCCAGAAAAAGTGCATGTGGAGAACTGCCAGAACCATGTTTTAAAAATGTTAACTTTTACAAAGCTTATTTAATTGAGTTTGCTGAATAAAGTCAAATAATTGCCAAGACAGAACAGGAATATAACAACTTCATTTTAACCAAGAATTTCGTAACTTAAAGCAGATGTTTTGGTACATTTTGACCGATGTTCCTAATTCAATATGTTCATTGCAACAGCATTTTCGTGTTTCTCAGTCTAGAGATCTCATTTTGTTTTAGTGTAATTTATATATGCATTCCATTACTTATTTAATTTATAAAAGTAGTTATTTTAACAAACCTGTATATTCACAAGTGAAGCTATCATCCTCGGGATACCTGTATGCGCCTCTCATTTCTTCAACTTGTGTCCAGAACTCTAACTCTGACTCTGTCTTTGCCTCTTTTTTAAATGTAGCAAACAGCTTCCTGGTTGCAAATTCTGCAAGAAGATAGAAAAGAACCATTTATTACTCATTTATTAAACAAACACGACAAAATGATAATAATGCATAGAGTCAATTTTTTTTCGACCGCGTTTAATTTTTTCTTATCAATTTTGGTGAAAATTCGGCCAATTTACTTAATAAACAGTATATGTCGTATAAATGTTAGCTGCTGAACCGTACCTCTTAGATCATTGTGATTATTTCGACGTCATGTTGACCAGAGCTACGGATTTTTATCTATGGTCCGCAAATAATAAAAAAAACTTGATATCATAAGGACCTAAGAGCTACGGATCCGCAGCTATATAGATGTATATAAAAAAAAACCAATAAAGATATTTAAAAACAAACAAGAGAAGACAATATGTAAGCCTTCACAAGTACAGGATTCAATATATTTATTCAAGATACACAATTTCAGGTTATAAAAAATGCATATATTTTTATACAGCTACACGAGCTATACAAAATTCAGCTGCATGCGTGTTCTGTTCCCAAACCACCAAATAAAAGTCAAACAAATCAAACATTAGAAATTTTTTCGCAATGTTCTTTCTGTAACTGAAGATTACACCGAATGCTTTTGTCCCATCTGGTCTATGTTATGCACTAGTATTCAAATTTACAAACCTAATCTTTTATATGGATCTTCATTTTGTATTTGGATTTTTTCCGCCTTAGCCCAAAATTCTCTTCGATCTTCAGAAATGGACTCCTCCTTAAGCTGAACAATGAGCTTTTTCTTCTCTAATTCTAAACCCTCGTGGGTAAAATTGTTATAGTTGAAGTCAACCATCTGAAATGACAAGGAAAATTAGGCTAAGACTCTTCTTTAAAAAAAGCAATCATGTCTTGCCTTTTTGTCTTATGATTTATTATTAAAATAAGTCATGGTTTTAGAGGTTTAATATGATTATTACATTAGTTGATGATTTATTCTTCCATGCTACACATACCATGTATTAATAATTTATACAGTTCGTCTACAATTTTATTTACCAGAGGTATATTTATATCTCTTCATTTTAGTCTTTCGCAATAAATATAAATGTGAATATAGCTTTTGGATTTTTTTTACTGCGGCTAATGCATGTCAAGGTTGTCCATGATGTTAAGTGTTTGCCTCTCCTGAAACCATACTTCATAAGTTTGACAATACCTGCTTAAAATAGAGTTTAGTTTAGTTCAGTTACCTACCTTCATTTCAATTATCTGTAAAATTCTGCAAAAATCTGTAAATCTGTTTAATATTAATCACAAAATACAACGATACGTTTGTCAATCTGTAACGATCTTTTATAACGACGTCGAAGACGTTGCCAGTGGTGTTACTGTGACGTTTTTTGTAGTGTTGTAAGCGTACTTCCGGAAAGTGAAAACAAAATTGCACAACGCAACATATCAAGTAAATCACAGACGGCATATCAAATAAACCATTGAAAGTTATCAGCAAAACTCAAATTTACTGTTCTTAGTGTAAGATGGTAGAGTTTCTAATGTCCATATGAATCACAGACAACCAGTACAGACATACGTACAGATCGGCAATAAGATAATAAACATTCACCGATATTTTTAAACGTGGTGTGGAAATTAAGCTGGTTCTCGGCTGACTACTACACTTTGTTTGAATGTAGCGTAATACAAGCGGATTCCAGTGTATGTGGTAAAAGCCAGTTATCGACGAGTGTTACCCTTTTAATTTAAAAATAAATGGCAATGAATGCTGCTTTATGTTTCAGATTAAAATCAGAAATTTTACTAGGAAAATTATATGTTTTGTTACATGCATAAGATCATTACGGCTATTGCTTAGTTTTTCATGATTGTAAATGAGTTTTTGTGTTTCGCAGAGAGTCTGTGGAAAGTAAGATCACCACGACGGCTTTAGATGTTTTATTATATAGCGCTATGTTTATGTTAACATCAGTGGGTCAGTATATCGCTGGTGCTTGACATTAAGTTCCTGTCTGTACCATTTACACAGGAGCTTTGCCTTGGTATTAACATATTCAAAAGGATAAAATGTTTGTTAATTTTCTGTTTGTTAATTAATTACTGCGGATGTAACTTTCTCAAGCAAAGTTGACGATTTTTTGCTGATTAATTAAATTCCTTTAAGCTGGGGTCACACATTCACGATTTTTACTGCCGTCCTTGACAAGACCATTCCCGATTAAAATTTATCAAAAGTCTGATCAAGATCCTATGAATCGTGGATGTAAATTCAAACTTTAAAAACTTAATCACGACAACAATCAGATATTGTTCAGGAAGCGTCGATATTCAACCGTTTCCAAGCGAATTTATCCCGATAATCCCGTTCTAAATCCGCTTCTAATCCGATTTTTATCGTTCGCCAGGTAAAATTCGACCGAGTCTGTCACGACTGCGTCCCGATTCTACCGAATGTAATCCGACAGAGATCAGATAGTGACAAGACAGTGAACCGACGCTGACGGAAGTTATCCGTTCGAACAAATTTCTCCAGATCATTCCCGTTCCACAGGACACCGTCCCGAATACACAGAACATTGTTAGGAATTCGATCCGATACAGCAGAATCTGTCACGACATAGGCACGATTGTAATACGACTAGACAAAATCGGCTGAGTTTCCCCGAATGTTACGGGACGCACCTAACTGTCGGGGTGCTTTGCCGAACTATTCGGACCCTTCCCGACCAGTAGGAATCTGTTACGAACTAAAACGACTGCGTTCAGACAATAATAGGACATTCCAGATAATTGAGGATACTAATCCGACTTTTTCACTTTTCGTGTCGTATCGCTGTCTGATCTCAAACGGGAGTAATAATCGGCAATGTGTGAACCCCGCATTAGGTTTTTATGTTCTCATACGTTCAAAAATATTCAAGTTGTATTTTTCAAACTTTGAATCCAACGAACTTGACGATTTTTACGGAAACACGTTTTGAACACAGGCACTTGTCTCAGCCCCCTTATATATATAGGAACAAAAAGAATTCTGAGACAAGTGCCTGTGGTATTGAAGCACGAAAATCGATATCATATGTTCAATGTTGTAGTAATTTTAAGAAGTTGCAGACTCTAACGATCACACTGACTCTTCGGGTCTTTACTCTGTTTTACACTTAACATCCAATTACATTTGAAAGTATAATTGTATACAAGTTGAAGCTCCGCCTATCTTTTGACTGCAGATGTCAATCTTAATTGCAATGCATGAGCAAACATTTTATCAAACAAAGCAAGCAAGCCAACCAAACATTTTAAACTACCAGCATTAGGAAAATGGCTCTAATCGGGAAATATATTTTATTTATCCTGAATCAATTTAAAAGTGACTTCTTCAAAATAATGCTCAAATAATGCGAATTTGATGCAGTCATCTTCTGTAAGCACTTTACTTGTCGCTGTTTAAGGTGTGTACGAATCGGTTTTATTTTTGCTTTTGCGACTGACTATTCAACATAGTAAACTTTTCATGGAAATGTGTAGGCTTATGAAGTTTCCGTTGCTAGTTGTATGGAATTTTGCTAGTCGGCTTCATGGATTCATGAACTTTTTATGCCCCACCTACGATAGAAGAGAGGCATTATGTTTTCTGGTCTGTGCGTCCGTATTATGTCCAGCTTCGGGTTAAAGTTTTTGGTCAAAGTAGTTTTTGATGATGTTGAAGTCCAATCAACTTGAAACTTAGTACACATGTTTCCTATGATATGATCTTTCTAATTTAAATGTCAAATTAGATTTTTTACACCAATTTCACGGTCCGCTGAACATATATTATGATAGCGCGAGTTTCGGGTTAAAGTTTTTGGTCAAGGTAGTTTTTGATGAAGTTGAAATCTAATCAACTTGAAACTTAGTACACATGTTCCCCCAATATCACGGTCCACTGAACATAGAAAATAATAGTGTGAGTGGGCATTCTTGTACTATGGACACATTCTTGTTTTTAAAGATACTTCTAACAAAAAAAATCAAAATACATGTTTTTTAAAATATCATTTCCCCCCAATTTTTTTTTTAATGATATCAAGCACACGTAACTAGTATATATTGTGTATGCCCCATTGGTGGATATTATGTTTTCTGGTCTGTGCGTGCGTCCATCCGTCTGTCCCGCTTCAGGTTAAAGTTTTTGGTCGAGGTGGTTTTTGATGAAGTTGAAGTCCAATCAACTTGAAACTTATTACACATGTTCCTTATGATGTGGTCTTTCTAATTTTAATGCCAAATTAGAGTTCTTATCCCATTTTCAAGGTTCACTGAACATAGAAAATGATAACTTACGGATGTGACATCCGTGTTCTGGGGACACATTCTTGTTTGAACTATTTCAAGTCTTAAACCGATATGATTTTAAAATACCTTTAATTTTAGCATATCAAACATCATCAAAACAAATAAGATTTCAAATATTAAAATTTCTAATTCTTAATAGATAAGAGATAAAAATTCACTTTCTAATGAATTAACAATAATATCAACAAGTCCCACTAGAGATCATGATGCCCAGCATGGTGAGTAATACAGAAGCTGTTCGGAGCCTACAATTGGGACGGAGAATGCAGTTAAATTTGTGAATAATTTGCTGGAAACGATCATAAGTATTGATCCAGAAACTGTCATTTTGCAAAGCGCAAGATCTTCCAAACAAATTCTGGTTTCAGAAGAAAAACGTGATCGTAAATTTTGACCGTATGGGCAATAAGAGCTTTTGACATTATTTGTCATTTGTCGGCCTTCGTATTTTTTTATTTTAATCTTTTTCTCCGAAACCGAATAGTTTTTAACTTTACAATTATGGTATAGGAATGTACACTATAAAATCAAAGAGCTGAAAGCTCTGAGGAAAAATGACGCCACTGCCTCTAATATTGGGATATTTTTTATGCAAGTCTTGATTTTCACAGACCGTAATAAGTTGAACATTGCAACATGTCTCGTAAGCATATAATTGATATTTGTATAGATGAGTGTGTGAAGTGAAGATGACAACTGACTGTTTTTGTTTTAATACAAATGAATAGGTCAAGAGTCAAGACTACGGTACCTAAATGATCTACAGTATCCAATGACTACTGGTATGTTTTTTTTTTGTACAAATAAATAGGTCAAGACTACCTGAATGATCTACAGTATCCAATGACTACTGTCTGTTGTTTTTTTGTACAGATAAATAGGTCAAGAATACTGGAATGATATACAATATCCAATGATTACTAGCTGTTCTTTTGTACTAATAAATAGGTCAAGACTATTTATATGATCTACAATATCCAATGACTACTTGCTGTTCTTTTGTACGTACTAAATAAAGACTACCTGAATGATCTAAAGTATTCTAATTAATGTGTATTTTTTTTTTCTTGCAATTACATTTTTCTAATTCAAGAATACAGACTACTAGTATCCTTTCAAACCAAATGATTATGAAGAGCCTGTTGTAATAAGCTCTTATATCCCAATAGTCCTATAAACATATGACTTCGCATTCTTATTCAATTTTTAACGTTTTTATACTGATATTTTCATTTTTTTTTAAATTTTTGAATGCAAAGTGTGACACATTGATAGTAAATTATTTTTTATCAGAACAGTAAAAAGAAATAGTAAATAATGCTCCTGAGGTCATATGTTATAGGACTAATTACCCACATACTCATTAAATAAGTTACTAGTGACATACACAAATGTAGTTATTTCTGTTACTTGAAGCAAATTGTATTTCTTTAGATTTACACAATATTGTTAAACTTGTTTTATTTCACATTGAAGATTAGACAAATAGGGAATACTCCTTTGATTTTTTTATTTCATGTCAGTCAGGTCCCTTTATATGAAATTTGAAACCACTTCTCTGCCATATTGATATTCTATAACAATTCTGCCCATGACCCATATAATTTGATATTCATTCTTTAACCATATATTATAGTAAGCTAGTTTTTTTTTATTTTACACTAATCCACAATCTTTCATGTTAAATTTTGTCTCCATTTAAGTTTATGCCATTGAACCATCATGGTATTAAACACAATCCCAAGTAATTATGCTGTTATAGTGGGTCACCATATATTCAACTTGGGTGGCATTCCAGTTATTGAAATTTGTGTCAGATTGGATTATGAACTAGACCTTTAGGAATTGATCTCATAATTTAATATGGAGCCATCGTATGCGACCCCTACCCGATAACAAAAATAAACATGTCAAGTGGCAATATTTATCACCAGAGATTACAAGTCAAAAGAGGATGGATAAGTCTCCAAAATGCTTGCCAAACTGGAACTACAAGATCTCCAGACAAGGACGAACAAAACGTTCAAGCCTAAGTTAGTATTTATGTACAAAGAAGTTGAGCGGCTGATTCACGCTATTGAACCAGACGAATTCCCCTTAAAAGCATGTCCGAAGAGAACCATAACTGCCGAGAAATTCAAAGAATACCACGAAACAATTATTGTGAAAAAAGCAAGTAAAGAATAACTCTTACTGTGAGTGTATTGACATTCCGCCAAGTAAAACACCGTACAATATTCAAACTCACTTTAGGGCCTTAATAATATGGTACAAGTCAAATCGGCACCTGGTTAAATCGACATCTAGTCAAATCGGCACCTATTTAAAGTCAATTAGGCATCCAATAATAAATAGAAATAATTCAACCTTTAAAAATGTGAATAAACATGATAAAATTAGGTCAATATTTCTGGCCTACCCCTTCATCTACCTTTTCTTGGGTAAATACTGTAAAATTTCTGGACAACCCATTCCTTATTTTTACTGTTTACTTAAAATACTGTTAAAATATATATTAAACAAATCTAACATGGGTGCCGAATTGACTATATCAAGTGCCGATTTAACCAGGTGCCAATTTGACTATACCGGGTGCCGAATTGACCAGGTGCCGATTTAACCAAGTGCCGATTTGACTAGAATTCTGTAAGACAGTGATCGCGCCGATCAAACCCCGCCAATAAAACCGTTGTATTAAAGCCAGCATCGTTATCGACAATTTATGCACATTTCAATGCACATGTCATACAGATACAGTCTGTTACAGACTCTACTGTTGTAACTTTGTAAACAAAGATTGAGTCGGATGTCCGGTACTTCGATCTGTCGAATAACCAATAGAAAGTGTACCAACACGGACACATTATATTTTCTTATAAAAAAGGCAGTGGTTTGTAAAAAGAAAAGACTATCAAGTTTTCCCCGATTAATCATAGATTTTTAATGCTTTAACAATGTTTTAGTTTAACTTCACATAATCAATAAAGTTATAAAAATAGATTTATGAGTATCTTAACAACATTGGTTGTTACACTTCGATTATTTTGGTAATAAGAAGGACCGGAGGTATGTAAACTGGTTCCCGGTTGATTACTACACAGAAATCATAATAAAAGCAAATTCCAGTTTAAATGTAAAATAGTAAATACGAAACCAAGAGCGGTAGACGGAGAAATGTAATGGAAAGTAAATACGAACCAAGCGCGGTAGGCAGAGAAATGTAATGGAAGTTCAGTTCACTAGTATAGAAACATGCCGCTAAAAGCGTCATTTTTCAAAAACTAATTTTCTTCCAAAGACACGAAAAACATGTCGCAATAGGTAAAAATATAGAATTCGGTGGTAAAATCACAGTTTTGCAATACATGTATAACAAGACTGCACCCACTGAAATGTCTCACCTTCTTTACTAATCATTGATTTTACAATGATAGTCCTATATACAAAGCTTTACTACAACTATCACAGAAACGTAACTATTGAGCCAAGGTCGGATAAACCAAAAGAGGAACACATGTACACCTTAAAATCATGCAATACACTAAATTTCGTTGACCTATTGCTTTTTGTTTCTGAAGAAACAGACTTAACCAAAAACCTAAACCCAATGAACAATTAAAACGAGGTCAAGGTCAGATGCACCATGCCAGAAAGACATGTTCACCTTACAATCAATCTATGCATTAAATATAGTTTCTTATAGTATCTAAGAAACAAACTTAACTGTGAAAACTAAACATTATCCAACAAACCATGAAAATGAGGTCAAGGTTTGATATTACATGGCAGACAGACATTTACATCTTACAATCTTTAAAAAAACAGACGAAAACACAAAAACTTCACACTGAGCAATGAACTGTGAACATGAGGTGTTTCTTAACACCAAATATAGTTGACATATTGACTATAGTATTAAAAAAAAAAACTTTGGCCACTGAACCATGAAAATGAAGGCAAGGTCAGATGACACTTGCCAATTGGACATGTACACCTTACAATCCTTTCATGCACCAAATATAGTAGACCTATTGCTTACATTATCTGATATATAGACTTGACCAAGAAAACTTTACCTTATTCACTGATCCATGAAATGATGTAGAGGTCAAAGGAAAATTGTCTGACTGGCATGAGGACCTTGCAAGGTACGTACATATCAAAATATAGTTATTCTATTACTCATAAAAGAAAAGAAACATTACAAAAAATCTTCACTATTTTTTCAAGTAGTCACTGAACCATGAAAATAAGGTCAATGACAATGGACATATGACAGATGGAAAATTAGTAACATAAGGCTATCTATATACAAAGTAGGAAGCATCCACGTCTTCCATCTTCTAATATATTAAGCTTTTAAGAAGTAAATCCACAGTATATTTATATGTCATATCTGAGAATATGAAGAGGCTTATCTGAGACTACAATTGAGTGGACTTACCTAAAGCTTAAACTAATATATATTATACCAATAGAGACTAACCTAAATTAATACAAAAATACATGCAGAAAATGCTAAGCTTCTTCCACTGATTATTCCATGTATTAGAAACAGAAAGTTTTATTAATATTGTGTGAAGTATGGTTGATAAAAGTCCTATATCTCTGGAACAACAAACCACATTTTTTAAAATCAAAAGTGTGTCTACAATCACCAATCCCAACAACTGTTGAAAGTTTGTAGTACAGTGAAACCTGACTAAACCAAATCCTGCATAAACCGAAAACCTGACTAAACCGAAAACCTGTCTAAACCAAGCATGTTCTTAAGCACTGTCATATCAAATTGTATGCGTTGTGAACCTGATAAAACTGAACAACTGCAAATATCGAACACAATATTAAGTCCCTAAGAGGTTCGGTTTAAACAGGTTTCACTGTTATTGAATACATGCATACTAGAGTAACTAGACCAAGTGAATAAAATTAAAAATGAATGGCTTTTATTTATCTGACTAACTTTGGAATAAAAATTTTAGATTTTTTATAATATCAAAAGGTGTGTTTTGTTCACCATTTCCAACAATTACAGGTAAATCAAGCAATACAAGCAAACTCAAGGTATGGTACAACATGAGAATAATTAATCTGAATCTGACAAAGACAGCTTCCTTCTATCAATCTCAACAACAAAGTAGTAATAAGCATTGTGTATAAGTTTCATAACATTTGGTTGAGGCAAACTCAATTTAGAGAACAGAAACCAATTTTGGGACGTACTTACAGATGGACAAGGGTAAAACTTAATGCCCCCTCCACTATGGTGAGCTTTCTTCCATCAATTCTGATGCATTCTAATTGGATAAAACATCTTTCAGTTTCTGACAGAAAGACGAACAAATTAAAAGGAAAAACGTAGAAAAAAAACAAACAATCTGAGTGTACAAGCACATACTTTTTATTTATAATTAAATCACAGCACCTTCATATATCATTAATTAAAGTAGATGCAAAAAACAATAATCTTTTTCTATAATTATCAACATCTGGATATAATTCAACAAAGTAGATGATCAATGTAAAGTCCTATATTCTTTTTATCATAAGAAAATAGATGCAATATAATTGAGTTATTTTTAAGTGTTATTTTAAGTTTTTCTATTTTTCTGCATAAAGACGTCTGAATTCAACACATACTTTTTTTTTTTTAGTTCCATCTCAAAAATCTTTGGGTATCTATAAAATAAGGAATGCAAATTCAAGGATTTCAGCAACAAAATTAACAAAGACAGAACAGAAAATAAATACTGTTTTGTTATTTTTTAAATGCCTTATACAAACTGCAGAATTTAATTTCTGCAACATAGACATACAGCAACTTTTCCCTTGCTTTAGTTCGATTCATCAGATCAAAATTTGAAATTTAATGAAAAATTATTAAGTACATTTTTATTATATTGAAAAGATTTCGTAATTGTATTGAAAATATTCATAAAATCCTTTATTGCTGAAGACAATTTTGATTAAATTTGTCAATATTTTGCATGTTTCTAGAATTTAACATTGAAAGATATTTCAGACCAAAATGATTTTATTTGCATCAATATACTATCAACAGATTTCGTGTTTTAGTTTGTAAAAAAAAACCCTTTAATTTTCCTTTTTTAAAACGGCTGAATGCGCTCTGTATGAACTTTCAATTTGATTAAAAAATATGCATACTCCTAAACATGACAAAATGTTGTTGGAATCTTAAAGTAAACATGTGAGGCTGTAACACCTTGAACTTTAACATTGTTTACTTTTCAAATATTACCATTATTGTTATATAAATGATGGAGAAATTTGTGTGACACTCTTTTAATAAGAATTTGTTTGAGAAAGAATGTGAAACAATTATTAAGGCCATTTTAGTTAACTATTGACTTCACTGATGATAAAAAAAAAAAAACACCAAAAAAACTGTTTACATATGAATCATGTTGGCTTAAGATATTGAACATTACAACACACCAAGTTTTTTCAATCCCGATAAAACCATAAGTTTTAATTGAAAAATGTTGAATAACTTTACTGAATTGTAAAATATTTGAAACCCTGTCAATCCTTGAAGCTTGTTTTAATTTTAGCTCATTTTACTAACTATGGCACAATAGACCTTATCCTCATTTGGGAATCTTTTGTAACAATCTATGGAATTCATACAACATTTTTCATTCACACATCAGACATTTTCTCTTGTGACATAAATTTTTACGGGAATTTCTGTGATGTCCAGTAATGGCAAACAATTAGTGATCAGGTCTATGCAAACCCTGTCATTCCTATCTTTACAATACTTAAGGAGTAGGCATAGGTTAAGGTAAAAAAACTCTTAAAATCATCAGTACAATTGTGTCAAATATTTTCATAAACATGTAAATATTCAAAGTTTTAGGTTACATAGAGATTATTTCCATCTGTTTCAGGTAGATACTTAGCATACATTGATGAAACTTCACTTTTACAAACGCATCACTGATTTAAAGAGTTATCTCCCTCAACCAAGGTCTACCCCCTTAAAATTATGCATATAGTTGAATAACATAGACTTTCTTTGCTCAACAGTAGAATGTACAAATCTTCTTATTTCAATCTCTAAACAATCATGATATAAAATTGAATAATGTTGGCATATTTTCCTCAACTGTGGCAACACAAAAACATTTAAGTTTCAATATTTAAAAAAATATATATTTTAACAAACAAATAAGAAGATAACCCTATAGCTAGCTACTATTAAACTAATTGAACAATGAAAATATGGATTTTATTAGCTTTTATACATCTTTGGTCCCCTAGTACATTTTAATAGATTATGAAGAAAATATAAATTGCTGGTAACAATTCAAACTGTTGTTTAAAATGATTTCTGCAGATAAATTCTAATTTATATAACTTTTTTAATCTTAAAACAGAGGAGACAGACTTGTAGAATTGTACTGATTATATGAAAAATACATATACCAGCAACCTAAAAATAATCCTGCTTGTTATGACATATACATTACTCACGTTACTTGTGTGAAGTTTTAAACTTAATGTTGTGTCAACTATCAGATTCCTGTGGACATTTTGTTATAAACAATATTACAATAATATCTATTACTGTTGGAATTAAATCCTATAACCTTTATTCCGTCAGGAACAAATATTTCAATATTTCTTCCAGTGGGAATAATATTCCAGAACATTTCTTCAGTTTAAAACTAATGTTACAATGCAAATTTTATTCCATGACAAAGTTACTCTTACCATATATAAAACTGTCACGAAATGCAAAACCCTAGCAGCAACTAAAAAGATTTTTTTCTTTGAAATTTGTAGGCTGGGTAATTTTATCCTGCGGTCACCCCATAAAAACTAAAAAATAATTTTATAATTAACAAACATACTAATACTGTATGATTCTAACAATCTGAGAAAAAACTTTTGATACACTGTGAGACAATTTTTCCATGCGGCTCATCTTTGCAAAAATTTGTCTTTTTTTTTATGTCAAGGTAAATATGAAGTGTGAAAACAGTTGAATTGATGGTGCAGATGAATAGTTTCAAATGACAACATTTTAACAAAAGAAGGTGTGAGAAGGTAATTTTTTGGCCCTTTCAATTCAAATTAAAAATATTATCAATCTGTTAAAAAACTTCCTTCAAATCATATGACATTTATTTGCCAGATATCAGTTTTTATAAATCCATTCTGTCCTATAAATTTACATACAGGTTCAAACTTCAAACATTTCCTTATAGGAACTTCAAAAACTGCCAAAATAACCTCATTTTGAGATATTGTTTTTTAAGTTGATATTTAGATATGAGCCAAGGCCTTTATAACCAAAATTAATTTCTTTCTACACAATGTCTTTTACAAAGAGGTGAATGTGGGTAAATATCTTTTTGGGTAAGGCCCGAGCTCATATCAAATTTTGCAAAAATCTTGTTATAAATTGTCCATTTTAGAGGGATGCAAGGCAATCAAACTAATAAACTGTGGGTGGTTGAATTTCGAGTTTTGTACAACAAGTTAAATGAATAATTTATTTAATTAGGAGATAACTGTATTGTATTTAAGCTCCAACGGCATCAATTGGGGATTTGATGGTCGCAAATTAAGTTTACTGGCGACGAGTTAGCGGAGACAGTAAACGAGTATTTGCGACCATCAAATCCCAAATTGATGCCGTTGGAGCTTAAAATACAATATTGTTATCTCCATTCTAATGAAACTGACAGAAAATAACGTTAAAACATGTATTTAAAATCTGTCATATGCCGTCTGCGCTTGCGCGTACGTCCCATAGCATCAATTGTCAATTGATGCCATGTAAGAAAGTGACGTTATCGAATCAAAATGATGAACGTTACAAAAGTTGTTGCATTAGAATGAGCGGTTGGTGTTTTAAAAAAAGTGTCCCCCCCCCCCCCTTCTCCACCAAATATGGGTTTAATTCTGGAACAACCCTAAGAATTAAAGAATGCAGCATATCATAATAACTATCTGATATTAAATAATTATCAATTAGTGATATTCATAAATGCAATACCAGCCTGAAAATTTGCTCAATGTCAGAAATCTGTTGATATGAAATATGGGATGAAAAAACAAATTCTTGTTGAAAAATAAATAACTAAACATGTAAAAAAACCAAAATAATAACATTTCTTATACAATTAAGCAACAGTCAAACATAAAACATGAGAACTTTTACATGCCCTCTTCTATAACACCCATTTTAACCAATAAAATAAAATTCTATAGCAAAACAAAATCTGACACATGCTCACAATGAATAAATAAATAATACACTTATTAATAATAAAAATATAAACGATTTGGTTAATCTGAATAATCCATGGTTTTGATATATTCTACGACAGACGAAAACTGCATCCACCAGTACTGTTCTTCTCCTTGTAATCTGTTACCATAGAAACTGTTTACATATTGAACCGTGGATAAGAGGCATGGAGGATTAGCTTTAATAATGACGAAAATTAAGACGGGCATGAATTCGTCGGCTGCTGGAACACTTTTATCATTTGCCATACTCAATAAGTTCATTATAGTTGTGGAACATCTATGGACACATTTCAGCTTGTCTTTTGGCGTCTAAAAAAAGATGAATGTTATATTTTAAATTTGATAAATTACTTTTTATTACATTGAGAGAAAAAGAGACAGACATGGTTAAAGAAAGAAACTAAATCTTCAACGTGAGGGTACCCAAATTTCACCATAAAAGTTTGTTTCACTCTATTGGATCAATTATCAAGACAAAAATTAGTTTATCTATGATAAAAAAAAAAAAGTTTCCTTTCTATGTTTATTGTGTAGATGTTGACCAATCTTGAAGTAATATGTAACCAAAAGGAGTATACATGTTTTATGAGAGCTAGCTACATATACAACAAAGTATACTGTCTTCTTAAGTACAACTAAACAAAATTTGTAATTCAAAACTGGTTTTATTGCACGGTCTAAGCATGTTTATCTTTGTTTTAACAATATCTGCTCTATGTTGTGTTACAATGTGGTACCACATAACAATCGGACACATGGTAACATCATGGGACACAGATCACAGCATGACACATATTGTGAAAGATAAGCTTGGAAAAGGTATAATTAGGTATAATTGTTTAAAATAACAAAAATTCCTCCTATAGATAGTTTTTGCTATAATGTAATTTAAATTGGAGTTATTTCCCTTGGAATCTATTTTGGAGAACAGACTTGTTGATATATTTGATGAATTATACAATGCATTACCAAATTTAATTGTTTGGAGAACAGACTTGTTGATATATTTGATGAATTATACAATGCATTACCAAATTTAATTGTTTGGAGAACAGACTTGTTGATATATTTGATGAATTATACCAAATTTAATTGTTTGGAGAACACATTTTCCTTTTGTCTAGTAACCAGTATAAATCATTTGAATTTGGTTGATTTGTGAGGGAATTTGATCATATTGACCTTCAACATGATGGTGAATGGAAATAACATACCTGCCAACTTTTCAAAATGCCCATGGGGGTTTTACGTGGAAGATTACTCTTACAGTCCTATAAAACCATCAAGGGGGCCTTCAAATGTATTTTAATGTTTTGGCTTCATCTTACTTTTTAAAGTGGATAGCTTTAGTCAAATGAACTGTTTTGTTTAAAATTATTGACAAAATTGCTCTTTCAAAATTTCCATTTTGGAGCTGACATGGGGGAAATCCCCCACAAATAGTGACAGTTGGCAGGTATGAAATAACTATAACTCGAATTACATCTGTCAAAAACAATCTATTGTCTTAAACAAACCTTGTAAGCATTTATCATATAGATTTCTCTTTGTGCTGCTGTCCATGGACATTCAAACTGATACATTTTGGGAATCTGTAAATGTTTGTGGTTTGGAGTTATAATTTGGGCTAACTTCTTTATGTGCTGGTGAAGAATTCTGAAAAAAATAAAAGGATTACCAATCTTAATACACATGTTTGAGGAATCTTGCTTGTGCTGTTTTGTATATCTTTTTTTATTCTATATGCATCTAAACCAGTTCTAATAAATTTTGATATACTTCAGGCTGATGAAATTTGTTGTGAGTAATTTCTGTCTTCTTTTTTTTTTTTAAACTTTATTAAAAGACAACGACAGACCAGATGCCAAGTGATGAGAATTATGGGACAGGTGAGCTACATTTGTATATGACAGATTGCATAAATGCTTTTATCACTATTTTATGAAATTTTCCCTTGATTTTGTCGACTGATAATTAATTTCCTTTCTCAGAGGTGTTGAGTGATATGAAAAATGATCACTAAAAACTAAGGTAGCTTGTGCCCGTTGTCAATGAATTTAACAACGTCTTCATAGGTAAAATAGCAATAAACAGATTATTATACACCTTATTGCTATTAGCCTACTCGGCCGGCCGACCCGGCCGCTTGAACTTTTGACGCATACAACAATCACTTTTCCATTGTGGCGTCAGATATTTTGTTTTATGACGTCAAAATTTTACGGGAACATGTGTGATATCCAGTAATGGCGGACAAATAGCGATAAGGTGTAGTGGTCATCTCAGCTTGATTGCTTTTCTCAATTTGCCTTTCAACGATAAATACTTAATTACTCTGTAAAAATCATTTTCTGAGAAAAATTTGACAGAGAAGGTGATTGCAAAACAGCCTTCACTTTCTAGAGTGTGTGTAAAAAAAATGTGTTGATACTTCAAAATATTGTAAATCATTGTTCACTTAATACTAACAGAACTAATGAATGATAATACTATAAGGCTGACTTACTGATCTCTCAATATATCCCCATCACCATTAGGGAACATAGCATGTGTGTATATCCTACTCATAATATATCTTTCTATAGATAACCTGGCATCATCCATTTGGTTTTCTGTAGATGCTGAAATAAATCATCAGTCATTTGTCAGAAATAAAATTAAATCAGAAATGTTTTACAAGTAAATATTTGGTACTCAGCACTAGAGAAATTTTGATTGGTATTGTACAAGTGCTATATATTGGTGTTTAAAATGAGGAGTGTATGCCATACAAGAATAAGTATCCTTTTCCTCCTAAACTGGAGCATGGTATTTTGAACCCTCTGCAAGATTTTTTTATTCTTAATTTCACGATTTCTTGGAGCTAACCTGATTGTGAGATTTTTTTCCCACACTTTTCTTGTCCCAGATACTAATCTGCCTTACAGACAAAATTTAAGCAAGGTGATATTTTTAACTGCAAAATTAGCCAAAATAAAATATGGCAAAAAATTTGGGGCAGGCATGTGCATAGTTCAAAACTGGTTTAAGCCTACAAATTATGTGCATAACATATCTTGTTTATTGTTATTGGTCTTTAAAAATAACAAATAGATCAACAAGTTTACTCAAATGGTAACCGATATTTTGAAAACATAAATATATACATGATACATCCATAATATTTATATATTTACCTTGCCATATAGGATTATTGGTCATTTGTTGGTATAGAAATTGTAAGAATCTTTCTACCAAATCTGTCTGTAAAAGTAAAACAAAAACACAACTACAGCAAGTGAATATATATAAATGAGTCTGTTACTTCAATTTAAAGGTTATCTGCTTTCTAATACTGACTAAATCTTTCAATAGTGTAAAGGTTTTTATAAAATCATGTTTTCAAGGTTTAGGAGGCATATATTCGTGATTGTGTTGAGTTGGTTTACTGTATACATTTTCTGTACATTTTCAATTATTTTTGCACTAGTAAATAGTGATGAACATTTAAGCATTTCTCCTTTTTCTGTAAATTGCCAGCATCCAAAGTGCAATTAATCCATTATTTTAATCCTTCAATATCTATATTTGCTTTGATTATTTGTACATAGACACTATCTGTTTGTATGGCTTATATAAGGTTTATATTTTCTAAATTACTTTTTACCTAGATGAAAATGTTAACATGCCATGCATCTATGCTTAATGTTAAAAATGATATCTTCCCTAACTGTATATATTCCTGGAAAAGGGATTATAAAATAATAATCTAAATACAATTGATCACTTGAAAGAAAACATTGTGAATAGATAATTAGTTATGCTGTAAAACATCTTAGTCCAGCAATCTTGAATGACTTTACACTAGTCATTTTTAGGACCCTTTATAGCTTGCTGTTTGATGTGAGCCAAGGCTCCGTGTTGAAGACAGTTCATTCACCTATAATGGTTTACTTTTATAAATTGTGACTTGGATGGAGAGTTGTCTCATTGGCACTCATACCACATCTTCCTATATCTATTATATATATGTGACAATACCTTTTCATCTGAGACTGTTAATTTCTGGAAATCTTGTATAAAATTAACAACATAACCTTCCTTTGTTTCAATAAACAGTCTTACACATACATTCACTAGATGTTTATTGCACACAGTTTTGTCTCTGAAATAAATTCAAACAATATTGACATTAATAATTTATTTGAAGCTCTACAGTAGTATCAAATTTTATTTGCAATAAACAATAACAGTGTTCCATTATTGACTTTATCACCATTGTATATATAAAGTGTAAGATATTCATGATTCAATCATAATTTTTTTAAAGGAGTAAGTTCGGTAAGGGCCATATTTGGCCCCAATTATAAAGTTCATAGTTACAAGACAATAAATGTTTTAAGTTGCCTTTAAGACATGTTAGAATGTTGAAAAGAACTGTTTTTGTCAAAGTTTAATTCTAATAGTTGATTTTTACATCCAAAAAAGGTCAAGATAAGGGATTTTGGTGAAATTTGACAAAATCAGCTAGATTTCAACCAAATAAAGGACCAGGAAACATAGAGCGCAGGCGTCGACAAGCTTAAGATTCAAATAAGACATGTGAAATGTCTTCACAAACATTATTTTAAAAGATCTTTGTTGTCGCGTATGCGCTCTATGTTTCCTGTCCAATAATCTATGGAAATTTACCCATTTTCATTGATTTTTTCGTGAAAAATCAATATGAGTACAACTTGTGACGTCATAATGAAACGCAGAAACGTAAAATTTTCAACAAAATGGTTTATATCCTAGCTAGTAAATGTATTAGCTATAATTTATCGTGATATTGGTCGATAAATCCGAATTTGAAATTTACGCTAAAAAAGGGGGCCATTTTAGGACCTTATCGAACATACTCCTTTCCAAATCATAAGTTTGATGAACATTTGAAGAAGGCTTCTTAAAGTACTATATAGCCCTCTCAGGTATATTTTCTCTCTATTTGTATTTACCTTTGTACACGACTTAACAAGCGTTGTACATAAGACTGAGTAGCCAAGAGGCCTTGCTGACATCTTATCAAATAAGATATATAGGCTGTTCGTGTCTGGTATTCATCTTTCAAAGCATTCACTAACTTCTTACACCTTGAATGTAAAATCAATATTCCATGTTACACTAAATATCATTCAGGTTTAAACAAGTTTTCAAATTGCTAAGTTCTATATATCATTTAATAATTTGAACAAACTAATTTTGCAAACATTTTCTTGAGTAATTAAAGGACAGATTTCCAAGTAAACATAATATTCTTAAACATTTGGTAGAAGTGTTGAACCCCGCCACATTATTGCTCCTGTTGCAAGTCAGGAGCCACTAGCCTTTGTTAGTCTTGCATGATTTTCAATTTTAGTTTCTTTTATATATTTCAGAGTTTAGTATGACGTCCATTATTACTGAACTAGTACACATTTTGTTAAGGGTCAGCTGAAGCACCCCTTCAAGAGTGGTATTTTCTCGCTGTATTGAAGACCCATTGGTGGCCTTCGGCTGTTCAATATCTGCTCTTTAGTCAGGTTGTAGTCTCTTTGACACATTTCCCATTTCCATTCTCAATTTTATTTTCAACCAGATGCATTCTGCTGAAAAACTATATATAGGAACTGCCAAGACTGCCGAGGTTTAACATCTTAAATTGATATTCTATAATAACAATATTCCCAATAAACATATTCTGCTATGAAATAATATAATTCTGATACTTTTAGGGTACAGTTGCTTGCTGTTCATATTATACAAACTGATCCTTAATTTTATTCTACATACCCTTTTGAATCAAACAATTTAATACATCTAATGGCCTCATGTAGCTGGGCTATTGCCTCTTTATTCTGTAAATTAATAGCCTCGGCTAACTGACTCCGTAATAATAATAACAGTTCATTATTGTCTCTATGAGTATCAACTTCTTTAGGACTAGAAGGTATGTAAGAAAAACCGAAATCTAAAACGTTTTGTCCTATATCACAGTCACAGTTACTCAACACCAATCGTAATTTACGTTTCGCGTCTAAAAATAGAACACAGTTTTCTAGGTTATTTGGGTCGTAGTAAGGTTGACTACTTGTTTCTTCTTTAATTGATGGACGTTTTGTTGGTTGTTGTGGTGGTACCTCCACTTGGCTAGCTTCGGCTGAATTCGAAATGTTACTGGCTGGCTTTGGTCTATACTTTTCTAAAATGTCATCTGATGTTTCTGAAAAGACAACATACTAAGTAAGTTTCACAAAAAAATCAACAAACAATGAAATTAATATAGTCACACCTATCAATCAAGGGAATTTGTGGTGTTTAAGATTAAAAAGAACTTTATATTTGAAGGAGATTTGACAAACAATGCAAGAACACAAGGAATGACAGACCTATTGACAAATTGATAGGCAAAAACATATCACCACTGCTTCTTCATCACATGAAGATCTACCACAATTTTTGACCTATTTACCTTTTGTTTCTTGTTTGTTTTGTTCACACATGCCATGGTTGTCAATATAGTGGAATTTTATGCCACTGTCATACAAGAGGCTCTTAAGAGCCTGAATCGCTCATCTTAAATTTTTTGCTTAAATCTTCCATCAATGATTATTTTGGGTTTTCAATTTATATAAATGGTTCTTCGATTCTGTCATTTCTTCTTCAAAAGCAAAAACAAGAGTGGACACACTGAAATGTCTCGTCTGTCTCGTGTTCATAATATAATTTATGATGAAAGTATAAAAAAAACATTGTATACCCCAAGCATTACATTATTGCTGTTTACAGTTTATCTACATCTATAATAATATTCAAGATAATAACCAAAAACAGCAAAATTTCCTTAAAATTACCCATTCAGGGGCGGCAACCCAACAACGGGTTGTCCGATTCATCTGAAAATTTCAGGGCAGCTAGATCTTGACCTGATAAACATTTTACCCCATGTCAGATTTGCTTTAAATGCTTTGGTTTTTGAGTTATAAGCTAAAAACTGCATTTTACCCCTATGTTGTATTTTTAGCCATGGCAGCCATCTTGGTAGGTTAGCCGGGTCACCAGACACAATTTTTAAACTAGATACCCTAATAATGATTTTGGCCATGTTTGGTTAAATTTGGCCCAGTAGTTTCAGAGGAGAAGATTTTTGTAAAAGATAACTAAGATTTACGGAAAATGGTTAAAAATTGACTATAAAGGGCCATAACTCCTAAAGGGGTCAACTGACCATTTCGGTCATGTTGACTTATTTGTAAATCTTACTTTGTTGAACATTTTTGCTGTTTACAGTTTATCTTTATAATCTATAATAATATTCATGATAATAACCAAAAACAGCAAAATTTCCTTAAAATAACCAATTCAGAGGCAGCAACCTAACAATCGGTTGTCTGATTCATCTGAAAATTTCAGGGCAGATAGATCTTGACCTGATAAACCATTTAACCTCTGTCTGTCAGATTTGCTCTAAATGCTTTGGTTTTTGAGTTATAAGCCAAAAACTGATATTACCCATATGTTCTATTTTTAGCCATGGTGGCCATCTTGGTTGGTTGGCCGGGTCACCAGACACAATTCTTAAACTAGTTACCCCAATGATGATTGTTGCCAAGTTTGGTTCAATTTGGCCCAGTAGTTTCAGAGGAGAAGATTTTTGTAAAAGATAACTAAGATTTACGGAAAATGGTTAAAAATTGACTATAAAGGGCCATAAATCCTAAAGGGGTCAACTGACCATTTCGGTCATTTGACTTATTTGTAAATCTTACTTTGCTGAACTTTTTTGCTGTTTACAGTTTATCTGTATCTATAATAATATTCATGATAATAACCAAAAACAGCAAAATTTCCTTAAAATAACCAATTCAGAGGCAGCAACCTAACAATCGGTTGTCTGATTCATCTGAAAATTTCAGAGCAGATAGATCTTGACCTGATAAACCATTTAACCTCTGTCTGTCAGATTTGCTCTAAATGCTTTGGTTTTTGAGTTATAAGCCAAAAACTGATATTACCCATATGTTCTATTTTTAGCCATGGTGGCCATCTTGGTTGGTTGGCCGGGTCACCAGACACAATTCTTAAACTAGTTACCCCAATGATGATTGTTGCCAAGTTTGGTTCAATTTGGCCCAGTAGTTTCAGAGGAGAAGATTTTTGTAAAAGATAACTAAGATTTACGAAAAATGGTTAAAAATTGACTATAAAGGGCCATAAATCCTAAAGGGGTCAACTGACCATTTCGGTCATTTGACTTATTTGTAAATCTTACTTTGCTGAACTTTTTTGCTGTTTACAGTTTATCTGTATCTATAATAATATTCATGATAATAACCAAAAACAGCAAAATTTCCTTAAAATAACCATTCAGGGGCAGCAACCTAACAACGGGTTGTCCGATTCATCTGAAAATTTCAGGGCAGATAGATGTTGACCTGATAAACAATTTTACCCCATGTCAGATTTGCTCTAAATGCTTTGGTTTTTGAGTTATAAGCTAAAAACTGCATTTTACCCCTATGTTCTATTTTTAGCCATGGTGGCCATGTTTTTTGATGAAATGGGAATTAAAACACAAACTTTATTCTAGATACCCTAGGAATCAATCAGATGAAGTTTGGTTTGAATTGGACAGTAGTTTCAGAGGAGAAGATCTTTGAAATAGTTTACTACGGACAACGACGACGGACGGACGGACGGACGGATGACGACGGACGCCAAGTGATGACAAAAGCTCACATTTCCTTTTGGAAAGGTGAGCTAACAAGTGAGGGTTTAACCAGCTATAAAACCAGGTTTAATCCACCATTCTCTACATAAGAAAATGCAATACACCAAGTCAGGAATATGACATTTGTTATCCATTCGTTTAATGTATTTGAGCTTTTGATTTTGCAATTTGATTAGGGACTTTTTGTTTTGAATTTTCCTCAGAGTTCCATTTTTTGTGATTTAAATTTTTGACCAGTTTACTCATTTATATTACAAATGTTGTGATTGCAATATGTATTTCCTGGAGTGTTTTATTCTCTGTCTCAATTCATTCTAGAGAACAATATCAAACGAAAAGTTGGAAACAACTCCCAACTTATTCCAGTTTCTATTTATACCTGTGTGTTGATGATAATTCTTACCTTCTTTTGAACTATCAGGTTTCAGAGGAGTATCATTGGTAGGTAAACTACTACTGGCTATGGAATCTGAAATATTTTAATATAAATTTAATGAACTATTAGTATATCATTTATATAACACAAGGAAACTTTCACAACATTTTTTTTTCATTTCCCCATTATTACATTACATGTATGTTTCAGAAGAATCTGTTATTTCAATTGGATAGCAAAGCTTAAGAGTCATACTAAATAAATGTAATTATAAGAATTAAGTTGTTTTATAGGGTTGTAAAAGTGTTGAGTGTGTTGTTCTGTGTCATAAAAAAATGTGCTTCTGTCATTTCATGATCAAGTTGATTGTTATTTGTTGCTGTATGTTTTATTTGTTTTTTGTTTAGTTCAGACGGTTAAATCATATCTTTTCATATGTCATATGAATTCCTACTTTGCATGCTTTTCCACTGGAAATTGTGACATCACCTTGCATTCTAAATAGCACGAAAAACCCATAATACAAGGATACAACTAGTTGACTATCTAGTGTAAAAGTTTCAGTTTAATGTATAATGTAACTTACCAAATGATTCATTTCTAACAATCTTATCTTTGTTATCTTTGTTCTTCTTTCCTGAAATCAAAATAACACCAATGCTTCAAATGTTAAAAATTGATGCACACAATCCTTAAACAGACGAGATGCATCTGAAAAAAATTCTCCTGGGTGTTATTTCCTTAGAATCACAAAAGTAATTTCAAAGTAGAATATATAAAAAGAAATCATATATTAAAGCATTATTTGAAAAAGTCTACAATAGCTTCATATACATATATCATTTGTAAAAGATATTAAGTTTCTCCTATTTTAATAAGACAAAAAAGTTGTGTCAATCTGGTAGTCTTTTAGGCTTTGTACAAAATGTTGATTTGCCTTGTAAAACAGTCATGCTGTAATGTATTCTGTGTGTGAAACTTGTATGTTTACATTTTAATGTGTAATTTTCTAAAAGTGAATTTGAACTAAATCAGATGCTTATGGCTGTTCCATGTTCTGATTATGCCTTTTTTGTTTTGACACACTTAATTTTTGTTTGTTTGTAGGAAAAGAAGTTTTTAAAGAATATGTAAACATTATTCCTGAACTTGAATTAAAATGTTTACAAAATTACACAGCTGTAATTAGATTTTTTTTTTCTTTCTAAACAATGCCGTCATTAAATTTTTTTTTTTTTTATTTTTTTTTTATATAAAACTAAAAACTTGAATTTCAAAGTTTTAAAACCCTTTTTTTTCGTTATAGCTATTTTTAGAAATATTTTCATGGATGATTTAAAAAATCCCCATTATATTTCTATTCTTACCACTTCTAGTTACTTTCTCTTTGAAGGATTTAAACAAACTTCTACTTTTGGTTGGAGTTCTACCAGCATCTTCTTGGTCAGCAGCATCAGCTGTGCCCTAAAAAATGAAAATTTCACTGTAGCATTTCTTATTCACATTTTGTTTCTATTTGATCATTTGTGTTGATCATCATGAATACAAACTTCTAAGACCAGTAATACTTGATTGAAATGCTGCCTGATGTTTTGGACTGTTCTCAAGAAAGGTAAGTTGAAAACCTCCATTATGGTGTATAGTGAAAAATTCTTAATTTTTCTTTATTTATTATTTTCAAATTTATATTTCTATGATCTTGATTAGTTAACCATTCCTGCCAGTATGAATAAGACTATAGTTATGAAAATGATCTTATTCAGGAACAACATCAAAAGATCAATGTAGGATAAAAAACTTAAATCAAATAGTTTGGAGTGGGGGTGGTAAAAATGCTGCAAGTTTTGTTTATCCAAAATCGATTTTACATATATCCATGTTGGTCAATCAATTTTTACCAAATTAAGTTAAGAGGGGGGGGGGGGGGGGGTCATTGAACTTTTGATGTCGTCCCTTATGAGTTTTAGAAAATAATCATTAAATTATTTACTTCTTGTTTGATATATTTATACATTGTGATTTTTAGCTCAGCATTATGAAGTTCTTTAATTCTGTTTGCATGACAGATATTTATACTTCTAAATAGAAAAATAATCAAACCTTTTCTTCTGATTTCTGTGAAATGTTATCAAAGCTTGCTGATCTTGATGACTTAGCGAATGGTACATCATCTCCCGAGTTCCCAGAACCAGCACTACTACTATCATCATTGAAATCATTGCCTGCTAGAAGGTCGACAGAGTTAGCACTCTTACTTGGAATAGGGAACATTGTATCATCAATAATAACTGTTTCTCTTTTGTCTTTGTTAGAACTGCTCCTCTTGTCGAGTACCGATCGCATTATGTCTGTGTTATTGGTTTCCGTAGCGTCAAGGCTAATCAGCGTCTGATCTTCCTCAGCATTCTCATTGGACACGGGATCAAACATACTGAGGGCTAACGAAAGCCTATTGGCATCGAACTTCGTGTTTTGTTGTTCACTGATCTTTAAATTGCCAGTTTGTTCACTTAATGAGGCAACTTCTGACCTAGAATTGCCATCTATACCAGAGTCTGACCGAGGTGTACCAATTCCGGAATCAACAGAATTAGCTTCTAAATTGGATATTTTTCCTCGTCTCTCTACTGGTAGAACCTCACCAGAAGCACTTTGATTGTCAAACAATGGATATGTGGCTCTTTGCTGAACTTTTGGACGAGCACCTTGGCCTATGGATGTTTTAACTAAGTCGCCATTAGATGACCCGAAATTTTCAGATTGTACATTTCTAACACTGGTTTCAGGGACGGCAAATGATAAATTTCCTGGAGCATTTTTTAGTTTTTGTTGGAATCTCGTATGTTTTGATGTCGATGGAAGACTCAATTTATTTGAATTGCCACCGTCATTGGTTTTATCGTCCCCGTCAAAGACATTATCAACATTCATCTGAACAGATTTTGGTCTCTTCTTTTTCAAAAATCTACTTGTGAAACTTCCAGTATTTCCCATCTTGCTGTCACTGGGTCCATGTCTGTAGCTATCGTTATCATGGAAATAATTTGGGAAATCGGCAAATGAAACACTGGCTTCAGCTGAGGGTAAGTTGGCCTCATTACTATTTTTGTTTTGTTTACTTAGCACTGAAGCGGCACCATTGGCAGCTGTATCAAACTTTTCCAACTGGTTTTCTGGGGTTTCCTGACCTAAATAATAATTAAAAAAAATAATCTGAATATCCTTTTAATCTATGCAAATAAGAGTTATAACCCTGTATATGGAACAAACATCAGCAATATACAAAAAAAGTTTTGATGGGTTTATTTTCGCTTCTTTTATAATTTGGTTCATTTTTTAATTCTATTGTCAAAATGATGAAAAGACAGATGAATTGATAGTTGTAGTGGTCATGCTGATCTATTGTGTAATTTTAAAAGCTACACCTTTTGGAGTTTGTTTGATCTTTCTTACAACTTTTAGACATTTCAACTGTTGTAATTCTATACTATGCAGACAATGCTGCTTTTCGTTGTCCACGAATACATTTCCTTTTAATTAGAGGTTTTTTTTTCTTATTTTTTTTTCTTTCCCTAATTCCTCATTCATTTCTTAGTTTTTTGGGGTTGGAAATGAAAGAAGAGAGGTGAAATAAACTTTTGGATGTTGTATTTTAAATGATTTTGATATGGAAGAGTGATTAGGCCAGGTGCAAAAATGTCATATTTACAGTTTTCGTAACATCTCTTGACTTGTCCATAGGGGTATGGATGTGTATTGGCAAAATTTGTAAAAGTGATTGCTTCAATCTTTCTGAATTTTGGATATATTTTTTAGACTAGAACTAAACATTACACACACACAAAAATTTGACAACCAGGTGCTCCGCAGGGCACAGCTTTATACGACCCCAGTGGTTGAACCCTGAACAGTTGGGGCAAATTTGATCACAATATTCAAGCTTGATTCTGTCTGAATTTGGATTGTGATCAAATTTTTGACATAATATAGGTTTTTGTCACAAAATTAATGTGGTCAAAGATCTAACAAATCTATTGCACAATACTCATGATACTGTGCAATTGAAGATTTCTTCTTGAAACTTTTCAAAATTCGAAAATTGAAAAATTTTGAAAAAAAAAGGAAGCCCTTCAAAAAATGGTAAACAAAAAATCCCCCCCCCCCCCCCCCCCAACTTTTTGAAACCCCCTTGGAGCAATAACCCTTAAACTCAATCCCATGCTTTCCATTGCAGGATTGAACCTTGTAGTACAATTTCAGAGGGATCCATACACTTAAACACAAATTATTGTCATGTCAGATTGTTTGGGAACTAGAAACATGCTTCTTTTTGGCCCTTTTTTGGCCCCTTTTTCCAACATATTTTGGGCAATTAATCCAAAACTTAATCCCAGCCTCCCCTTTGTTATATGGTACATTGTGGTACAATTTCAGAGAGATCCATACAATTACACATAAGTTATTGTCTTGAAACTAGAAAAATGCTTGTTTTGACCCCTTTTTGGCCCTTAATTCCTAAACTTTGGCCCCATAACCCCTAAAATGAATCCAAACCTTCTACTTGTGGTTTTAAACATTGCAGTATGATTTCAGAGCAATTGAAATACTTCTACACAAGTTATTATCCTGAAACTAGAAAAATGCTTGTTTTGAGCCCCTTTTGGGCCCCTAATTCCTAATCGGTTGGGACCATCATCCCCAAAATCGATCCCAACCTTCCTTTTGTGGTATTGAACCTTCTGAAAAAATTTCATGAAGATCTATTCACTTAAACTAAAGTTATTATCCGGAAACCAATGTGTCTTCGGACGACGACACAACGACGACATCATACCATTATACGATCCCAAAAATTGTTTGGGGTCGTATAAAAAAGCATGGTGCAATATTTTTAACAGGGGTGTGGAAATATTTGTTGTGAGCACTTGTCCCCGGGCAAGTGAAACCTAAAATTTTACTTGTCCGGAAATTTTTTTACTTGCCCTGATGGTCCCAATAAAAATTGAAGTATTTCTTGTTAGCTAATATATGACTCTTACTTAGCACTGTTGTGCATCACAAACAAATGAAGTCTATTTTTATATATGTGTAAAAAATTAGGAAAGTAGGAAATGGGTTAACATCAATGGGACAGAAACCTAACAGCAAACCAACCAATGAAATGACATGTAAAGGACAATTTTGCAGCAGTTTTTGAATAAAAATTGTAGCCAGTAGGTACATATACTAAATTTGAGGACAGTGATTGAAGAAATATAAACTAAATAATAGATAAACTATTGATTTTGTGGTGTTTCTCTCAACTGACACACTTGTTTTTTTCTTGTTTTTTTCTTGATTATTTATTATTGTCTTTATGGGCAATTAAAGCGTCCCTTTTATTTTCCACTTTGACAACAAATAATGTTGACCTTTCATCTATAAGTAAGACTTCATCTATAAATAAGACAAAAACTTAATTTATTATCCGAATTTCCATAGATAGCCAGGGTCAATCTGATATCCACGATGTCTGAAATTCTTGCTTCCGTTTTTTTTAAAATACTCTGTGTCCTCCATTTGCATTTAAGGTTTTCTACTCGACTCATGACTCTTTTTGTCTTGCTTGCCCACCTTTTTATTAGTATTTATCAATCTGAATCTCGATACAAAATTTAAAGAAATGACACTTCCGGTAAATGATGGATAAGACCTATTCGACGATCCCGGGTCAATGGACAAAGCCAATGCAATGTTACACGACTCGGGTTCGCATACTTATTTTTATTTATTTTGGTAATCGATCTATTTCCGGTATCATGTAATATTTATCGTCATGAACATTGATGTATTTACTTGCTGAGCATTGGTTTCTTTTACATAAATTAAACATCTTTATATGTTTTGAAATTAATTTAATGTTTTTGTTGGATTTGAACTTTGTATATTTTTTTACTTGTCCACGGGCAACCAAGACAAGAATAATTACTTGTCCGGTTGTTCAAATGTACGAGTCGGGCGAGTCGGGCATAGCATTTCCACACCCCTGTTTAATGAGACAAAACGTTATAGAGAACTAAATGAGGAATTTAATTGTGGTCTGTGGCCAACACATGTAAAATGGCGAACTTCTGATGGGGAGTGTATAATACCAAAATCAATTTGTAAACACACGTTTTTTCCCCAGATTTTGACAATAAATGAAAAAAATAAAAAAAATATAAAAATGAATTGCCGACCTACCAACCCTATTTTTTAAAAGGATGTAACTGGAACCACACATATTTTTATTTGGCCTCATTGAATTGAATTCTGAGAGTAGGAAAAGAATTACCTGAGGCTAGAGGAGTATCTTCTTGTATTTCTATATTACCATGGTCACCAGAGACAGAAGAAACATCAGTCATCACACTGCCAATGTCATCCTGTATAATACAAATATTCCACTACATGAAAATATCATTTCTCAGAAAAAAAAAAATTCTTTAAATGAAAATTATTATTACACAAATGTGACTAGAATTTTGTCTTTGGCAAGCTGTTTTCCCCTTTAATGGTCCCCTTGCTTTTTAAAATCTAAATGTGGTTATAGTGCATTGAAAGTAAGAAATAGCAACTAATGTTAATCCTCTACACTTGGGAATGCCAAACAGCATCCCCTCTGACAAATGGTTTCCTGCTTATTCCTTTTTAGAACTTCATGTTAAATAAAACAAATTGTGCACAACGTCTAACAGCCAGTCATATAGTCCTTTCAAAAAAACAAAAAAGCTAGTTTAACCCTCATAAAAACTGTCAGTGGTTGTCATATCTTTATGTTTTAATTATATTTGTTGTAGATGGCAGATCTTTTTATTGTAAATGATATATTCAAAACTTTTTACAAATGGTATATGAACACATTTGTTAAAGATCCCATATTAATTTCTTTTTTTAATTTTTCCTTTTGTATGTCACTTTGCTTGTTTGTTACTTTGCTTGTATGTCACTTTGCTTGATTTCTCGTTGACACATACCACACTTCACTTCTCTTTAAATTCTCATCATTTAAAAAGAAATTGGTAAAAAAAATAACCTGATCAAATTCTGACAACTCTTCTGCTTGTTTTTCTTCATTATCACTAGCTAATACATCTGTACTCCAAGCATCACTTGCTGTTTCTGACAGTTCTGATAATGGCTGAAACATAAAAAAGATTTTCAAACATTTAACATAGCACTAGTATATGATGAATTTTCAAGCCGTCATATATTTATACATAAAATATAAATTATAATTCATAACCAGGGTTTCCGTGGGCGGTCGCCATTTTCGCAATTTGCGAAAAAATAATAATTGTGGCGATAAAAATTTGTCATTTGCGAAAGAATTTGGCGAAAGAAATATATAGAACGATTTATTTTCCTCCATCTTGTTTATTTACTTTTTTCGAGTTTCTCGGACTTTACCTATCAGACAATACTCGGAATTCACCTTGACATCATTAAGATTTGGACAGAAAATCAATAATCAGCTGATTGCATTTTATAGCTATCGACAACAAAGGACTAATTAATAAAGGTGTTGATTGAATTGTTTGACAAAATGATATGGTTAAATGGCTTCCGCTAAATGTCAAATACAGAATTTATTTACCACTTTGCGACGCACGTGTTTGAAGCAAACTTTTGACGTCTCCTCTCGTTTTAAAGATAGTTTAGAAAAGAAAGCTGTTGTTGTGATGAAAAAATTTCAAAAACAAGAAAAATCTCCGATTTAAAACTTTAATTATCCTTTGACTTTAATATAGGTATTTGATTAGGGAGACTACTTTAAAGTCGTTTGAGTGACACGTGTGTTTCAAGCATAGTTTTACGTCTCAACTTTTTCATTTACGATGGTCAAGAAAAGAAATCTGTCGTTATGAAGAAATCTATCCAAAAGGTTGGGAACAACCCCTTGAATGAGAGTAGCCCTTCAATGTTATGACTACACATGAAATGAGGGATCAAAATATCATGTGATAAAAGCTTTTGTTTTGTTGTAAAAACCACTTCTTGACAGAATAATCATAGACACAATTGGGCAAAATCACCTTATTTAAGGTAAAAAGGGGGGTGGGGTGTAAGAAAAAAAGGTAAATTTTAAACGAAAAATTTAGTTATGTTACTTGGCGAAAAAAATAATAAAGTGGCGAAAAATATATTGTTTTGGCGAAAGAGGTGGCGAAAAAAATAATTGACCCAGGGGAAACCCTGTTCATAACGATCCTAAAACATAACAAATGTCTAAAGTCTCTTGTCTTTTAATATATAACCTTGATAGCCACATTTTAGTGTAAATGACACTTTCTGAAAAATTCTGCATTAAGGAGATAAAATGATTGAAGTCAAAAACTGAAAACTTTTTAAAAAAATATTCAAAAATATCAAAATCAAGAGAACAGCAATCATTTTTAAGTTAGATGTTGAAGATTTTCTTTGAATTTAAAAACCATACGAACATTGTCCTTAAAAGGCACTTTTATTAAAATTTGATGGGTGGTGATTATTTAAGAAAGATTGCTTGAACATTTAAATGAAATATCCAATTTAAAATGTATGCATGGTGGGTTCAAATAAAAAGTGCCCTCCCATACATTAATTTTTGGAACAGCCCTTACATAACTCTTTCAACAAAATGCAGATTTTACATATTAAGATGAAATGTGTCATATCAACTAAATTTGATCTTTTCTTAAAGATAAAATATTTCCCTAGTATCTTTGGTGTGCATCTTCATTTTGGAAATGACAGAATCAATCAAACAGTAAATTACTGACAAAATACCTCAACCAATAAAGGCTCTTGATCTAAAAATACTTTTTCTTAAACTTCCTCGATCCTTTGGTACTACTTGCCTCATTTCTGGCCAGTAAACTCTGTCTAACAATTTCTTCTCCTATCTCCTCTAGTCTATCAAACTGGTTTTGTTCTGGAGGTTCTGAGTCACTAGCTAGTACATCTGTACTCCAGGTATCACTTACTGTAGACTTAGTCTCATCCACTGCAATAACAAACAATTCTATTCTTATCTAAAATTGGGAAATAAATCCAATAATGGATTCCAATACTGTATATTTCATAAAGTTTTGCAATGTTTTTCTTATTTGGAAATGTACAACTATGTGAACAATTTTGCCCAAAGGAAGAGATGCATTTTCAATCTTGCATTATTGTTTTATAACTTATCTCTCATTTCTGGTTATTGGCCCTTTTAGTCAATCACAATAATAAAAACATTTCTAAATTCACCGTATTAACATGCATTAATCTTGTTTTTGATAGTTACAAATTCATTTATTGGTATATGTCTTTTGTAAAATACTATACTCTAATATCCATCCTGATTGAAATACAAAAGTTGTATGTAAAATTTTATTTATGTTAAGTTTTCTAGACTTCAAACAAGGGTGAAAGAATAAACAAGTTAGAGGTGAAAATCTAGTGCCATACAATTGATATGAAGTATACTCAAGTGTTAAGCAAGAATTTTATTCATGAAAATTCTAGCAGACATTATTATCAACTGTATCTAAATCAATATGGTTGTATTTTTTGCATTAATTTACTTCAATCAGGTTAAACTAAAAAAAATAATATGAATGAGGCTTTATATAGCAGGATACTCAAAACAGCATTATGTAAGTTAGAAAAAGCAATAAAACAAAGACACAAAATATCACCACTATACATCCTCTTTCAATAAACATAGATATAAAGATAATTGCAAAGGAGAAAACTATACTTCGAAGATCAAAGACAGCAAAGTCATCTTTTCTAATTTTAGACTGGAATATCAACCAAATTTATCCTTATATTTTGTTCTTTTGAAACAAAAACTCTTCAAAATAATGCATACTGTTTTTGTATAACAATGATTCATTTCCTGCACAACTCTTAAAAATACCATATCTTAAAACATAATTTTGAGAAAATCTTGCACTTAGACACTCCCAGGTTTCTTACCAGGAAATTCATTTTTTTTAATTTCAAATTTCCCAAATCTGTCAGTAACATCTTCCCTGTTAGTCTTTGTTACTGTTACAGGTAACTGGATTGGTTGAATAGCTTCTTGCTGTAATTGATGGGCAGGTGCCTCTACACTGCCAGCTGGAGAAGGGGGTGTGTCTCTTCCACTGATATTAGGTGTGCCACGCCCACTGACATTTGCTGAGATCATGTCAGAGAAGTTGTCATCTGGGTCGTCATCATTCTCCAAGTCTACAGACCCTACAGAGTGACTAGATGCTCCCTCAGATATAGCCTCCTGTAGGTCACTGGTGTTACCTTGAAGATAAAAGAAATGACAAATAAATTAAGAATTGATTACTGTAAATATAGAAATTAATGCAATAAGTTTATTATTGCGAAAATGTGGGTTGTAATTGCAATAATTTAAACTCTAATTTTAATATTTTTTATATGACGTTAACAGGATTTGTCTCAATATTGCAAAATTAAAATTGCACTTTAGTCTAAAATAACAATATCGCAATAATAAATGCACGCAATAATTTCTGAATTTACCGTATAAGAAGGTATTATCTCAGGGGCAGACTCAGCCATTTTTAAAAGGTGGGTTCCAACCATATGTCACTATTCAAAGGCATTGATCATCAGAAAAAGAGGGGGTTCCATGGTTTCAGTCTAGAGTAAAGTAGGATTCACATTTTTAGTTTGTAGCTTCAGAACATATATCAGCATTTTCCGTCCCCTTAACTTAGTTAATTGTATGTATATGATGAAATGATAGATTGTTGGTTCCTTAATGTCCAGTCACAAATATTTCATGCAGTTTCAACAAGATGATGAAAATGAAATCTTTTGAAGGTTCCTTTTTTTTTTTTAAATTGTTTGGTTTGTTTTATGTGCTTTTCATTGATAAAGAAATATCTTAAGCCTCTTAAAAGACATTTTTGATGTATATAATCTGAAATTTCAAATATATCATTCTGTGAAATTACTTCTATTTGTGGATTACCATTTTCGTTGTTTACATGAATGACTTTATCCACAAATTTAAGTGTCCAAAATATGGTTGTCCCTTCCAGACATGGAAATATCCCCATGTAGGTTTGAAAGCAGAAATTTAAGAACCCACAAACATGAAAATTCTGCTTAAACCATGAAAATTGATACCCACAAATAAAAGTACTTTCACAGTATTTAACTTATTCTTTTACAAAAATGTACACAAACAATTGGGTGATTTCCTTTGCATCTAAAAGATGTAAATATGTTTCTTCCTTATTATTGTTACTTTGATCCCAAATTTCAATGAAACTCATTGAGCTTACATAACATATGCAGTCTTTGCCAAACTGTTTTAAGGTTTGCCTGATCTAAAAAAAAGAACTTTTCTACTATATATTCAACCAAAAAAATTAAAGTTCTATTTTTGTCAGATAGAGTCTAGGATACTCTGCATATTACCAATATCACAAATATTTCATATTTAATTGACTTACAAAGTCTTCATCTGAGAGCCAACATTTTTGTTTGTAAAAGTTGAATATCAAAAACTATTAACTCTTTATCTACCACTGACGGATATATACGCGGTAATTAACACCGTTTAGTTCGTAGTGACTGATAAATCCGCTTGCCGGGTCACCTGTGTATTCACAGTGACTGATCTATCCGCTGTTAACAATGCATGCACAGTCGCGTTGAGGAATATTCCTGTAAAATATACCACTGTTAAAACTCTTTAGATTGGACAATACCTAGGGGGAATCCAGAAATGAACCAATCAAATTCGGTTTTTACAAATGAACAAGCTTTCAATTCGTATATTCCTTTAATTGAAAGGTAATATGTTTACATTAAAATACATTGTTTTTAACACGTGTTTTCGTTTGAGAAATGTGATTGAAACAATGGCCGATCAATGGGCTTCATTCTTCGAATCGGAGGAAGAAGATGAAGGGTTTTAGTGTGTTAAGCAGTCTGATATAGAGGAAAGTGAAGTTAGAAGTGTCGGCAGTGATATCAGTTATCAGAAAATAGCTAAGCGAGGAACCGGAGTTAGATAACGGCATTTGGACAAATAATTTGTTTTTCAATATATTTTATTGGATTAATTAGTGAACATAATTGGATCAAAATCAGAAATATAAAAATTCAAACAATTGAAAATTAAATACATTTTTTATTTTTAGTTTCTATACAGTAATTGCTTAATAATTTCATATTTAATTGCACCCCGTAAAAATTATCACACTGCTAATTATCTCTGGTAGTTAACCTACAAATCAGCTGCAGTAGCTAACTAATAAGCTATGTGTAGAAGTGAACTGTATGATCGCCTGTGGTAGATAAGAAGTTAATTATATTTTTTGAAATATTATCTACTTACAAGCATAATGAGAGTATTGCATGGCTATACCAAGTCCCCTACCTGTTAAAAAATTAATTGTACTGGAACAAAATGCTAAATTGATCTTTAACTTATCATGGTGTAAACTCAATATATCTTCAAGCATGACATGCATGAACCAAAAAAGTGTGGAAAACTGATCATTTAAGTGAATTTTCTAAGTCCAAGTAACATAACTCATCAGACTGAAACAAAATTCTAACTTGGTCTGAAACTTGTCATGATAAAACAATGTACCAAAAATTATATAAATATCTTCAAGCATGACGAAACAAAATGTGGAAAACTGAATATTTGAGTGAATTTTCAAAGTCCAAGGACCATAGCTCTGCACAAAATTATCAGACCAGAACTAAATTCAAAATTGTTCAGTAACTTGTCATGATAAATCAATATACCAAATATCAAATCAGTATCTTCAAGCACGAAGACAAAAAGTGTAGAAAACTGATACATGTATGCCAAACTGTCGGATGAACAGACAGACAGACAGAGTGCAAACGTAAAGTTCCCTTCGACTTCGTAATTGGGGACTAATTATACATTTTTTCATATAAAATAAAAATGAAACTCAAGTACTGCATTTTGATGTTGAAGAATTGCAAAATAAAAACAAGGAACTCAAAATACACTGTAGAAAAAGTGCATTAACATTCTTCTTTGTTATGCTCAATATCGCTTGATAATATTCAAATAGGAATAAAAATTTATACTCTGTTTTCTTTAGTGTTCTCCCCAGGACCTTTTAGCATCATGGTAATGTGATGCTATAATCTTAGATGTGATGCTATCTGAATTGATTTTCTTAAAGAGTGTGTTATGGATGTGATGCTTTAATTTCTAGAAACAAAATGCATTTGGTATTTCAAATTTCCCTTTTTACCAGGATGCTATATGAAATATCTAGGGAGAACACTGTGGTTATTACCTATGGATTCTTGGTCTTGGGACAAAGAAAACCTCGTTCTTTTTTCCCCAGGTTCTGCACTAGCAACATAATTAGATATCCCTTCATGGTACGTCACTTTTCTGCGTTTATTTTCTTGTTCCCATGACAACACTTTTTGTTCAGAGAGCATGCCTGGACATTCAACATCATTTCCAAGTGATATGACAATAACATCTTCAACCTGTGTCGGACTGATCTCATCTTTATTCTTTTTAGCTAAAAATAGATTACAAAAAATATTTTTTTACAATTTTCTATTTGGTTTTTCTTTTCAAACCTCCAGAAACTTGAACAATTATTGTCATTATCTTATTTTTGATAATTGCAATATAAATTCTTTTACAATATATATATTTTAACAATTTGTTTTTCTATAGGCTATAACATGTCACTGCTGTTAAATATAAGTAACTTTCATAAAAGTTGAACTTTAAAAACTAGATACCATTTTGAACCACTTACCACCATTAGTAAAGAAGTAGTTCATAGGACTAGTAAAAAAAGTAATTAACTAGTCCTTCTAGTTTTGTTGTAGTCCGAAGGCGGCTCAACTAAACATACAGGGAATTATTTTAATGGTGCCTTGAAAATGTCTTATGTTACCACTTTTTCTCATATGTACCTTTTACTGCCTCCTTTTCTTTCTTTTTCTCTCCCTTCCTTTGGCTTGATGGTGTACCAGGAGGGGTTCCAACAGGGGTACCTGATTGATTGGTTTGTGAGGAATTACTTAACGAGGGTGGTAATCCATTAATTGCTTCCTCAATCTGTTTCCTTTCTGGCGAATCGTCTTCACCATTTTGTGCCATGTTGCGGAAAAAAGTCACCTGTCAATGTACATGTAGATAAAGAATAATCAGTAACTTTTAAACAAAGAAACTACATGTAGTATAAAAAAATATTCAGGTGAAGACATGAATTATAACCGGATTAATAAAAATTTGAGTACTAACATAATTAACCATAATAGATGTTATGTACTAATGATAATTATAACGAGGCCAGGATAAGGTACCAGTATTTGATGTATCTATCAACAAATGTAAATATGTTAATAAAACTTAGTTTTAATGAAAAAAACAAAAAAACTTTTATATATATGCAATTGTCAGGAAATTAAAACATTTTTCACTGTGGATTCATCTTTCTTTGTGGAGTACATGTACTTGTTTTCATATATTAATATATTAGTATAAGACTATAAGTAAACCACACACTATTTGTTGAACAAAATACAAAACTTTTAAAGGTTTGTATCAAGATTGTGTTACCCGAAAATTAGGGAATTAAACAAATCCACAATATATAAGTTTCAATCAGAAACAAGAAGAAATATACATATAAATTATTATTAACTTTTGCTCGCCCTTTATGTCTGTTTCACTTTAACGCAAACATAATTCCTACTTTCCTACCCCAAATTTAATATTGAGGATACATTTTACCTGCAATACATCTTTTTTAAGTTTGACCTTACTTTATTGACAAAATTGTAAACTCAATTTCTAAGTCACGGGACCACAAATATTTTTAAAATTTTTTCATAGTTCAAAAATAAAGATCAATAATTGGATCTTTGCACTTTTGAAAAATGTAACATTTGTTTTTAATAAATATAGCATAACATTTTGCATTGTAAGTAAGGAAGTACAAATGTACTCATGATATCAACCTTTGAATCTAAATGCAACATTCACTCTCAAAATATAGCATTTCTTGGAAATATGAATTTGCATTTGGAAATACTGCAGTATATTGAATGTACATGAATCTGTTGTTATGTCTGCAAAAGCTAGCCTCCAGGTGAGAGATTTTCTCTGTTAGTGTTGAAGACCCATTGGTGACCTTTGGCTTCTCTTTAGTTAAGTTGTTATCTCTTTGACAAATTCCCCATTTTCATTCTCAATTTTGTAGAAGAAAAAATATAAATATATAAAATGCTACATAAAATTGAGAATATAACTTGAGTATCAATGACTCATGAAAAAAAGAGAAAATTACAAAAGTAGAAGTGTGTCACCAGGTCATTTTAGTGTGAAAATTACATGTATAGTTCCTGTCATCTTTGAAGATTAAAATACTTTTTAAAAATAGGTCACAGAATCTTCATTTCATGTTTATATATATATCTTAATTTATTGACAAACAGATCAACGTGCATGACTTGTTTATGAGCAATATCCCGATGAATCAAAACATTAGGAAATAATCACTTGAAATAGTATTCCACTGTCTATATTGACACACTTATTGCATATCCTGTACTAATTTTACATTTACAAGTATGTCAAAATCATATTAGCATTCCAACGTCTTCCTTAAGGCGCTAGTACAATTGCAAAATTGGGAATTTCGTCTTCTTAGCAGGAACACTTGTTATTGTCCAACATTGATAAAAAAAATCTGTAAATTTATTTTTTTTTCATTCTGACTGGAGACTTCATTTATAAGTGACTGAAGGGTTCCTGGCTAGTTTGATACACTTCAAAATCAATTTACTTTTCCTATTTGATAGATATGAAATACACTTCACTTTTAAATACTTTGTATTACTTTGACATCAATATTTTTTGCTTTATTGTACCCATTAAATCTATAAATGTTATTGAGATTTACAATGAATTGTTAGAATAAATTTACTGAGAACAGTAAGGGCTCAAAAATTGCTTTAACCTTGAGCATGAATACCGTCTTCTAAAAAAAAATCATTTATTTAAGAGGTTATTATATATAACTGCTGGGCAAAAATATGCTTACCACATATATAAATTTATTTATATTTCTTAGCATGTTAGTTTTATTTATTACATTAATCAACTGTTAAAATGTGACAAACATTGCACAAATAAAAGTTGATATCACTGAGTAAGTTTCATGTGTACAGCACTGTTCAAACAGCCGCAAAAACAAAGGGCTTATTACAGATCATCTTCAAGGTTTCTTTACCTAAAAATCTATAAATCTTAACGAGTTGTATATACAAACTAGCTCTAATGGATGGAAAGACAAAAGTATAACTGACTTCACAGATATGCCTATTTTTTTGTTGTTGCTGTCTTCTTCGTTCTGATTTTCTTACTATCTTTAATTTCCTACTTATTTATCAGGACGAAGTTTGTTTTCGCTTTTTAGATTTAAAGTAACCTCAGCAGATTTTGGATGATTTATGATTGCATGAAGAATTTTATTAATGTTTTGTCATTAAAGAGGGAAGTTTGGTACTTGTTTAAGTTAATCTATTGTCTTGATGATTAATTATACACTGGCTGCTTAAATCACTGTCAGTTTGGATGTACAATGTTTTATTCACATGTAACGTGTTTAATTCATTATACTAACATTTTGTAAAATTTCTTCACTGGTTATTTCTTTATTAAAAGAAAGTACAACAAGAATGTGTCCATAGTACACGGATGCCCCACTCGCACAATCATTTTCTATGTTCAGTGGACCGTGAAATTGGGGTCAAAATTATAATTTGGAATTATAATTAAAAAGATCATATCATAGGGAACATGTGTACTAAGTTTCAAGTTGATGTAACTTTAACTTCATCAAAAACTACCTTGACCAAAAACTTTAACCTGAACTTCGTACTATCATTTTTATGTTCAATGGACCATGAAATTGGGGTCAAAACTATAATTTGGCATTAAAATTAGAAAGATCATATCATGGGGAACATGTGTACTAAGTTTCAAATTGATTGGACTTCAACTTCATCAAAAACTACCTCGACCAAAAACTTTAACCTGAAGCAGGACGAACGAACGGACGAACGGACGAACAGACGAACGGAGGCACAGACCAGAAAACATAATGCCCCTCTACTATCGTAGGTGGGGGCATAAAAAGATCCATACTGACATTATAACAGCCCTTGGGTAAATATAACCCATTTTCCAAATTTAAACAAGCATTTTTTTCTTTAAACCAAAACATGAAAAATTATTGTAAATTCAGATTTTTTTGTACACCTTTCAGATATTTTAAGACTTTTTAATTGCAAAAATTGCATCAGGATAAGGTTATCATAACTCTTAACAGGATGCACGTACATTTAATCAACTGGTGTATTGAATCCTGGATTACAATTAAAACAAGTAACCTGTATAGTGGGTGAAAAACTATGTGTAACATATTTTCTTAACCATGTTAATGCTACATAATTTTACTCTATTGAATGGTTAACCACTCTCTCATCATGTAATAGTTGTACAAAGAAGCTTAAGTTTCTATTTTGTACTAAGACTGATGAATAAAATTATCTAAACATAAAGTATAAATATAAGCATTGTTAAATATAAGTAGGATTAATTAGAAAAATAAACTGATGATTTTAATAATGTTTAATGACCATGTCAAGGTCGGTCACACAACTAATACACTGAAAAGAAAATGAAGTGTCAAACTGTGAAATTCTAGATACTCCACAGTTTAACATGTTTAAAACAAGAATGTGTCCATAGTAGACGAATACAACACTTGCACTATCATTTTTTAGTTCAGTGGACTGTGAAATTGGGGTGAAAACTCTTATTTGGCATAAAAATTAGAAGGATCATATCATAGGGCTTATGCATACTAAGTTTCAAGTTGATTGGACTTCAACTTCATCAAAAACTTTCACCAAAAAACTTAAACCTGAAGCAGGACAGACAGATGATGAACGAACAGACAAACAAAAGGACGCACAGACAGAAAATTATATTTATATATAAACAAACCAGATTATTAAGCTGAGTGACAGTAATCAATGTTGATGACCTTGACAAAACCTGTAATCTGTTACCATGGTTATAGTTAGGTAGTTCTGTTCCACACGTCTCCAAGATGGAGTCTAACAGCGAAGATACACAACCCTGCAATGAAAAGACCAAATATATAAATTCTGTCCATGTGTATTTGCATAACATTGTGAATGGTTTTTTTTTCCAAATGTTCATTCTTTGTGAATCTTAAATTAAAAAAATATTAATTCTACATTGTACAAATCAAAATAGCTGCTTGCCCAGGGAGCGGGGCCATCTTGAAGTACAAAAGTTCTCCACTTTCCTGTTAGTATTTAAATAGTTTGATGTTTGTTTTGAAATGGGAAAACATTATATTCGTCAACATTTTACACCTTGCTTTTGCTACAAGTACATTTGTACGTGTAAAAAATGTACATGATGTAGGAATCAATATCTATTGACAAATATAATGTCTACCCATGATAAAATGACTATAGACATGATAGAGCATTGCACACATGTTGCATGAAAGAATTATTTATAAAATATTGTCATTCATTGAAAAGGTGTTTATACATGTTATAATGATTGGGAAATGATAAATTTATATTATTATAATAGTGAAAAAAATTATAACACTGATCAAATGCTGTCAAATTATTCCTTTAAAAATTTGTATACAAGCTAATAATTACATGGGTTTGAAAGGAGCAGGCCCAGGTTTTATAATGTGCTCAACTGAAGAGATTAATTTTGATATTATACAGTTTGTAATATGTAGGAAATCATACGAGAGCTATAACTATCCCAATCATTGCCAATGGTCAATTCGCAGCTGTAATATTTTACCTTTTCAAATCTGTCGTACAAGTCTTTCTCTTTAGAGTCTTCTTCCCACTGAGATACGGCAAGCACTTGAATAATTTGGGCAATCTGCATCAGATTATGGCGGGCAATGTGACTGATATGTATATCCGACGTTATACCATAAGGCTCGGGATCACAGATAGCTGGACACACAAATAATGTAAATACTAAGTCTACACAAATTACACGGATTTTATCAATGTCATGTTTACCAGTTTTTAGCAAAATATGATAGACCTGCGATATTAGCCATCCTAAAGCTGGTGGAAAACAGTGCATATTATTTTTTAATGCCGACACAAATCTATTCGTCAAAATAACAAGTTTATCTACAATAAATTTTCTATAGTCTTGCATTTTTTCAGCATATTGAGGAGTCCCTTCAGCGCCAAATCGTTTCTGCCTTTCTGCAGCAGGGAATCTGACTAATGCTTTCCCCGGGTCAATATCGTAAAACCATTCATCCTCCATCATAAGCTTCATTACTGCTTCATGCAGGGCTGCTGTCAGAAACAACCTGGCTGAGAAGAGACAGTCAAACAGTTGTAAAAACATTAACCTGAACCCACATGTACCCTTTCGTATCAAACGTCGAGGGTCCTCAGCATTAGCCAACTGTAATTCGGCTAATGTTTTCATCATCTGCATTGCTAAATGTTCATCCTCATGAAGAATAACATTGCCATACACAGCTGACACAATAGTTTTTAGAACATCTTGAGTATTTTCAACAGCAGATTTTTCCCCATTATCTATACAATGTGCTGCATAAACTGGACTGTCTCTTAAAATTTTCAAAAATTCCCCATATTTGCAGTCTTGGTATCCTAAATATTTATACCCGTCTACAAAATTGGTCCATTCTAATTGGTTGTTATTGCTACAGACTTCCTTCGCTGATATATTGGATGCAAACAACAGCTTGTACATACAAGATCGCTGTTGTCTTGCAATCCAGGACTGGTGAAATAAATCATCCGAGTATTTTCTAACATCTTCAAATGTTTTATGTATATTGGTTCGTTGAGCATGAACAAACAGATTCTCCTGTTTGAGATGATGGGCTAGTTCAACGAGATCTGACGGTAGAGTCATTTTTCTTATGTTTTCATCTATCACTTATCACATCATGGAGTTCTGAAAAAGAACACGAGAGAATTATTAAATGAATTACTCTTTTTTTCAAATTGCAAACCTCTTTTTAACAAAAAAACAAATTGCACAGATTGTTACATGAGGAAAAAAAATTGGGGAAGTCAGGGTACTAGGTAGAGATATAGTTCACCATGTTTACATGTATGGTGTACCTTTTATTTGTCTGGGAAACATTTGACTTTAGTACTTATTGGAAAATGTTAAACTTATTTCCTGTATCTTGTATCGTTCTGATCAATAATATTTCATTCATTGATATAATCAAAACAAAAACTATCATCATGCTCATATAAAGGAACCAATATTTAGGAAGTAAATCATTCTTTTGTTTAATTCAACATGTTTAATGTTTTTTATGAGTATGTTGACTTCAGTTATAAAATAATATTTTATTCTTAATTCATAAGTTAATGTTTTTTTTACAAACCACCTGCATAAGAATGTCAAACAAAAAAACATTTTTAAAATACACATGATTATTAAAAAAAAATCAAAATGTCTGTTTTGCAGTTCATTCATAAAATGGGTAATTTCTGTATTGGAAGGAATCTTTGTGCTATGAGTTTTTAACCAAACAACTTTATTTCTACAGATCAGGTTCATGTTCTCTCTGAAATTAAGTGGAACATTTAGATTAGTAAATGAAAAATATAAAGCCACTGACATGAATGAGCTAAAATGATTCTGAATTTATTTTGAACTGTTAAACACTCTAGATCTTGACCCAAAAACCTTCCTTTTAAAATTACTTGTTTTGATCTTACTGTCATATGATAATCAATAATATAACCCTGAAGTGTTTTTTACTTGATGCATTAAATTTATATTCTACACTTAAAATTTCTTTCCACTTAAAATTATGTGAGTTTATTGATCGATTGTTTCTATTTTCAACAGATCATACTTAGTTTAATGTTTGATATAAACACAATTCCAATTGAAGTTTTGAAATTGAATACTAAGGCCAATACATAAAACTTTGATAACCTGGATGGTCTAGCAACAATGAACAATATGCAGCATATTTTTGTTTAATTGTATTCTCAGTTATGAATTGACCAATATATATAAACTTATTAAATAAAGGAAATAGAGCATCGCCGCGACACAACAAATGACATAAAAAAAATAGTGTTTTTTTTTTACACCAAATGTGATGCTATCCATAATTTCTGGGTAGAACACTGAATATGCCCATAGAAGAACATTGGACAACCTGGGTATTTAACAATAGGCATGATAGGCAAGAAAAGATCTTGGTCTTATAACCAAGGTATTTTAACAATAAGCCAACAGAAAACCTTGGTCTTGGAAAACCAGGGAAATCGTAAAGCTTATATCAGGCCAATAGAAGAACCTTGGATATTAACCAGGGTTATCTAACAATAGACAAGGGTAAACCAATATTAGGTTAAAAGAAGAAATCTGATAATCAGGGTAAGCTAAAAATAGACCAATAAACAAAATTGGATATTTTTTTATTGCAAATTTTTATTATGTACAATAACAATGCTACAGTACTTACTAGATGGTGTAAAATAAGGCCAAAATGCAACTTCTGTCACAGACAAACTAAGAGAAATACAGACATGGTGAAAGCAAGGTACATTGTATCCCAGGCCCCCACTCATAGAATGGGAGTATAATACATGTAAGACATAACAAGATATTTTGTTTTATTTCCTTTACTGTTTACATAAAGTACAAAGAACATAAAAACTAGAGGCTCTAAAGAGCCTGTGTCGCTCACCTCGGTCTATGTGAATATTAAACAAAGGACACAGATGGATTCATGACAAAATTGCGTTTTGGTGATGGTGATGTGTTTGTGCATCTTACTTTACTGAACATTCTTGCTGCTAACAATTATTTCTATCTATATTGAACTTGGCCCAGTAGTTTCAGTGGAAAATGTTAGTAAAAATTTACAAATTTTATGAAAATTGTTAAAAATTGACTATAAAGGGCAATAACTCCTAAAGGGGTCAACTGACCATTTCGGTCATGTTGACTTATTTGTAAATCTTACTATGCTAAACATTATTGCAGTTTTACTGTTTACAGTTTATCTCTATCTATAATAATATTCAAGGTAATAACCAAAAACAGCAAAATTTCCTTAAAATTACCAATTCAGGGGCAGCAACCCAACAACGGGTTGTCCGATTCATCTGAAAATTTCAGGGCAGATAGATCTTGACCTGATAAACAATTGTACCCCATGTCAGATTGCTCTTAATGCTTTGGTTTTTGAGTTATAAGCCAAAACTGCATTTTACCCCTATGTTCTATTTTTAAGATTCTTGTAAAAGTTAACAGACGACGACGACCAGGGGTGTGGAAATGCTGTGCCCGACTCGCCCGACTCGTACATTTGAACAACCGGACAAGTAATTATTTTTGTCTTGGTTGCCCGTGGACAAGTAAAAAAATATACAAGACAAAGTTCAAATCCAACAAAAAATATTAAATTAATTTCAAAACGTATAAAGTGTACGATGTTTAATTTATGTAAAAGAAACCAATGTTCAGCAAGTAAAAACATCAATGTTCATGACGAAAACATGATACCGGAAATATATCGATTATCAGAATAAATAAAAATAAGTATGCGAACCCGAGTCACGTAGCATTGCATTTGCTTTGTCCATTGACCCGGGATCGTCGACTAGGTTTTATCCATCATTTACTGGAAGTGTCATTTCTTTAAATTTCGTATTGAGATTCAGATTGATAAATACCTAATAAAAAGGTGGGCAAGCAAGACAAAAAGAGTCATGAGTCGAGTAGAAAACCTTAAATGCAAATGGAGGACACAGAGTATTAAAAAAAACGGAAGCGAGAAATTCAGACATCGTGGATATCAGATTGCCCCTGGCTATCTATGGAAATTCGGAAAATAAATTAAGTTTTTGTCTTATTTATAGATGAAGTCTTATTTATAGATGAAAGGTCAACATTATTTGTTGTCAAAGTGGAAAATGAAAGGGACGCTTTAATTGCCCATCAAGACAATAATAAATAATCAACATGATCAAGAAAAAAACAAGTGTGTCAGTTGAGAGAAACACCACAAAATCAATAGTTTATCTATTATTTATCTTAAATTTCTTCAATCACTGTCCTCAAATTTAGTATATGTACCTACTGGCTACAATTTTTATTCAAAAACTGCTGCAAAATTGTCCTTTACATGTCATTTCATTGGTTGGTTTGCTGTAGTGTTCTGTCCCATTGATGTCAACCCATTTCCTACTTTCCTAATTTTTTACGCATATAAACAAATAGATTTCATTTGTTTGTGATGCACAACAGTGCTAAGTAAGAATCATATATTAGCCTACAAGAAATACTTCAATATTTATTGGGATCATCAGGGCAAGTAAAAAAATTTCCGGACAAGTAAAATTTTAGGTTTCACTTGCCGGGGACAAGTGCTCACAACAAATATTTCCACACCCCTGACGACAGACGCAAAGTGATGAGAAAAGCTCACTTGGCCCTTCGGGCCAGGTGAGCTAAAAAATGGAGAATGTGTCCCCATGGACACAGATGATACCCCCGCTTGCATACAACATTATAAAGGGACATAACTCAAGAACAATAAAAGTGACCCTACCCAATTTTGTACTTGATCTGAGTTTTGTGGTAGTTAGTATGGTGTAAAGGTTTCATAATGTTTGGTTGGGTTACAAACATTTGGTTTAGGGCAAACTCAAGTTAGAGAATGGAAACCACTTTTGGGACGTACCTATGTACATACAGACAAGGGTAAAAATTCTACTCCTAAAATATGACAAGGAAATTCAGTTTTGCTAAAGCATGAGACTACATCTACCATGTCTATATAGACTCTACAATGAACTATGTCCCATTTCTTAAAACAATTGAATGTCAAAAAGATTTTTTACTCTGACATTTCAGGAGATTCTAAAATTTATGTCATGTTGCAGATTGGACAGAAATATCTTAGTCATTCTAAGTTGTGTCATTTCAAACAGACACAAATTCATACTATAAAGTTGTTATATATATATATTCGTGATCATATACAAACTTCCTGATGTAATCTTTATATATGTACATCTTCTGGCTCTTCAGAAATATTATACTTTTTCAACATATCAATTAAACTGTGTAGTCTTTTAACTACATGTTACTCAATCTGTCCTGTTTCTGAAGTATTGATGAATTGTTTTCATCTAGCGTAGTAGTGATAATTCAAAGTAATAAACTGAAGCTTATTTTTACGGAGTTAAATGATGTGACAACCCAACTTTTCACTCGCAACTTTAGTCAGTTTGGTACATGTATGCTGTTTTAATCATGATTGTGTTTATCAAAAAAAATGTTCCTATATAAACTTTTTTTACCTTGTCCAGTTTAATGTAAAGTTAAAAACAAATCATATTTAGATAAAATATGTAGATATGCTCATGGCTCAAACTGAGAGTTAACTATTTGTTAACTAATACTTATAATACATGTACATGTAGCTAGATGTTTATGCAATTTATTCAATTTTATTGCAAGTCCAGGGGCGTATCTAGAAGAAAACGATGTGCAAGCAACTACTGCCGAGCGGAGCGAGGCGAAAAAATTTTGGGACCCTTTAATACAGAATTTTTTTTTTCTTTCGGTTTTCGGTCATAGGACCGTTTAAAGAGGAGCTACTTGTAGATAGGACTTATAAACAATTAATAAACGTAAAACTATCAATACTTGAATCTTCTGAATAGAGTAAATCATGGTTAATTTAATACATAAACAACACATTTTTGAATTACAGAATTTACTCAACATTGACCAAAATCTGCTCTTCGGGTCTAAGCAGAAACAAACTTCTCTATTACTTTGTCAACATTCACACTGAAATCCCGATCAATATGCAGTAATGCTAGCGATGATAACCTGTCGTTGTTCGTTGTTGATCGTACATTTGTTTTCAACAGACTTAATACACTGATAGATCTGCATGGTAGCACTCGTGAGATGTTATAAACCAGCGTACATGTTTTCCATCGAGCGATCTCCCGATTGAAATTGTCCACCAAATACATGCCAGGTCATTTTGTATGTCTCAGACAATGTTGAGAATTATTCGTTGGTTTTCTTCCCTACAACACGAGGAAGCAGATAATATGACACAAAGAAGCTATTTTCTGATAATACCAGACACCCTCTACTCTCCAATTCCATTATCATATGGTCTACGTGTGTGAACGCAAAATATAATGAGACTTTCCAATGCTGTTTTGACGTGTTTTCAGGGACTATTGGCTCTGGTTGTCTGTCGAATACATCGCCTCGGCATATTTTCAATAATATCAAAGGGTTTCGATAAATCTAATGGTCGATTGGTACATCGCATCGCAAACAGATAAGCCGTACTCTGTAAAATGTGCTCCGAAACTACACGTCTTAGACTGAGTATAATAAATTCAAATCTGGTAAAAAATACAAGTTACTGTCCGATTTTTAAATGATCTCCAATAAAACGTTTATTTTGAATGCCGTTATTTAATGACAGTTCATCAATTAAAAAAGTGACAACATATATGTTTCCTTTAACCATGTTAACCATAATTAATTTTAAATTATAAATTTTTATTTTGGCATTTTTTTTTTGCTTGCCGAATTGATGTGCACGCAACTGCGTGTTAGCGTATAGGGAGCTACGCGCCTGAAGTCAACTAATTAATGCACAACCTCCATGACCTCATTTTCATAAAATTTCATATACAGTCATTGGACAAAAGATAGTTCCCACTAAAAAAGTGTACTATCATTTCAACTAAAATCTGTATTTTTCAAAAAAATATTACTACTATTGAAACTTTATGGCCGATCTTAATAAAATAGATTCCATGAAATGTAGAAATGTTTGAAGTTTTATATTGTTGCACTGTTAAAGTCATTGTTTTGTTTAAATTGTAACTGATAAAAGTTGAGTTCACGATTCCATGTACACCCCCCTCCCCCTTGGAAACTCCTGGCTATCAGAGATGGGTCCGATTACTTTCAATGTAATTGATTAAATTACAATTACTTTGTCATTTGTATGATTAAATTAAATTAATGATTACATCATTTCTGAAAGTGTCTGATTAAATTAATGATTACATTTGCAAAGTAATCATGATTACATCTGATTACAATGAATTAAAAAAAAAATTGTATGTATATATATAGCATTTTATAGAAAGTATTTTGTTTGCTATATTATAAAATGATAACTTCAAACTTCATCTATTTAATAAACCACAAAAGTTCACTTCATACATCCATGAACATTGTGTCACTGGTTATGACCCATTGCACTTTATCATCATTGATCTCTGAATTATTTTGACTTTAATTGAATATAGCTTTATAAAAAGAGTTTGCTGTTTGTCTTCTGACCTATTATAGACTTTAATTTATATTTGTTTCAAAGTGCAGTTTATGGAAGTTAAAATATGGATGAAATAAAGTTACCAGTTTAATCAAATTGTAAACAAAATACAAGTACTAACCAGATGCTCCGCAGGGCGTAGCTTTATACGACCGCAGAGGTTGAACCCTGAACGGTTAGGGCAAGTATGGACACAACATTCAAGCTGGATTCAGCTCTAAATTTGGATTGTGATTAAATAGTTGACACAGCATAGGTTTCTGACACAGAATGAATGTGTTCTAATGAACTTAAAATTTTTGTTTCTCTTAGAGCAATTCACTATGCTGTTGAATATTAATCCTCTCAAAAAAATGTTTGAAGAAATTTTCTTTTTTATTTATGAAATTTCAAATGAGAAAAATTGAACCCAATTTTTTTAATCACATCCCCCTTTCCCTTATTCCAAAACTAATCTCAATTAAAATTTCTAATGGAGTTTGCAACAATAACTACTCATTTAAATACATCATAAAATATTAAGATGTAAAAAAACTGCTTGTTATCACTGAATGGTAAAGATTATTTTAATTTATCAGTTGGTAGTAAAAAGTGAATATACATTGTATATTGTATATAACAAAGATTTAAGTTGATTCTGGACAAAGAAAGATAACTCCAATTAAAAAAAAATCTTGCTATTGCACAATATTTTGCAATTAGATATTTCTTGCTTACTATTCTGGACAAAGAAAGATAACTCTAATTAAAAAAAAATTTGATATTTCACAATATTGTGCAATTAGATATTTCTTGCCATTGCGCAATACTGTGCAATTGAAAAGACTTGCTATTACACAAAACTTAATATAATAATTTTAGATCCTGATTTGGACCAACTTGAAAACTGGGCCCATAATAAAAAATCTAAGTACATTTTTGGATTCAGCATTTCAAAGAACTTCAAGATTTCAATTTTTGTTAAAATCAGACTAAGTTTAATTTTGGACCCTTTGGACTTTAGTGTAGACCAATTTGAAAACAGGACCAAAAATGAAGAATCTACATACACAGTTAGATTTGGAATATCAAAGAACCCCATTTATTCAATTTTTGATGAAATCAAACAAAGTTTAATTTTGGACCCCGATTTGGACCAACTTGAAAACTGGGCCAATAATCAAGAATCTAAGTACATTTTTAGATTCAGCATATCAAAGAACCTAACTGATTCATTTTTTGTCAAAATCAAACTAAGTTTAATTTTGGACCCTTTGGACCTTAATGTAGACCAATTTGAAAACGGGACCAAAAGTTAAGAATCTACATACACAGTCATGACAGTTAGATTCAGCATATCAAAGAACCCCAAGTATTCAATTTTGATGAAATCAAACAAAAGTTTAATTTTGGACCCTTTGGGCCCCTTATTATGTTGGGACCAAAACTCCCAAAATCAAACCCAACCTTTCTTTTATGGTCATAAACCTTGTGTTTAAATTTCATAGATTTCTATTTACTTATACTAACGTTATGGTGCGAAAACCAAGAAAAATGCTTATTTGGGTCCCTTTTTGGCCCCTAATTCCTAAACTGTTGGGACCTAAACTCCCAAAATCAATACCAACCTTCCTTTTGTAGTCATTAACATTGTGTTTAAATTTCATTGATTTCTATTTACTTAAACTAATGTTATTGTGCAAAAACCAAGAATAATGCTTATTTGGGCCCTTTTTTGGCCCCTAATTCCTAAACTGTTGAGACCAAAACTCCCAAAATCAATCACAACCGTTCTTTTGTGGTCATAAACCTTGTGTCAAAATTTCATAGATTTCTATTAACTTAAACTAAAGTTATAGTGCGAAAACCAAGAAAATGCTTATTTGGGCCCTTTTTGGCCCCTAATTCCTAAAATGTTGGGACCAAAACTCCCAAAATCAATACCAACCTTCCTTTTGTGGTCATAAACCTTGTGTTAAAATTTCATAGATTTCCATTCACTTTTACTAAAGTTAGAGTGCGAAAACTAAAAGTATTCGGACGCCGGACGACGACGACGCAGACGCCAACGTGATAGCAATATACGACGAAAATTTTTTCAAAATTTGCGGTCGTATAAAAATCATTGCATTTTACATGTCAAGTCCAAATACATACAAATAAAAATTTGCTAATTTTAAACAAGATATTTGTCCAACTTTTAATTAATTTTGTGCTAATTAGATAAATGATCACATTTCTAATTTATCTTTTACCATATATATTGTCCTACAGCTATACTCAATTGGTAATTGCAACAAAAACAAACCTTAATTGGTTTCCTACCTGTCAATTCAAAGTTGACAAAAATCACAACATTAACAAAAGATTATAATTAAGGGTTAAAGAAAACTATTACTTGAATATAACAGTTATTATCAAATATATATATGTAAATTTTTTAATTGTGAATATATGTACAATATCTTTTACTTAGGCCATTGATGACTTTTCAATACTGTAACAGTTTATTTTTTACTGAAGTATACAAACCAATTATCATGCTTTATAAAAAAAAAGTAAACCAAACTATCTTAACATGTTTTAAAAATATTATTAGTAATTAAATAAGAATAACAAACAGGTTCATTTATTGACCATAAACACAGTTTAAGATTTTTTTTCATTGTAATCAGAATGTAATCATAAAGTAATCAGGATTACAGGGTATTTTGAAAAGTAATTGATTAAATTAAATTACATGTAATCAGATTTTTGGCTGATTAATGATTACAATGATTACTTGAAAAATTGTAATCAATTACAGCTGATTAACGATTACAATTACAATTACCCCAAGTCTGCTGGCTATAGGCCTGAAATGCAAATGTTTATGATTTTAATTTGGTTAGAATACTTAGCAAACTTTTCCAGAAATCCAGAATTTTTTTCTCTGTACTCACCACATCAGAAAATTAAAATAATCATGAATAAAATCATGGCCAAATAAGCAATAAAACTTTAATCTTATGGTATTTTTTTAAAATAAATCAGGCAAGTACAATTAGTACATGAAGCATGTGAAGTGGTTAAAATTACTTGATAATATTTCTTTGAAAAAGGTTGATTTTAGTTGAAATGATAGGACATTTTTCAGAGTAGGAACTCACTTTTGTCTAATGACTTTACATGTACATGTCAAAATAATTTTTTGATTAAAAAAAAATTAAAAAATTATGTATTGAAATTTAAAAAAAAATAAAATCTAAATGTCATATATATATGTCCAAAGCTCTTTCTGAAAATTTTTCTTAGATTTGAAATAAAATAGCTTACTGTTTATCATGTTTATATTCAAACATAACTTAAAGCAATGTTATTGAAACCAGCACATAAAACATATAAATAAGCATGTGATGTTTACGTAATTACTTGTAATTTTGTAATTAGATCACAATTGTTGTTCCAATCGAAACAGTGACCTTGACACTAAACTTTCTGTCATCATGTTTGGAGACAATTTAAATTGCATCTATGATTAACCTTTGTGCTACTTGTACATTGTACAATGGTTATTTGCTTTTGACATTACAAATACTTATGTACATTTGTAAATACCAATAAATATTGTAAATGATATTTGTTTTTAAGAGAGAAGAAAACCCTAAAAGTATCAAAATTTCTTACTAAAAGATTAGGCAGTCAAATCAGCTGTGTTACATAGACAACTTTTTGCTACCTAGTATTTGAGAATCTGTGAGCATGGTAAGGCCAAAAAATAAGTGCATATGTAGTTATCAGATCGACCATAATTTACATGCTTCAAACCCTAGCCCAAATGGTTCCCAAAGCTTAGATATAGTAACTGGAAATCTGGACCAGTAAAGGACTTAAGCTTGACGAGATTCTTTTTACAGGACATGATTTGGACAATGTAATTTGTTCCAATAATGCATATACATTGTTACTTAACTGGACCAAACCAATTTATACTGGTCTTTCCCCAAAGTCCAGCAACCTTGGTAATGACTGCTACTCCCATACGCTCTAAAAAAATCTTCTTTTGCTATACCCCCAAATCCCTGTGATCAGGTTATCTGAAAAAAGCTCTTTCATCAATGTTCAATAGCTTATTCCTCAATCAAACTTTTTTTTTCTTTGCCAGGGCTTTTTAAGTTTTTGTTACTGTGAATGATAATACAACAATAAACCTGATATATTATACAAATGCTTGACAAAGTTTTACACTAAAAACAACATTAGAAACACTAAATATTAAAAAACTTCATGTTGAGATTGATTGAATCAAAATTTTTCAAAAAAATGCTGACCTACACAGGGCTTTCCCTAGAAATTGAAGTAGTAGGCTAAATTACAATTATAGGTGGCTGTAACCTGCGTTCGGCGAAGCCGGACGCCCACCAAGCTGAAAGCTTGGTGCTTTACGGCAGGGGGTCTGTGGGCCACTCAAGACCCCCAGAAGCTCTGGCATAAATACAGCAAAATCCTGCATTCTCGCAATCTCCTGGCACCTAATTTCATCTTTCAAATGACCAATTTTTATGTATGAAATTAAAGAAAAAAAAATCTCAAAGAAATTTTCATTTTTTTATATAATGGTTTGTTTTTTATTTTCTTTACTTTATATGCTGAAAGTTCATTTGCTTTTAAAGGAGTTTTATTTATATAATAATAGGATTTGTTAGAAATCTTGATCGATTTATTTTGCATAACTACGTGCATTTGTAAACAAATGACCCCCCTTTTTTCTCCAAAGACTCTTACGTGTATTTAAATCATACAATTATTTCTCAAGCATTGGCAGAGAATTGATATATCCTCTGATTTTTTCTTTTTCATAAACTGTTCAATTAGTCGGATACATAAATTAAATGGAAATGTTATTTATTTGTGGTCGAGTCGACAATATTCTACTTTCGTTTTTGACCTTGATTCTCTGAACTGTTGACCATGTGGGCTTTGAAAAATGAACTTCAAAAGATACTGATTCTGAACAACATGATCTACTACACTTTCTTTTATTTGACTGATATTATTCCATAACATAAAATTGTCATCCTATTTGATTGAGTTCACGTTATAAAAGCCAAAAACCAACGTGTTAATGACCATCGGAACGTCTCTATTGTTATCGTTCAATGATCACCGGAACGTCTCTCTTGTTATCTTTGAAAAGAAACGATGCATTCTGACTTTAAATAGACAACCAATCAGTGACCTGAATTCATGTGAACTATATTTAGCCAAAGGTAAATACTGACTTTTCATCCTTGTTTATCGTGACCGCGACTTTGCGACAATATGTCTCTCGGCTGCCTGTAAACATTTGAAAAAGATATTTTTTCATTTGAATTTATATTTTTGTCAGTGAAGTAGCCGGCACTTGAAGCCACTGTAAACGGCGGGTCTACCGGCTACTTTGGCAAGCCCTGCCTACATGTACCAATAAAATTGAGAATGGAAATAAGGAATTTGTGAAACGGACAACAATCCAAACAAAAAGCAGAAAACTGCACAAGGCCATCAATGGGTCTTAAACATGGCGAGTACATCCCCTTAATACCTGGAGGCCGGCTTCAGCTGGCCCCTAAACAAAAATGTGAACTAGTTCAGCTAGCTCAATTACATTATGTATAAAACCTCTAGCACAGACTTGTAAAAATTTCATGGATTTTTCTAGCATTCCACAGGGTCCGGTTTTCGGACCCTTTCCCAACGGCAAAAACCCTACATTTTTCCCAATTTTGGAAGTAAAATTCCCAAATGATCACAAAATTCATTTTCATCTTTATTGTTCATGCCAGAGATGTTTATTTTATTCAACCGCTAGCTTTATGCCAAAAATCGCCAACAAGTAATGTGTAAATCCAAGTTGAAACATATTGAATGACAAACAACATTGACAAACAATGGCTGCCATAAATAAACAGAAAGTGTGGGAAAATACTAAACATGCTAAAACCAGATCAAATCGGGAAACGGACAAGTATTTAACTCCGGGTTTGTCAATCAAATACAGTAAATAAAAAATGAAAAGAACCAAACATGTGACAGCTATCATAGCAACACTAAAATTGAAAACCAAAAGATATATAAAAAAGAAAATAGAAACAGGATATATTTTATACAGAACTCAAAATATTTTAGTTCACAAATTTTCATGTCAAAAAAAAATAAATGTAACAATCCTCTAAGAAGTTAGAACTCATTATTTTGATACTCAAATAAACTTTAATGCCATGTTGTTACATTTAAAAACAAAGAAGGTGTAGGTACAGTAGTCCTAACTTTATTTTCACCAACAAAACAAAATTTAATGAACGAAACACACTAAAACTAACATCTGGTATATTGGTTGTTTTTCCCAATTTCATTGAAAACCACGTTAAAAAATTCCCAAAACTGGCCAGGGTCCTTTTTCCCAAAATACTCAGATAAACCCCTGATAATTTTGTCCATAATTTGAGGTTGGCACTGGCATGAGAGCAACTGCTACATTGTAGTAGTCCTTTGTGTTGACAATAACCAATTTCCCCCCAAATTTTTCACAAGAGCCATAGAGCTTCAATGACAATGTTACTTGTGCATCATGTACATTGGCTTAGCGGAGAGCATAAAATTCAGACTTAAATTTCATGAAAATTTAATTTATGTTATCTGTCGTTGTAGGAAGGAATCACAGCCAACAAATGAAATGGCTTTTCATGGCACAGTATTTTTTATTTAGTCATTACAGGGGGTCTCATTGGGGGGTTCTGATCCCCGATCCCGCTTACTGTTTTGTCAGGTTCCCGTATCCCGCTTATACTATGTACGTAAGCAATTCTCATTTTTTTGTAATTTCCTGTGTCCCGCTAGACTTCATTTCCCGTTTTCACGGCACAATAATTTGACTTTCACGTGTCACGCTTACGAAAAATCGGCAATCCCGCGTCACACTTAGACCCCATTGAGATCCACATTACAGAAAACCTTTTCTTTCCTGGGGACATTGTGATCTTTCTTGTACACATAGAAGACATTGCTCACTTCACTATAATATACTTCATGCATAATGATATTTGCATAAATATACATGTTCATGTTTGTACAAAGAAGATGTGGTATATGTACATGACTACATGTATGAGGGTCAGTGAGATAACTATTCTACAACATGACATGTACAAAGATAGGACAAGGATGAACACCATTTCCAACAACGAACATAGAAAACTTTTCTGACTAAGGACTGAGAAATCTTCGTTGCTAATTTTCCAAAAGAGTTCAATATTAGACAATAGCAATGCAGTGTTGTATTTAGATACAATATTCGTTGTGTAGTCTGCAAATCACCTCCCACTGAAAATCGGATGAGGTATTTGGGCCAAACCAGGATACCTAAATGATGATACCAATATTCTCGGATTAGTTAATCCTATATAAGTATCAAAGGTACTGAAGCAACCTTATGTCATTTACCTGCACTATCGATAAAACAGCAAAAGATAGGTTTTAGTCCTCCCCCGAAAAAGTCACCCTTACCTTATTTACAGTTCATTACGCATGACCGGATGTAGAGGGGAGATAACTGCTTCATGTTTAAAAAAGCATAAGCTTTCATAAAAGCTGAACCAGTCCGACTTTCAATACCGACCGTCACGTGCAAGGGCTGTATAGCCAGTCAAGTTCGTAAAAAACTTCCATCATCATATCAATGCACAAGTTGACATGTAAGTCGTTGACAACCCTATCTGAGATGAAAGCTGAGAACAAAGTTGCAATGACATAATTACAGTTTGAAAAGCACTATGATAAAGCTCTCAGCCATGATAAATTAGATTTTTGAATATTGTATTTATTGGTATTATATCATTTTGATTTTGTTAATGGTCACGGTAAATTGGGAACAGTATATATACTTGTTCCAGATAAATCATAAAAAGCGAACTAAATATTATTGTTATCTAGATATGCACTTTCATGTCGAACCCTGTATCCCGGCTGACATGATGGCACAATGTCATGTTTTTTCTCTGACTGACTGTTTATGTTGTCTTTACACTAAATTAATCATTGGATGTTGGATATGTACTGATTGATAAGTTTGTCTAAGATGTGTGACTTTTTTATTTGTTGTTTTTGACTTTGAACCAACTGTCCTGAGTAACTGCGAGTACTTTCAGATCTGTACTTTGTAGGTTTTTTTTTTTGTTGGGATGTACAAGTACCCGGAGACGTCCACTCTGAGTTTTTGTTACCTCATGTATGTCTATTTGTATCCATCTGATGAGTTAAACCTTTTTCAACTGTTTTTTATAGTTCGTTCTTGTGTTGTAGTGTCACACTACTGTCCCAGTTTTAACACACATGTTTAACCCCGCCACATTCTGCATGTATGTGCTTGTCCCAAGTCAGGAGCCAATATTTCAGTGGTTGTCGTTTGTTGCTGTGTTTCAGATATGTTTTTCGATCATTTTTTTGTCATTAATTAGGCCTTATTTTAAGTTATGAGTATATTACACACATAAAACTTTGGGCTGCATTGCTATAGAATCAATAATCGTGTTATTGGTTATGTACAGGCGCCTACATCAGTTTAACGGCAGTTGTTCCTTGCATATATGTAATAAATGTAAACACATGAATAGAAAATAAATCAATAGTATGGACAGTCATAGGAATGCACACAAAAAGCGATACATTAATTTTTCCTTTAATAAAATGATATACTTGTATACTATATAGTCAAAATGAACCAGAATGACCCAAAGAATTAAGCAAACATCCGCAAAAATATGATAGAAACATAAAAATTTAATATGACAACACAAAAAAAATGCAAAAAGTCTGAGCGAGATTCGAACCCTATCTTCAAAACAATCTTTCCTTTGTAGTTCTATGCTCTTTTTCTCTTGATAAAATTTTATTCAAATATGCACAATGTAACATTCACCAGACAGTACCCGGTGTCACAAACAGACAGTTACATATAGTCAGTTACAAACAAATAGAAATTCAATGTAAGTTCAGATACTAGTATGTTTATAATTAAAATAAAATTTCTGCATGGTTATCTGTTACTTTGATAACGGAATTGTCCAACATAAAATATTTTTCTAATAAAAGAGATTCTTTTCTCTGATTTAAAAGATAAAAATAGTGAGAAATGTATTTTTCTAATAATGTTTTAAAATAGTCTACTAAATTGAGTTTAGCTTCAGGATTCAGCAATATGAAATTTCTTCTTTTATAGATACTAAATCTTGCTATACTAATAATAAAATTAGAGAAATGAAAATTAAACCCGTTACCAATCTAATTAAAATATTGATCTAACGTAATCAGAGATCAATATTTTAATTAGAATGACCCGTTACTTCTCTTAAAAAAAACCATAAGTATCGCTTGGTCAAAATCAAGCGTGTTTACAAAGTTATCATTAACATTACACATAAAATTAAATAACCTCCTTCAAAAAATCAGTAAATTGTGACAAATTGACACAATTAATAAACATGTGTTCTAAATCTTCTCCAGATTGTGCACATACTGGACAGATGTCATTATCAGACATGTTACATTTTAAAAGTTTAACTTTAGTAAACAAAGTATTATGAAGTACTTGAAAATTAAGTTCCCTGCATTCACCAGGCAAGATATATAAATTTGAAAAAATATAACATTTTGAAAGTTCTAATTCTGGATACTTTTGGATCCAATAAGATTCTGATACAGGCGATTTCCAACAAGTTGTATTAAGATATTATAAAAAGTTCGAGTACTTTGCGGCATAGGAACTTCTTTATCTTCAACAGAATCTACTCGGATGGAGCCACGACGATGCTTGACCATATTATTCTTATTAAGGAGCTATATCGGTACAATTTAGCGATGTTACAATTTTTTCATTAAAAAGTTGTTTTTTATGTAATAAGGACACACTAAACCTATTTCATTTTTTGAGGGAAAAAGTAGTATAAATTACAACAGTCGCAAAAAACCATCCGTCTGTGCGTCCGGTCATTTAGCGCTCTTGCGTATACAATTATTGCCAGATTTTAATAACTTATATCATATAGGATTTTATCAGCACTGTCTCGGACAAGTTGGAAAATCAGTGCCTATCAAATGTTTTTAAAGGAGTTATGCCCCTTGGAAATATCAGTTATATAGAAAACAAATTTGTTACCGCTCTGATGAATACAATTCTTTCCAAATGTCTTGGAAACTGAAATCACATGTTTATATCAACAATGTCTCGGACAAATTCGAAAATCAATTTCAGATCAATTATTTTTAAGAGTAAAAATCACTAAAGCTTTTTGGAAGTTTTGGCTTTTTTGCCAGTTTTCTTTTTAACAAATTTATATCAAAGGCGTATATAAATCAGTGCCGATCAAATATTTTGCAATAGTGGAATATGAATTATATTACAAATTGAACCGTATTTGCTCTCAAGCTTTCGTGTCTATTAGACACTCTCTCGGGTGCCACATGAGGAGCAGGATCTGCTTACCCTTCCGGAGCACCTGCGAGCACCCCTAGTTTTTGGTGGGGTTCGTGTTGTTTATTCTTTAGTTTTCTATATTGTGTCATGTGTACTATTGTTTGTCTGTTTGTCCTTTTCATTTTTAGCCATGGCGTTGTCAGTTTATTTTCGATTTATGAGTTTGACTGTCCCTGGAATCTTTCCTCCCTCTTTTAGATATTTGTAAAAAGAGTGGGTTTTTTTTGCTCTTGGATAAATAAATTATTTCAACTCGGGGAACATTGGAACTCTAATCTGTTATTAATAATGCCGTTCTTGCCATAGGCAGTATATTGAAGGAGAAAGAAGAGGAAGAAGACATCTTCAAACAATAAATATAGGCATATTTTAACCTGTATATGTTACATTTAAATTTGATTGGACGTTATTTCAATTACAATTGTACAATATACAAACAAAGCAAGCAAGCTAACCAAAGTCTTGCTTAACATGCATTAGGAAATTAGCTGTAAGATGTCACAGCACATCTCGACTAATCACGGTTGTTGATAACAGAGCCAACCTGAAATGTCTGTTTGTGAATTATACCAATAACATTACTATTTGTTGAAAACGACATTGATATCTCGTATCCTCTGTGGTCACTTCTAATCTGTATGATGACTATAGAATGCTAACCGAACAGCTAGTTGAACGAAACAAAGCATATCTAATACGGTAACAAATTAAAAAAAAAATGCGTCGAGTTGTCTCATTTGGTAATCATGCCACATCGTCTTATATCTATATAAACTAAAGATACAGTTGAATGTTCATTATCTTGACAGATCAGCGCTTGTGTTTGTACTTTTCTTGAATTACTTGACAATGAAAAGGAATTTTTTCAATGGTTTTTGAAATGTTCCGTATTATTTGTTTTATATGTAACGTAACGTGTTATGCGCAGCTTCAGATACTCTCCGGAAATACATATGGAACAATATAAAGATCGTCACAGTTACACCACTGGTAACGTCTTAACGTCGTTGCAAAGGATCGACAAAGATTGACACACAGATCGTTGTATATTTCTTTGAGATTTTTTAACAGTTTTACAAATCATTACTGACGTATTTGTTGTGAAAAGGACAGATAATTGTAAAGAAGGTAAGTTACTCAATTTATTAATATTTTCAACAGGTATTTTTTTCATGCTTATGTATCTAACGATGCAACTTGAAGAAGCATAATAACAGACATGTGTTCCATGTGTTCCATGTGTTTCTCAATGTTTAATCAATTAAAGTCAAAGCAGTGCTAAAATTTACAAACTTTCAATTTGTATAGAATCAAAACATACAGAAACATTATATACATTACAAATTCAAGGAAAATTCTTGTATAATCACAATAATTTCTATAGCAATACTTTATTCACGTTTATGATCATCTCAACTAGTACTGTTGTTTTCTTCAAAGACAGTATTCATTAAGTTCCATCCATGTTCAACCGTATGCTCTTTCCAGGACAATAGTTAAAGCACTATTCTATTACATTTGATTTGAAGTAAAAACTACTTTGTACTTGAAGTCTTCATAACACTAGGGGTGCAGACTAGAAACATGTTACGATTTTTTAAAAATCGGCACACAAGGACCAGATATATTAAGCGAAACCCTTCAGACTATTAATCCTTTTCATTACATAGACAGACAACATAAAAGTTTATAGTTTTAATTGATTCAAAAATCAAAATAGCTACTAGTTTTGTTTTACGCAAAATTGACCACTAAGATGGTTAGCAACTCAAAACTATTTAAAATAACCTCAGACATTTTAAAATAATATATGAGAAAATGATGCCAGGACTAATATGTTTGAAGAAACTTGTCTGATTTATTTTTCCGGGTCCATTTTAGATGGCTGACTTCCGTAATGTAAATGAGGTATTGGAATCCGAAAAGAGAAAACTCCAAGATGACTATGACAGACAAATTTACGAAGATTTGTACAGAAAATCAGGTTTGTAATTGAACATTAACAGGTTTGAAAAAAAAGAAGAAAAAAAAACCTAGTATTTTAAGCTACTCATAATAGGCGGTTACTCTTAAAAGAGCATTGTGAGAGAATTTTAGAAAATAAACTAAATGGAGTTCTGACTTGATTTGTGATGGATAATAATACTGGCTCCCATTTAAGAAGCTGTATGAAAATTGCGCGAAATGTTTGCATTATGCCTGATATTTTGCATGTGTGCTTAATTTTAGTTGTGCTTAAATTTTTGTTATGATTCAGTTCTGGCATGATAAGATGTGTAGTTAAGAAATGCTTTGCATGTATTTCATTATGCCTGTGCTGTTTTTATGCATTTGCAATAATTTTCTGCTAATATATATCCAATGGACATGCTGTGTGTTTGAATGTTATGTATATATGTTAATTCTATTCGTCAAAAGCTCTCAAGAGCTTGATATGTTAGTATTGTTATATATATGAACAAAATAAAAAAAAACTTTCGTATATCGTATACATATAAAATATGGCCCAAACTGACGCAATTTGAACAACTTTCATCATTTGAGACGATACATATGATCATCTCCATGTTTCAAAGCTGACTTTTTGACTTATGGTATATCAATGGATGAAAAACTGAACATTATTTTCATACAATTAATTTAGGAAGTAATTAAAAGAGGTGTATTGAATAATATAATAGATTTTTTTCTCTCGTTTTTTTTAGTAATTGATGGTATGAAATGTCTGTTTTATTACAGAGGCTGCAACGACTGCAACAAAGAAGTTGTTAGACGAACTCAAAAAAGAGGCCGAGTCTATCTCGGAGTTAAATGTTTGGAAAGATATTGAAAATATGAGAATAGCATATCAGTATGAAAAAGAAGAAGACTTTCTCTGTGAAAATATAGGTTTGTATTGATATTGACTAAGAGGGGGTGAGGAGGGGGAGAGGTACTTCAATTTAAAAAAAAAGATCGATAGACAATAAAACACTAAACCGCAGTGTAAACGTAACTCATGCAATCAGGATCATTGTTAAAGTCCAAAAACACCACTGAAAGTTACGAAACTCTTGGTAAAAATATTTGTTAACTTTACATGTTCCGCTTTGGATTATTTTTTATTTATTTAGCAAACTCATATTAACAATTCTTCACATATTTTAGATGAAGCTAATGAAGATCAAACCGGTAACGAACAAGATGACGTCGACGATGAAATATTTGATGAATTCAGGAATGACCAAAATGAAACCGATAAGAAACCAGATGAAAAGGGACATGAAAATGACGACAAATCACAGATACAGAACAAAGAAGCTGTAACAGAGACGAAAAAGCAAGACTTCAAACAGAATGATGTTGGTAAGCTTTAAACTGCAAGCTGACATCTGAGAAAAAAAACCAAGCCGTGACATGTTTTTAATTTCAAGAAAAAAATACGATCTAAAATGTTCGCCTCATTACGAGTCACACACATCACTGTTTCAATCAAAGACCTCAAGGTTTACACTAAAGTCCAAGCATGAATAAAACTAAAGCTTAACGTATATATATGAATAACCTTTGCTATCAATGGTATTCAAAGTCAATATTTTCTTGTGCCTATAGGTTATCACATTAAATTTTGTTTCTCCCGCCAATAATACAATTTCACTTGATGATAAAATTTTCAAAACATGATATCAAGTAAACTTATTTTCAATTATAGTTAAGTTTCAGAGGATCAATATGTGTTAATATGTTTTTTTTCCTCATTATATATAGTTTTCGACATTTCAGTTCCAATAGAGTCTAGCGACAATTCTTGGTGGATCGCAAGTAAAAATGTTTTACCTGAAGTTTTACCTGAAATAAAAGAGAAGAAAACATCTGTAGTTAAATACATTTTCACTACACGTAAGTTTTAATTAAGACATAAATACGAACACTTACATGCCAATATTATTTGATACTTAAAAAAAAAATCACCACAAGAATGGTTGGGTAAAATAATCCCGTTAAATTTATAAAACTGTGACATCACACTATTTCCGAAAGACTAATTACGGAAAATGTCGCTATTTCTCATTCGTTATCGAGGAAAGGTGACCAAGAAAGGTTCAGAAGAGCCTCTATTTCAATTTCCTAAATGTTATCGTGCAGTTTGAGAAATATGTATTATTGACATCGTTATAATTGCTTGCAGGTCCTTATTCAGAGATTGCGCACATTCACCAAAGGGACAAACCAATATGGCTTGATGTAGATTTAAAGGTAGGTATATACATTGCAATATAGTATTTAAAAAACTAACTCTAAAGTTGAAAGTCCATAAAACCCGGAATAGTTCTCAGTACGCTCGACTATATCAACAAAAAGAAAAGCAATTGTAGAAAAACTGTCATATTCCTGTCCTTTTTGAAAAAAAGATCCGTCAAACAATGGTTTTAGCAAGCTAAAGGTAGATATGGTATGATTGCAAATGAGACAAAAGTCCCCATGGACAAAATAATGAGTAGGAAAACAATTACTGGTCACTGCACGGCCTTCAACAATGAGTACTCTTTATCTGAACAAAATAATTATATTTTTCTTAGATACAAACAATTATTCGATGTTAACTATATATCATAATTCACACAATCATATGTATATAATTATATGGACCGTTGGTTTTTACGTTTGAATGGTTTTATACTAGTAATTTTGGGGCCCTTTATAGCTTGTTGTTCGGTGTGAGCCAAGGCTCCGTGTTGAAGGCCGTACATTGACCTATAATGGTTTACATTTATAAATTGTTATTTGGATGGAGAGTTGTCTCATTGGCACTCACACCACATCTTCCTATATCTATATAAAAAATTATATCAAATTACCTCCACAAATTGTTGGAATACTACTCTAAAAACGAAGTTAGAACTAAAATTGATACCAATGGTTTCAAAACGAGTTATTGTTAATGAAAACATATTGTAATAACTCCGACCATAAATATCTATGCTCCGACAAAGCAAATATGCAAGTGTTTAAAAATGCCTTATTTTATTAGAAATTTTAGCGCTTTGTACGCGTGAAACTTATAAAGTAAATGTGTTTTTTTTAAATGCAATGGGTCAATACCTCTGTTTGTGGACTATCAGTCCACGATGCTACCAATCAGCTCAATATTCAGTACAGACATGATATATATATATTACAAAATTCTGCTTATAAATTTCGAAATTATCAAGAAACTAGGTTTCAACTCCTTCAGTGTTCGCATAGGTTTCAACTCCTTCAGTGTTCGCATAGAAATTTTAGTCTAGAGTACACTATTAATCATTCGTCACCTTAACTTTATTATTGTTATTGCGAATTTATTGTTTCCGACAGAAAGAGATTGTACTAGGAGAGCCAGACGAAGAGGAAAGACAAGCGATGGAGCTAGAAGAAAAGAAGATGAGAAAAGAATCAAGAACTGTTAACCTTTTTTACAATGGAAAAAACAGAAAACAGAAGGAGGAGGAAACTAAAAATAAAAGAAGAACAGAAATATACAACATGTTAAATTACGGTACTAAAAAGAGACAGACGAAGGAGGATAAACAAACTAAAAGTAAACAAACAGGTATAACAAAAGTATATATAGAACACACTCAATTCCAATGTGCTTTTATCTCGTATTGTATATTATATTTTTATCTGACAATTTGTTTTTGTGGTACATACATTTCTAACATGTTTTCGTCATTATCAAATGATTTTTTTTGTATATATATTTGTATTAGAATAGGATGTCCTAAATAAAAAAAAAAAAGTAAACGGAAAATATATCGTAGATGCGCTTAGCATTAAGTTTGTAGTTAACAACACAGTTGTTTTGTCCAATTTATATATTCATAACTGGTTGTGTTTATTTTTCAGGTGAACCAAGCATGAAGAAGAAATCTATCTTCCGAAATTTCATCTGTTCGTTGTTTTCATGCTTCAGAAAAACCAAACCAGAAGAAGCACTTTGATTAGACATTTTTATTCATAATGTTTGGTTTTTTTTTATTTTACTTGATGAATAAATGTTTATTTTCATCACATCTTTGATTACGTTATTTTTTTAAATAATAATAATTTACAAACAACTGCAAATGATCGAAATTCTTTATTTTATATAAGGAATGAGAACCCAATACTGAAAGTTATACTTATATATAGTAATACATACATGTTCGTTTAAACGACAAAAAGAAACAAAAGGAAAACGAAAGAAAGAAAATTACAAGTCAAACACCTCAAAATGAGACTTATAGTATAGAAACTTGTTGAGTATCTTAACTTTATATGTCTTTAATGTTTTTTTTAATGATGTCGGGTTGGTGTCTTACCCGTCACGGCAAGGCAGGGGAATTGGGTAGACAATTGCTAACATTAAATCTGTGCCGATAAAGTGAGCTAAATATCAACATTTACTCCTGCTACGAATGTGTAAAAGAATTATGAATTATTGAGCACCCGGGAATTACCACATTCTTGACAACGATGAGGTTTTGGCGAAACATAACTAAAGGCAACAGTAGTATACCGCTGTTCGAAATTCATAAATCGATAGAGAAAAAACAAATCCGAGTTACAAACTAAAACTGAGGGAAACGCATCAAATATAAGAGAACTACGACAGTCATAAGTCATTCATTGCTTCAATGGACATTACATTAACCAGAAAATCTGAGGACTTACTTTGTTTGTATTGAATACCTAAACTGCACACAATTTTGGTCAAACAATGATACATTTCGAGCTCGTCGACACGTTCTACAATGGAATTATCTACTAGATTCCGTCTGCAGTGAATTAATGTCTCCTGAAATATTCGAAACCGTTTACTCGCGTAGTGGTATTAACTATATGTTGATTTAAAAAAAAACTGTAAACTTCTATCAAAACCTTTGATTTTAAACTCTTTATACCATCATTCCCAATGTCGAATTGAAAAATAATACATAACGCTATTCAATATAAAAAAAGCTTTGGGATACCATTCGACATATTTTGTCAATAGTGAACAATAAAGTAAAACATCCTACACCGAGGAACACATGAGCAGTATGCTTGAGTTTCTTATTGCCAACATATTTGTTGATTTTTTAGGTGGACCTCTTCAACGAACTGACGGCATTCCTATGGGAACGGAGCGTACACCTCCTCATGCCGACCTCTTCTTATTTTCAAAGGAGTCAGAGTTCCTTCAGACAATTGTCGAAGACAACAAGATCAAATAATCCAAATCATTTAATTTAACATTCAGATATATTGATGATGTCCTTTCAAATTCAAACTTTTTATGATTTTGTTCCATTATTATGTACTCCCGAACTAGAAATTAAAGTTACACCAGATACGGCTTCCTCCGCCTCAATTTTAGACGTTATCGTCAATTTGACAAAAGTGGACATCTCAGTACCAAAATATATGACAAAATTCTAATTTTGCAACTCATTTTCCATCTCATTTGGTAAAAAAAATCTTACAGCTGCTACTCAGACTTAATGAAACGTCACCAGTGTATGAGCAAAAAGTTGATGAACTAGGGTTAACCAGAGGGATCAGTATACCAAATCCTTGTTGATAAATATCCGCAGTACCTTTATTAATACATAATAATCTTGAAGAATAAATTCTCGGTATTGGTGTTGTTTGTCATATTAGTTACATGTTAAGTGTTTTTCTTAAATTTTTAAACTTTACTGTATAGTCAATTTGTGTGTTATTATGTTGGTCGGGTATTTATATTTATATATCCCGCCATATTGTGTTATTGTGCTTTGGTCGTTTTTTGGTATAAATAAAGTAGTATAGGTGGCACGGTAGTATTTCCTGGCCCATAAGGGATAATGATAGCCTTTTTAGAATTTTCACCACTTTCTAACACTGCAAAAAATTCTACATTCACAGTTAACTGAAGTACTTTCATTTTACTATTCAGAAATGAATTTGAATATGTATCATGACCGTTTACTTTTTTTGCTATTTTTAAAAACCTAAGGCCACTAGTACTTTTAGGTATTTTATGGTGCAGTGAATACAAAATTTAAAAAAATTCTCAAAAATTCATTTTCATCTGTATGTAAAATTATTTCATATTTTTCTACACCTGATTCATCCCTCAGTTTGGGAAAGTATGTTCAGTTGATACTGTATTTTTTGTCCAATCACACTGTTTAGATACATTAACCTAAGTAGGGTACACAAAAGAGCAACCTAAATTCTGGAATGCAAATACTACCGTGCCACCTATACCGCTGTTCGAAACTCAAAAATCGATAGAAAAAAACAAATCCGGGTTATTCTTGTCTTTCGTTTCTGCTTAATAAGTATGTGTTTTGTCTATAGAATCTATACAGGTCATTTTATTTTTTCTTTGTTGACATCGTGTTTGTTTTATAGTGATTAAGATTTTTTTTTAAATGTTGACTACTGTATCCCAATTTTTGACATTTTTACCTAAAAAGTCTCTTTGTTTTGCTCACACATTGTTTTCAATATAATCATATTTTATGCGACTGTCATACAAGTGAGACCTTTAACTAGTTATAAAACCAGATTATATCTACTATTTTGTACATAAGGATATATATTAACAATTCAGGAATATAACAGGTTTTTTCCATTCATCTAATGTGTTTGAGGTTTCGATTTTACAATTTGTTAAAGGACTTTCGTTTTGAATTTTGCTTGGAGTTCAGCATTTTTATTTTATTTTACCATATACTTGAATATATATTTTTATGATATACTAGTATTAGAATGTACATTTTTCCGATTCATAAACAACTAACATAGCTTTTTAGTGTACTAGCCCTAATAAGTCTCTATTGTGTGAATGATATCCCCGGAAAATTAGGACTTCATAAACTTTAAAGACAAAGTGAAAGTTCACCAGTATATAAACTTGTAAACGTCACATTCCTTTCTAAAGAATATTCGATAGATAAAAACCGAATAGTACATTCTGGTATGTCTAGTCTTTGCTGATATATATATGCACAGATCAGTGCATGTATACATGTATGTGACCTTCTTTTTCTGTCGATCAAACGATAAGTACCGTTAGAAAATCAGAAGGAATATAACTTGATATTATGGTGAGTACTTTCTCTGCTTGCTATTTAAATACAGGAAACTGCAACAACAAAAAATACAACCCCCAGTAAACTGAGTATGGACAAATATTGTAAATTATTACAAATATACCCAACTCCAAATGGAATTCAAATAGGGCGAAGTCCATACAAACAAAGGACAAAAACCAAACGTTAGACTTTATCAACCAACAGAACTAATGGAAAACCGTTATCATATTCTTGACTTGATACAGGCATTTTTTTTTAACACAGAGTTAATCCTGGTTGTATGGCTAGCTAGAACTCCCACTTGTATGACAGTGGGCACGAGGAAGTTATAAAATTGATTATGCTTTATTGTTCGTAAGTTTTTATGACTGGAAGTTCGCATGGTAATATAATATGAAAAAGAGTAAAAAATCAAAGAAAGACTAACACAAAAGAACAACAGTCCATACACCACTCTACAAATGGCACTAGCCGTGTTGCTCATCACAAGTATTCATCAGGTGCTACGTGGCATTCGATGACAGAAAGATTGGAGAAAATCATTTGTGTCAAAACAGTTAGCTTAAGTCATGATGGCGTCCTTGTAAGTTTCGAGGAGATGGTCTAGTTCTTTGTGTGGTTAGTGTTGCTTAGTCTAGTTTTCTATGTTGTGTCTTTTGTACTATTATTTGTCTGTTTGTCTTTTTATTTTTAACCATGGCGTTGTCAGTTTATTTTTGACCTATGAGTTTGACTCTCCCTCTGGTATCTTTTGCCCCTCTTTTGTAGTTATTTCATCCCAAGTAATTTGGGCATATCATACACAGTCATAATAACATTTTCACAAATGAAACGGGAAAATGAAATAAAATAGTTGAAAAGTTTGGAAAGTTAACATTTTTTTCAACGAAATATCTAACAAAATATTTGTCATTTAGATTATCTTGAAAAGGGACTGTAAATTTTTCTATGGCAAAAGATTGTTTATTCGTTTTTACATATGTTGTCAACCATTATATCATTATTTTTGAAATTACAGATGAAATCAGTAGTCTTTTTCCTCTCTCTGATAGTAATCATGTAAGTCATAATAATTTTTTATATAACATTTTTAAGAAATTACTTGGATACTTACACATATCTTAAATATAAATCTAACACTAGCACAAGTGTGCTATTAATTAAAAGTTCTGACAAAATCCAAAAACCCAAAGAAAACATGGGTTGGACCTGCGAATGACTGCTTCAAGATAACAGCAGTGTTGATTTTCACAAAATATATTATTTATTATAGATTGAAATACAAAATCTTTCATTTGAAAACTTATTTGTATCAGATTCAATGTTGTAATACCTTATCATAATTAATAATTTTAATTGTATAGTTATAAAACTCATGACATGAGAACCACACAGTGACTAAATACTCGTCAATTCTTTGCAAAGCTTATTATATGTACCTCAAAAACTCGTATCATATAAAAAATCATAAGTGCTTAATTGTAGTTTATCCGACTCTGAACCGCAAAGAGAAGTCGTGTTGTTCGACCGAGCAGACAAAAACAGAGACGGTCAATTAACACGCGCAGAACTTGACAATGTGTACCTGCTTTTTGACGTAGATCGTACGTATTCGCTAATTATAAAGATGATTGGTCAATGTATAAGGTAAACAAATAAACCATGCATATTCATGCAGATTTGAACAAATCAGGGGTGGTGTTCTCGAAGCTATCTTAGGATTAGGACGTGTCCTAAGACCATCTTATGACAAGTCTTTGTCCTAAGTCTTGTTCTCAAAGCTCTCTTAACTTAGGATATATCACATTTTCGTCCTAACTTTAGGACACCTAATTAGGTGTCTTAAGATCATCATATCTTCATCCTAACTTTGTGCATGCTTTTTTCTCATGTGTTTACGTGAAGATGAACGTGAAAAGAGACACACCATCGGTTATTAACTCGTATAAAGAAATTGTGCATGATTTTAAACTTTGAACTTCGTGTTTTTACGATACGATGACACTACGAATTCAATATTCTCATTTCAAAACAAATTGTTTTACAGTTTATATCAAAATCCTATTTTGATATTATTTTATAACTACATTTGAAATCATGCATTTTATTTTCATTAAATATTTGTTATAACAAAATTTTGTAAACAAATTTATTAATTGGTTTCGTCTCTAATAAATGTTTTATCAAACAATTACTTTAACTATTTAGGATTTCGCACATAGGATATGTTTAGGACGTCCTAACACAAGATGCGTCTGAGATAGCTTCGAGACGCAACTTAATTAGGATACTTTCGAGAACACCACCCCAGATTAGTAAGTTCCGTATCGAGTGTAGAGTGGTATGAAAGGATTAACAATTCAGATTGCAAGAGGGTTCTAGTTATGATGATGGTAGACATTTAGAACAACAACAGGCCATACCTCACAATATCAATGATAACAATGAATTTTCTAAAAGTGAAATAATAAAAATACCGAACTCCATGGAAAATTCAGATCGGAAAGTCCCTTTATCAAATGGCAAAATCAAAAGTTCAAACACATCAAACGAATAATATAAAGACAACAAAACTACTGAACTCTAATGAAAATTCTAAACGGAAAATCCATAAGCAAATGGCAAAATTAAAAGCTCAAACACATCAAACGAATGGATAAAAACTGCAATATTCCCGACTTTGTACAGACATTATCTTATGTAGAAGATGGTGGATTAATCCTGCTTTCATAGCTAGCTAAAATTCCATTATATTGACAACAATGTGTGAACAAAACAAACAGACATAATATGTAAAAATGTTAAAAATAAGGATATAAAAGTCAACTTTAACTTTATATACTATGATCATGATATGAAGCAAAAATTTGGTCGTCTTACATTCAGAACAATATTGCTTCATATTAAAAAAAATGACATATTTTTTCAAACAGATGACCATAGTATTACAAGTGCGGAATTTACAAAGGACTGGGTTGTTACATATGCAATCGGAAACGGTAAAGAGGCAGCCAAATTATTCTCTAAGGCCGATGTAAATGAAGATGGTGTCATCAACAAGGACGATTTGCCTTTTGTTTTTACATACTTTGATATGGACAGTAAGTTTGTTTTAGATTTTTAAATGAAAATAATTGCATATTTAATCTTTTTCTTATAAATCCTTAGTAACAATTGTACAATTTCATATATTTTATTAAATTTCTATCAGTATTAAAGATCACAATAATATATAAGAAGTTACCACTAAGAGTTTGAATGCCTGTTTTTAATTAAATTCTCGTGCTCAGCAGCTGAGTTTATCAAACAATGATATTATGGAAGGGCGTGGGGTTATAGTATGCAAAATTTCTAAATAGTCTGACATCAGTAAAATTCTATTATCATAATAGAATAAGATGACAAATCGATACAATCTGGTTCATATACTTCACACGAACTTCTATATGATAACATTTAGACAAGCAACCAGAAAGTAAATAAACTCGTCAAGGATACCAGGATTAAATTTTGTATTTACGTCAGACGCGAGTTTCGTCTACAAACGACTCATCAGTGACACTCGAATCCAAAAAAGTTAAAAAGGTCAAATAAAGTACGAAGTTGAAGAGCATTGAGGACCTAAATTCTTAAAACTTTTGCCAAATGCAGCTACGGTAATCTATTCCTGAGGTAGAAAAGCCTTTGTATTTCAAACATTCAAAAGTTTTGTTAACAGTTAATTGATAAATATGACCATATCAATGATAACTCAAGTCAACACAGAAGTGCGGACTACTGGGCTGGTGATACCCTCGGGGAATTAAAACTCCACCATATGATAACACATAGACAAGCAACCAGAAAGTAACCCATCAGCAGTTTGATTTACGTAAGACACCAAATCAGTTAACGCTTGACTATTTCAATGCAATAAAACAATCAGAATTGTATATCATATTCATGATAACTTGGTCCACTTTCTTAACATGGTTCTAAAATGTTACATCTATTCAGACAAACCAAATGAACTCTTTGGATAGAGAAATCGAAAACACTGTGTTCGGACATTTATGAAAAATAAATCAAAGCTATTCCTTGCTTTAAGATCTTTTTTTTTTTATCCCATTAAATATATATAAAGTGAAGTAAGCTCTTCTTATCAGAATTAACTGTATTATTAATTTTGTTGTAAAGGTGATGGCCATGTTAGTGTGAATGAATTTCTGACTCAGTGGGGACAACTGAAACTGGAAGCAGGCCTAGAAACAATTGACATTCATCTTGATAACAATGTAACAACTACTTCCAGTGGATAACATACTACACATGGATAAAGCACAAATAAAGGGGAAAAAACTTATTGACATTTAAAGGATTCAGAGAACATAATTCTGAATAATATTAAATAGTTTTGCTTTCTATATAAAGATTTTGAGGGGAAACTATAGCATACCACAGTAAGTAAAAAACGAAGCCCACCGCAAACACATTTTCGAATATATAACATTTACACATAAAAGTAGGAAAAGCTGTATTACTGTTGAAGACGAAAAAACATCGCAAATTCTTGACAAAAAATATATGCAAACGAAATGATTAAGGGAACGACCATTTGATATTCGGGGGGGGGGGGGCAGGATATAATATATAACTCAGCCTTGATAATCACAAAAATAAATCTTTGGTTCTGTGGCAGTTTGTAAATAAATTACCTGACTTGCAATGTATTGAAAATAAATAACTAAGCAGGTCTAATCGAAAGTATGAGATGGCACCAAATTCTTCATAAATTCATCTTTTTTTCAAAAAAAAAATCGTGAAACACTTCCCAAATCTTTTACTAAAAAAGTATAAATATTATTTAAATATGCTTGAAATGTCTGAAAATTGCTTTCATTTAACTTGAGGTGTATTGTCTCGGGAACACTTACCTCACTTTTATTACAGGGCTGTTACTACAAATGCCTCATGTAGGAAATTTCAAAACCAAACACTTATATATCAAATTGTGTTCACGGCGAGTGCCTTGCAAGAAGCAAGTTCTGTGCTCTCTTAGACGTAGCCCCTGATTTTTCGGGATCAATGTTTCTTATTTATTTCTCTTTTGTTCATTGGTTGCCCTTCTGTATTCAGTTAGTGTTGCATTCCTTTTGTACTTTAGTCATTTTGTTATTAACTGATCACGAGTTAAAAAAACCCAGCAGCCACACACTTAACTATGTGAATTACATTTTTGTTTTATCATGCATAGTGGTCTTTTGATGTTGTCCCTAGAAACTTAAGTCTTACACTGAATCTATACATTTTGCTTTGAGACCAATATATTTAAAAAAAAATATTAAAACAGCCCTTGCATTTTCAGATTAAGAAAGGGTCTGGGGAACACCCAGAAAGCATGATTTTGCATCATTTGTTATATAGCATCTTGGGCCTTCAGCGGCTCCAAAACCATTCAAAAAAATTTGCCTCGCTCCGCTCGGCGAAACATGTTTGCCAAAACTGTTAAAAGAGGCTAGTTACAACCAAACTTTAATACTGTGTATGTATGCAATATATGTACATACCCAGTTGGGAATATATAAGATTCATTTCTGCAGAGGTGATGATTAATTCTGATTAAATGGTACATAATGACTTGACTATACATGTACTATTTAATACTAGTAATGTAGATTTTAATGGCTAGTATTTATAATTTTATCATATTTTTTTTTCCATTTAAAAGATATTTCAAACACGGTTGTATAAAACTACTTTTAAAAGCGTATTTTATAGTTGCCGTCAACTTTGTGCACGCCGTCTCACTGATATATTAAAAGTCACCCCAGTAAACTATTGGAATTTATAGTAAATTATAGCAAATGTATACACTTTATTCATAGTATATATGTATGTAGTATACAGAAATATTTCCGTGACCGCCGTGGATAGAAAACTATTGGAATTGATAATATATATAAATAGCAAATACACTTTATCTATAGTATATGTATGATCATATAGTATACAGAAAAACGCAAAAAAATAATTATTCTGTCCCAAGTACTTATGCAAATTATGTTTAATTTCAAAACAGGCCTTTAGGGCAGCGGAAGTCTTTTATATTTCTCAAAAAGTCAGTCCGATGTCGGAAACAATATATGGACGCCTATATTTTCGTTTTCCTCCCGAAATAACCCAAACTGAAATACTTTAAGCAAGGATGATAAATGCTAGGACACACCCGCGAAATCGCGGGCATCCAGAGCGTGGTTGAAAGTATGTACAGTGTAAAAAATTAATGACTGGAGAATTTCAGGAAAGGTAATAAAAGTTATAGGTACTTGGGGACAGGACAATTGTTTTTTCTAGCCCGGCTCCTAATTTTTTTCCATCCAAAACTCCTATAATTTTTTTCTATTGATTTCAATAATGTTAGCGTTTATCTGTATATTATGAACATACATTACTATAAATAAAGTGTATTTGCTTTTTACTATCAACTCTCAATTTACTAACCGATCCACGGCGGTCATTGACATATTATATAGACCCTCTCTATATACTAAACTCAGTGACTGCCGTGGATAGTAAATTCGAAAATGATAGCAAATAGCAAATACACGTTATTCATAGTCTTGGTATATACAAAGTACAGACAAAACGCAAACCGGATGTCTAGTCTGACTTATGATTTCGTCCAATGACGGAAAAATATCCGGACGCAGTTTTTTTCGTTTTTCTCCCAAAATAACCCAAACTGAATAATCATAAGAATGGATGACAAATGCGACAATACATGGTACCTATAGGACACAGAGGCATGATGATTAATTTATTGCGGAAGGAAGAGAAGCGACACACAAAATGAGGTCTTCTCGTTTAATAGTATAGATAATCAAATAATTTAAAAATTGTATGTTTTCCGAATATTATAAATATAGTTGTGAAAATAAATGATCAGTTCCTTGCTTTAATGAAAATAAAAAATCTTGCTTCAATAAAGCAGAAAATAAATAATCTGTCCTCTTAGTTTACAAAAATAATTAACCGATCCAAAACAAATCCACCTGCCCCCCCCCCCCCCAGAATATCAAATGGTCGTCCCCTAAATACAAATTATGTTTACAAGAGATCTTTTTATAATACTGTTTAAAGCTGAATGCAGTTTCACACTTTCAATGAAAAAACATCCGGTTTTTTTGGGTAGGTTTTCTATTGCTTAGTCTAAGTTAAGTTGTTTATGTTTTGTTCTGTAGACTGCTGTTTGTCTTTTAATCATTTTTCGATGTTTGCCATGTGTTGTATGGTTATCTTTATAAGTTAACGGGTTGCAAAAGTATGAATTATTTTAAATACTAAGGATTTTCTAATCCCAGGCATGGATTACCTTAGCCGTATTTGGCACAATGTTATGGAATTTTGGGTCCTCAATGAACTTCAACTTTATACTTATTTGGCTATCTAACTTTTTTTATTTGAGCATCACAGATAGGTCTAATGAAGACAGAACGAGCGCCTGGCGTATCAAATTATAAGCCTGTTACCTTTGATAACTATTGTAAATTGTCTTTGACTTGTGAATGATAATAACTTTGGTATAGGATGCCTATTTTTTTAATGGTTGGTATAAGACGAGTCGGGTCAAATGGCATTACTCTTTTATAAAAGAAAAATGAATTAGATTGAGGTTGATTCTAAAGTAACTGATGTCGATTAGATGTAACGATGAAATTCAAAACTGGCCACAATATATTGTCGTGTGTTCAACATTACATTACCAGTGAATAAACCCTTAATCAAATCACAAAAATAAGTTGGAATATCCGAATCGACTGTCAATAATTGAGATACTATGGAAAATAAAAGTAAATGAAGACTGGGTTAGCTATTTAGTGTTATCAAAGTTCCAGGAAACATGGTGATATCTGTAATATCTAAATTAAAAGATCACCAGTACTGCTGACTGAATGGTGTTGTAAATTCTTCCTCATACGAACTGCTGTTGTTCAAATATCAGATCATTTGAAGGTTCGAAGTAAAATGTTGTCATTGTGTGTGATAGGTCAATAGAACAAAGGCATGTTTACGGTCACTAAGATATCATATTGCTTTATAATATGTGTCCTTGTGTGATTACGAAATCCTTTCAAGAACTGATCTGGAATATTGTGTTTTGATAGCAGCATTTTAATGAACAAGATGTAAGCTAAACATTTAAGATGTTGGCATAGTATGTTTTGGAGAATTGGAATTGATAACAGGTACCCCTGAGATTTCGGTGCTTTTTCAGGCAACGGACAAGAGATGGGTAGATTAAAGATCGCCTGTATTTTATTTTGCAGGCTTTGTCAAGACAAGTACTTAATCGAAGGATGATGATTACAGAGATTTATGTAAATGATTTTAATTCCAATTCATTACTTGTTACTGACCAAAAGCATCACCAGAATAAAAACCTTCAAGTTTTAAAAACATATTGTTGTCCGGGTAACATACTAACAAGCAGATAAAAGTATGACCAATTATAAGTTTCATGGTCACTATACCTGTCTGGAAGTAATTGTTGTAACCGAACTGGATAGTATTGAGAATATTGAACTGTACCAGTTTAACTGCACTAGATGATCATTAGCATTTCTACAAATATCGTCTATTCAGTTAATATAAGCAAGGTAAATATTTTTGGAAATTTTAACCCTTGTTATAAAAAAACCCAAAAATCATCGAAAAGAAAGCAGCGATATATACCACGGATATAAATTCTGTAACTTCAAATCATTTCCCTAGATTTATCACAGCAATTTTCATAATAACAATACTAGTATGCATATTTTAATGCCAGCACCGAAGTACTGATTTCCTGGGTTAGTGATACATGTACCTTTAAGTACAAGCAGTTCACAAGCAGAGGTTTGGATCCATGGTTTGAATAATATTAAACGGCACAATTATGATGCACAAGATGCATATTTCTACGTTTAATATATCTTAAGTGATTATCGAAACCAAAATTTAAAAAAATCAAAAATTCTATACAAACGATAAAAATAAAATAAGATAATACATAAGGCGTGTTTGACAGCCAGTATGGTATTTATATCGTTATACATGTTTAGAGAGAGCAGTGATGATCAAAGTGAAGAGGATATTGACACACAATATCGATTTGAAAGTGTCAAATATATTGATGGCATGTTTTATATATTTTTTTTAAGTAATTATTTATTTGTCATTTTCCAGAAAAATATATACTGCTGAAACTAGACTTTAGTCAAGGCATCGTGTTGAAGACTTACTTTGACCTATAATGGTTTACTTTTACAAATTATGACTTGGATGGAGAGGTGTCTCATTTGCACTCATACCACATCTTCTCATGTCTATTTTGATTGCTTGTCTCTGCCAGATGAGACATAATGACATCTCCAAACATATACGTAATTTCTATCTTCCCCTTATTTGTTAAATTATACACAGTGCATTTTATACAACTAATATCTTTCGATATTAGTCATAAATGAACACAAATGCTGATCACAACAACATATTTTGGATACAAAATAATAGATTGGTAGTTTTTACAAATGTGCTATGAAAATGTCAAGGGTGCTATACATTTTCTTGTTCTAAATAGTAAGGACAGTTGTGTAGTCTTTACTTGTAAGCATTTTTTTACTTTTTATATTGGGCGGATAAATTTATGATTAAGCAATGAACTATCCGTTCCTCATATAAATATTGTTTGGAGTATGTCAAGGCAAAAACTTTAAACTTTTTGCAGCTATATGGGAGTTGAATTCTATAATCCTTGGCTTATATGATTTTTTCCTTGTACTCCTGTACTAGTATGACTATCTATGATGAGTTTATTCACACAATAAAACGAAACTTTGAGGACTACTTCAAATTCCGATGCAGGTATTATTGGTATTAAAAAGAAAGTGCAGTATTATTTAAGTAAAGTTAAACAGTGTACTACAGTTGTTTATCTTTAACTTGAAGACTTTCTATAAATATCTAGCAAACCAGACATGAAGTTCATGACAATCCCTAATATGCACTGTATGTTGTGTTTTTTTCCTGTCATTTGTTGATAAGCTATGTGCATGTCTGGCTTCCGGCTGTGCATAAGCTGTTGGGTAAGCTTTTGTAATATTAGATCATAGGTTTCTTAATGAATGTTTATAGAGCAACACGACGGTTGCTTCAAGTGTGTTAGGATTTTACAAAGTTCGTGTACTCTATCAGTCCGCAAATGTGGTTCAAGTTGCATTTTACACAACTGATACTGCATTTTCTTTTTAATAACATTTTATCTACTAATTGAAGTAGCATTTAAAGTTTTGTTTTCATGTGTGAAATACTAGTACATTTACATACATGCACTCAACAAAAATCCGTGTTCGTCTAATCCCTCTTTCTTTTTATATCCTTAGTAAAGTCTGATCCTCTGATTTGTTTCGGTAATAGATATTTCTGACATCATCACAATATGTATTACTTAAATTGCTAAATTTAACTATAAAACATTTTTACATGGACCTTTCTTAAAAAAAAGATTTTTTTATACTATCAAAATCGTAAAAAATGTACTGCTGTTGAATAGACTGACTTCTAATTCGCCGATCGCTTTTCCGTGTGCAGTGACATTAATCACGATACCTTTCGTTGGTACAACGATAACCACATGTACAGCGCAAGTGCGAGGGAGGAAACGTGATACAGGAAAACCTTAACAAACTTCGAAGTTAAAAGATCATGAAAGAAAAAAATTAATACACCAAATCATTCAGCAACTGTTATGACAATGTTGAATTAACAAATAGAAACGCATGGAAAAAATATATGAACAAAATAAGCATCACTATCACCCCTCTTATTTGTTTACGTCATCCATGATTCTTGGCTGATTGTTTATCAATGTTTCGTTCAATTACATTCTGCAAAAAAATGAAAGTTAATTAGCAGGCAAACTTTTCGCATAAGAAATATTGTTTGCCGATTATACATTATGGATTCGTAAAAAATGTACAAAATCGTGACCAAAATAGAGAACCAAGTTTAATATATGTATATATAATACATACATATAATAAAAAAAAAACCGAACTCTTGTGGAAATTCAAAACGAAAAGTCCTTTATCAAATAGCAAAATTAAAAGCTCAAACACATCAAACGAATGGATAACAACTGTCCTAAAAAGGATTGCGAACAAGTTTGATCTAAGCTCCTCCTCCGTTGAAGGTTTTTCCTTGTGATATGATATCAAAACTATTTTCTAATCCTAAGATATACGTTCGATATAATTTGCACAATGGTATTTACATAAAATCAGATATATAATAGTGAGAGATTTGGATGTTTAGCTAGCTATAAAACCAGGTTTAATCACACCTTTTTCTTCTTCGGAAAATGAATGTACCAAATCAGGAATTAGAAAATTGTTTTTCACTCATTCCATTTTTTTATCATTTAATTTTGCAATTTGTACTAACTTTACTTTTTGAATTTACCTTTTGAGTTCGCTATTCTTGTTTTACTGTTTGTTCATAATTAAAAATTAAAACTGTGAATTTTAAAAGGTGAAAAAAATGTATATAATGCCATACTAATTTGTTTTAAATGTTCGTTTCAGAAATTGGAGTCGGGCTAATGCTTCGAATTCATTTATGTTTCTTTTTTATATTTTCAAACACCTTGATCAAAAACAATCCATGATATTCAATACAAGTTCGTTGAGTATACATTTATAGGCTTCAAAACTGCACTAACAATTTAGTACTTCCATTCAAACAAAATCTTATCAAATAATACCACTTAGGTCATATGTCTTGCAAGTCTTTGTTTTAACCATCTGTTTATTTCCCTAGATACATTCTTAATAAAGTCATATCCTGTGTGATTCGAAGGAAAAGTCTCGCGGTAAGTACTTTTACGTATACAAGACAGGTTAACCTTTCTAAATCGTACGTAGTACTACGCCGTTTCAAAATTACCTCAGTTATTTAGTTTGTAGTGACTGTGTTTTCTAGAAAAAAGGAGGGAGTTTTATTTTCATTTCAATTTCATTTATAAGTTTGATATGTTTTCCCTTTTGATACTATCATTTGGGTTTCAGTTACTGAAACGTTTTTATTATTTCTATGACATAAAGAGAGAACTAACATGGAACCGCCTCGTGTCCAGCAAAGATAAGCGCCATATGTTCTGAAGGTCACCAATAATCCTAGACTGTGTACGGAAATAAAATACAATAGTAAAAAAACAAAGTTATTCATTAGACCTGGGAATATATTATGAAGCAAATAAGACTGAAACGCGATACTGTTTTTTTTTTAATTCTCTTTAATGAATTGATTGTTTTTCATGTCTCAGTAATACTCTCTATTTCGATGTCACCCAAAGTATGCTCAGGGTGCTTATATTAACTGAGTTTGCAGGGGTGGCTTTAACATAAAACAAGTGGATACATATTTCTAACCCAAATTCATATACTTATTTATTCGAAAACATATCTACCCATACATATATTTGTTACGAAAATCATCGCCTAATTAGATTTTTCCAAGCTAGCAGATATACAATTGACATCTAAATTATAATGCTATCAACATGAGATAATTCTTAAAGATATGCCAGTCAACAATAGCAATGATACAAGGCAATGTATTTTACATATATAATGAAATTGGATACACTGTGCCAAGATAAATGATTGCTTAATTGGTCTTATATTTACAAAGTGTTTTTCTTATCAGAACCTTTGATTAAAAAATAATACACGGTTTTGTTTGGTTTTTTTTGGGGGGGGGGGAGATTTTGTATTTGAAGAAAATCGTATTTTCACCTAAAAATTCAAAAATCGATACTAGAACTTACAACTGTAAATCTAAACATTGTGTGCTTAAAATTTTGAATGCTTTCGCTGACATTTGAATACTTAATTCTCATCTTAGAACTAAGTGCTGAATTTTGTCATCATTTTCCGCAAAATTGATTTGATTCTTGTGTTCTATAACACTATATTTTTTAACTTTCCAATTTTGTCAGATTCTTTTACTCATAACTCGTTGGAAGTACTTAATAAATTGCATGCTTATAGTGGTGATTTTGAATCTGTTCAAAGTTTTGATTTTTCTACCCTGTATACCACATTGCCTCACATTCTCATTAAGAAAAAAATTCACACACCTAATTAAATGGGCATTCAAAAAATCAGAATGTGAATATATATGTTCAAACTCTTTTAGGTCATTTTTTAGTAGCAATAAACAAAAAAACTATGTTAATTGGACATGCTTTGATACTATATATGCCCTTGAATTTTTACTAGATAACATTTTTGTTCGCTTTGGGGATTCCGTATATCGTCAGATTATCGGAATTCCAATGGGGACTAACTGTGCACCACTTATTGCGGACCTGTTTTTGTATTGTTATGAGTTACAATTTATGACAAAATAAGCAAAGACCCATCGAAACAACATCTGATAAACAAATTTAATAATACTTTTAGATATTTGGATGATATTTTGGCTCTCAATAATGACGACTTCAGTATGTATATTAATGAAATTTATCCTGTTGAACTTACTTTAAATAAAGCTAATACTAACAATGACCACTGCCCCTTTCTCGATCTTGATATCTATATCACTAATGGAAAGCTGAATACTAAAATTTATGATAAAAGGGATGATTTTTCATTTCCTATCGTTAATTATCCGTTTTTAGATGGTGACGTTCCCTTGTCACCATCTTACGGTGTTTATATATCTCAACTTGTACGATTCGCTCGTGTATGTAACAATGTTTTAGATTTTAACGAGAGAAATTTATGTATTACTGAAAAATTATTACACCAGGGTTTTCGATATCACAAACTAGTCAAAACATTTACTAAATTTTATCATCGGTATAAAGACATCATTCGTAAATATAGCTCAACATGCAGACTTCTAATACGTTCAGGTATTTCACATCCAATTTTTTATGGAAATATTCTTTATAAAGCACAAAGGTGTCAGTATTCACCTCAGAAACTTACAAAACCTTTGAATAGACTTATTAAGAAGGGATATAATTACGATACTGTTGTCAAGTCATTAAAGATTGCATATTTTGGCGTTAATATTGAGTCACTGATAAGGTCTTTGCATCGGAACTAAACACATTTATTCTAAAAACAGTTGTTGGCATGACACGGGTTATGTTCTTCTCATATATGTTATGATGGTATGATACTAAACCCCTAACGGGAAGGATTGTGCCTGATGTTCATATGATGAAATCATAATCTTTCAGTCAGTTTAATTGAAGTCTGGAGCTGGCATGTCAGTTAACTGCTAGTAGTCTGTTGTTATTTATGTATTATTGTCATTTTGTTTATTTTCTTTAGTTACATCTTCTGACATCAGACTCGGACTTCTCTTGAACTGAATTTTAATGTGCGTATTGTTATGCGTTTACTTTTCTACATTGGTTAGAGGTATAGGGGGAGGGTTGAGATCTCACAAACATGTTTAACCCCGCCGCATTTTTGCGCCTGTCCCAAGTCAGGAGCCTCTGTCCTTTGTTAGTCTTGTATTATTTTAATTTTAGTTTCTTGTGTACAATTTGGAAATTAGTATGGCGTTCATTATCACTGGACTAGTATATATTTGTTTAGGGGCCAGCTGAAGGACGCCTCCGGGTGCGGGAATTTCTCGCTACATTGAAGACCTGTTGGTGACCCTCTGCTGTTGTTTTTTATTTGGTCGGGTTGTTGTCTCTTTGACACATTCCCCATTTCCATTCTCAATTTTATTTGCAAAAGAATGTTTTTCATTTGATTATTTATCAGCTCATCATATTTCATAATAAATTTGAGTTCAAACTTGTGTATCGTTTCTTTTGTTGACTAGTAAAATATCCTAAAACAAGATAATAGACCCAAGAAGATGTGGTATGAGTGCCAATGAGACAAATCTCCATCCAAGTCACAATTCATAAAAGTAAACCATTATAGTTCAATGTACGGTCTTCAACAAGATAAACATATATTTCATATATATGTATATATATATATATACGAGTCTAAATTGAAAACTACGTTCAACCTATGATTGCGTTGGAAAAAAACCGCAATTTTTATACGTGTGCATGGAAAACAAATTTCGTTGTAAAAGGGTCTAAATACAGCACAAACAACATTTTCCAAAAGACCAAAAAAAGTGAAAAAGTATATTTAAACAAAACGCATTTGACTAACAGGTCGAACAACTGATGTTCTTTAACCCTGCTGACCGCCATTGGCGATTGCCAAATAAAATTGATCACAAGATGTAACAAAATGGATCTTAATATAAATTTAATACTAAACAGAAAACAACTAACTTATGGCCACGATGTTATGCCACAAACGTAAGGTGTCAATATTTTTTTTGTACACCAGATCCGGATTTCGACAATAAATGTCTCTTCAGTGATGTTAGGGATCGAAACGGTATTTGGAAGGCCATATAAAAAGTACCCTCATTTTTAGATAGACTCTTGAATTTTAAGAGTCAATATAGGATGAACAGATCATATAAACCGGAGGTAAAATATGATACAAGCCCAAACGAAAAAATAATAAACGAGTTTAAATTGAAAACTACGTTCAACCTATGATTGCGTTGGATAAAAACCGCAATTTTTATACGTGTGCATGTAAAACAAATTTCGTTGTAAAAGGGTCTAAATACAGCACAAACAACATTTTCCAAAAGACCAAAAAAAGTGAAAAAGTATATTTAAACAAGACGCATTTGACTAACAGGTCGAACAACTGATGTTCTTTAACCCTGCTGACTGCCATTTGGCGATTGCCAAATAAAATTGATCACAAGATGTAACAAAATGGAACTTAATATAAATTTAATACTAAACAGAAAACAACTAACTTGTGGCCACGATGTTATGCCACAAACATAAGGTGTCAATATTTTTTTTGTACACCAGATCCGGATTTCGACAATAAATGTCTCTTCAGTGATGTTAGGGATCGAAACGGTATTTGGAAGGCCATATAAAAAGTACCCTCATTTTTAGAAAAAGTACCCTCATTTTTAGATAGACTCTTGAATTTTAAGAGTCAATATAGGATGAACGGATTATATAAACCGGAGGGAAAATATGATATAAGCCCAAACGAAAAAATATAAACGAGTTTAAATTGAAAACTACGTTCAACCTATGATTGCGTTGGATAAAAACCGCAATTTTTATACGTGTGCATGTAAAACAAAATTCGTTGTAAAAGGGTCTAAATACAGCACAAACAACATTTTCCAAAAGACCAAAAAAAGTGAAAAGGTATATTTAAACAAGACGCATTTGACTAACAGGTCAAACAACTGATGTTCTTTAATCCTGCTGACTGCCATTGGCGATTGCCAAATAAAATTGATCACAAGATGTAACAAAATGGATCTTAATATAAATTTAATACTAAACAGAAAACAACTAACTTGTGGCCACGATGTTATGCCACAAACATAAGGTGTCAATATTTTTTTTGTACACCAGATCTGTGACTGTTAGTCAAATGCGTCTTGTTTAAATATACTTTTTCACTTTTTTTGGTCTTTTGGAAAATGTATATATATATATATATTTACGAAAGCAAATTTACAGATCTAACATTGTTGGGTTGATGTTTAGACGAGTTGTATATATATATATATATATATACAACTCGTCTAAACATCATATATTATATATATACTGGTTGTCGTTTGTTTATGTGTTACATATTTGTTTTTCGTTCATTTTTTTTTTTATATAAATAAGGCCGTTAGTTTTCTCGTTTGAATTGTTTTACATTGTCTTATCGGGGCCTTTTATAGCTGACTATGCGGTATGGGCTTTGCTCATTGTTGAAGGCCGTACGGTGACCTATAGTTGTTAATGTCTGTATCATTTTGGTCTCTTGTGGACAGTTGTCTCATTGGCAATCATACCACATCTTCTTTTTTTTATATGGTCCTGTAACTGTTTTCGTTCGTCAGAAAGACAATATCATTACAATGATTGCTGTCTGTTTGGGATTTTTTTCGATATTAATATGTACTGTTGACAAATGACAATGGAGGATAAACGGTTATGATAAAGCAACAAAGATATGGACTAAAAACTAACAATCTAGAGATCAATCTCTGTTCTTTTGCTTTTTGTGGGTTTTTTTGCTGTGCATCTACTGATTTTGTGTCATGAATAGATACCCTATATCCTTTCTTTTCGACTAGTTTTACATTATAAGGGTTGGATAATTGTGAGTTGGCTCAATTCTTCAATGTTACATTACATTAGAAGATTGACTAAATGTTATGTTTTTTCCGAAAAAATCGCGTCTGGAGTATCAAATTATAAGCCTGGTACCTTTGATAACTACTTGCTTACTCTTTAAGAAATGCGTTTGTAAGCCTGTTCAGTGGTTGTCGTTTGTTGATGTGGTCATGTGTGTTTCTCGTTCCTCGTTTTTATATAGATTAGACAGTTAAATTTCTTGTTTGAATTGTTTAACACCAGGCATTTTTGGGTCCTTTATAGTTTATACATTGTGAGTTGGAGGGAGAGTTGTTTCATTGGCCCTCATACCACATCTCCTTATTTCTATTTATTTAACAAATATCATTTATTTAGTATACGACATAATGAAAAACATTTTCTTGTTACAGATGGGCAACCATATCATTGCTGGTATTTTAGCTGTGGTTTTTGTAAGGTAAAATCAGCTTTAGTTTAGATCTATTTTGACATTCTGCATGTTCTGTTTATACTTTTTTGTTTCAAGTGTTCATAGTTCATAATGATGATGGTAATGTATACGCAACAGTACAAAGTGGAATTCCGTAGCATCTAGAAACTGCTAAGTACAAATTGGAATTCCAATATCTACTAGTACAGATTGAAATTTTGATTTGTACTCATTATAAGAAATAGAATTCGGAATATTTACTATGATCTACTATTGAAAATTGGGAAATCCAGATTTGTTCAAGGAGTATTCTGAATTGTACTAAATTTCAAATAGAATCCATGATATTACTAAATAAGTATGATTCTTTTTTTCACGGTGTCTTTTTAATTATTTTTTTATAATTTTACTGATGCACTCGTTTAGTAGTCTATCTTAATTCAAACAAAAAAATATGAAATACATAACATGCTTTTTATTTATAATAATATGCATTAACTTGCTAATACCTTTTTTTTTTTTTTTTTTTTTCTTCTTTTTTTTGGGGGTTCGGGTTTTGGGTGGGGGGTATTTTGATAAACAAACAAATTTGACTTTACTACCTAAACAGAGTTCAGGAAAAGACACTTTTATTAATTTTACACATTTTTTGACATTATAGAAAATTTAATAAATATTGAATAGATTTTGTATCGACCTAGTACATTGTAGTACAAACCTCGATATCCTTATTTTTACCAATAGATATTACAATTCTGAACTGTTCTGAATTTTAATTCGTCTAAATCAAAACAGTGAAAAAGCCAAAATAAAGTACGAAGCATTAAGGACCCAAAAGGTTTTGCCTTTGTCAAATTGAGCACTTGTATGTGTTAAAGAGACGTAAAATTAGATAAAGATGAGCGAATACGTTTAAAAAAAAACGTGTTAAAAATATTTGTAGTATTGTTGCACATCCTGGAAGACCTGCCTTACAAGACAGTCCACAGGCTCGAGTTATTTTTCAAGCAGCTGAAAGAAATCGGACAGATGATGGTTTCATCACACCAGAGGAATTTAAGGACATCTTTGCCACGTTTGATATCAATAGTGAGTTCTATTAAACTTCTGTTATATAGATACAATAGATAAGCGTTGATTATTGAAAAAAAAACATGAGTCCATAGGCACACAAATGAAATAATTGAATACATTTAGTGAGTCCATGGTTATTTTCAACATCTTTAATCAATTAGGGATTTTGTATTAATTTAAAAAATAGTTCTAAAACTGTAGCATATACGTTAAAACTGTGAAATGTCGTGACCATCATAGCATTTTATGGACCTGTCGATATGGATCACTGCCTATTGAGACTGGACGTAACACCGGTATACAAATAATTTATATAGCTGTGATCTGATTTCCAATGTCAGATACCAAATAAGTCAAAACACGTCACTAGAGGCCACCGTAGAGCATTAAACCATGAGCATATCCCATAGCAAGCATGAAAGGCACCGAAATGTCAAATGTAAAACCATATATATTTTCAGCAATTCGTTATAATATATGGTTTTAAATTCTTGTTTATTATGTATTGTAATGATACTCATGTTTGGTTTGCATGCATCTTATGTTTATGTTTTTAACGTGTAGGCAGATAACTATGTAAACTTTAAAACCTTTTTGAATGTATAAATCAATTTGAATGCGTATTTGAAAATTTTTGATATCATTTGATAACTTTTATTAGTCTATTATACAGTTTTTTATTTTATTTTGCAAATGATGAAAGCGTCTCCTTTGTCTTAAAGGCAGGAATCTGATATGATTTTAATACACCATCACAAATTGGTTCAACGTTATGGAATATTTGTATCACAGATAACGACAGATATGTTTTATTACTCATTACCACCCGTCCTGTACCTAGAATGTAACATACCGAATTATATTTAGCGCTGGGTTTGTAATTGCATGAATAACACGACATGTGTAACATGTAGAGCCGGATCGGCCTACCCTTCCTTATCACCTGAGATCACTCCATGGTTTTGATGGTATTCGTTTTGTTGAAGTATATGTTTTCTATGTTGTCTTTTATAGATTGTTGATTATCTTTTGGTTAGTTTTTCGTGTTTTGCCATGACATTTTGCCAGTTCATTTCGACTTTTATTGTAGTTTATGAGTTTGAGCACTTCTCAAAAATTCCTTTCACCAGCAACATTACACTTGGAGTTTTAGAAGCAAGGATAGTAACAGAAAGTTTGCAATGGGCACCTTAAAGAGTTATTGCAAGGGTTCTGTAAAATAATGTGCATATAGCGTGAAAATGTCTTTATTAGAGTTGTCTGCATTCACGTCTGCATCCTGTCCAAACTGGTTGTAACTTTATTCGTCCCACTCAGGTAGCAATACACAGTTAGAAGTTTAGTTTCGCATTATGGCCCCTGTGAATTTTTTAAATATGAAAGTTTTTGTACAATAAAATTGATTTTTAGATAATTGAAGAATAATATAGCCTTCTTAGTGGGTTTATATGAACATTTTGATTATTTTTAACATGTTTTATAGGCCATTTATATGATTGACAGTCCGTATTTTCCTATCCGTACCGTTCATAGGTCCATAAATTATTGTAGTGTTTATCAACAAAGATTTTGCGCTCGATCTTTTCAATTCAATTTTATGGAAAAACGAGCAGATAAGCATATGATTTTTTTTGGACCACTTGATAGATATAAACCTATGGATTCAGGAAAGGTATCACTGTAATTGATTGAAATTTTCCTTTAGACCAAATTTTGGAGACTTTTGTGACATGTTCACCCCCCTTTTTTGCTATATTTTGTATCTAAGAAATGCAGATTGTTGCCATGGTTACACCCAAGAGGGATTATATTTCACCCTTATGACCATTAGAAATGAAATCTATGGAAGATTCTCTTTCTATAAGTATATACATGCATAACACACATATAAAGCCTTCTTTGTTAGACAGGAGGGGAAAGAGGATGTTTAAAAATTATGAGTGTCAATTTTAAGTTTTTTTCCTAACTGTGTATTGCTACCTCAGCCCTACTTTGTCATTGGATTAACTGCCAGTCGGTAAAGTACCGGAATGATCATATTTATCTACCCAAGGGTGTTCGATAGGGTTCCAGACAGAATCGGAACAGAAACGATACCGCTTATATCTATGATAATAACTATTGTTTTACAAACAATTAATTGTGAATTTACAGCGGATGGTGAGGTCACTGAAAAGGAGTTCTTATTTATTTGGAAAGATCGGCAACTAGGAGACTTATCGGCAGCCTCTAGTTTTTTCCATCACATTGACACAGATAGAGACAATTTATTGTCAGAGATTCCTGATATGTCCAGAACATTCTACTACTTCGACTCAAATCGTAAGTGCTAACAAAATGTTCATGCCTAATTTTCAACTGGTTCAGTTGCAACGCGACTGAACACGAAAATATACTAAAGCGGAAAAAAGTTTTGTGTTGAATTAAGAAATGAAGAGAAGTAGTTTGATTGCCAATATGAAAACTGTTCACCACAGAGCAAAGGACGAATGATTGGTTTCACCTGTTAAAAAAGTATACCCTCCCCTTTAATTTTTCTCATTTTTTCTATAAAAGATTAGCAGTAATATAACATTTATATATGTGCTTGATGTAAAAATAACATATCACAAAATGAAAGCATTAAACGTCTTACTTAATTTTTCTCTTAAAAGGAACGTTTGAAGCAAATTATATCTGAAATTAGATTTGCAATACTGTTGCAAGTTATCAAAATCAATGAAACGACCACTGTACATTAAACCTGGATTTTATAGATAAAGCGACAATTTTTTTACCAAGAATCTGATTACCCTTCCTTCAGATCACCCCTTTTTGTGGGCTTCATGTTGCTCATTATATAGCTTTGTATGTTGTGTTTTGTGTACTGATGTTTGTCTGTTGGTCGTTTTTCGGTTGTTTTTTTTGCCTTGGTTTTGTCAGTTTGTCTTCGTCTTAAGAATATCAATATCCCTTCTTAGTTTACACGAAGCTGCTTTCATTTTCAAAAATCGTACTGATCTTTTATTTTGTATACTTTCAGAGGATGGAAAAATCAGCCTGGTCGAATTTGTCATCGTTTGGATCAATCTATCTCACTGATATTATCAAATCCACACTATACACAACAATTTTGTTCTACTATTTTATAATTATTATTATATTTCAGGCAAATCTGATATTGAAAATATGCAATAAATCAAGCACAGGGCTTTCAATTATATTTTACTGGTGGATTCATATTATATCACCCTAGAGATACAACAAAAGTGATGACATTTCATCTTTTTGTTCTCCTACAATCAAAGCTATCGAAAGGGTAAACATTCTTCCTTTTTTCAAAATTATCAATATTCGGTGCATCAAAATATCAAATTACCAAAGTCGTATTTGTGATCAAATGAAAATGAACACAGCCTTGTATGGGGTGACTTAAATAGTATTGATGTCGAATTTATAAATTAGCATTACATTGTTGGAATTTGTCTTTGTATTTCTTTGGCTGTATTTTTTGGTGCAAAAGATGTGTTTTTCTGATTCTTCTAACGTTTACGTAGTAACTAAACACACTAATTTCCCACAAATGGCACTTATAAAACTTCAAGATTTCGTTTTTCCGATCATACAATAAAGATAAAAAATTGGAAGTTTTTAATTTGAATGTGAAAATAAAAAGTAAACCCGTAATCGTCAATGTTTCAAATAAAACATAAAAAAGACATAACAGATGTATTTCTAGCCTTCAATGGAGACAATCTCATTTTAATCCTCCAAACTTTTAAAATGTGTGAAACTTAAAATTTCCGAAATGGTAGTTTCATAAATAAAATTACTATGAGACATAATGAACACTATAACTCGGTTTTGATAATTTTGTCGAGACTCAAGACCCAAAATTTTAACTGATTTCGCGATGAGGAAAGGAAATCGTATCTCAAGGATTCATATAATATCAAGGCTATTTTCTTCGATCACTATATTGAATACCTAAACTACATAAGTGTCCTTACAAACAACGGTATATTGCTGGGTCTTCCAAGTGCTCCACGAAACCTCTTTCCAAATTATTAACATCTATTTTATCATCAATCAAAGCCGGGCTTCAACGTTATTGTGACACTGCCTATTCTAGAGGTGGCGTGAATCAGATGTAGATACTAAAAAATTCAAAAGATCTTTTAGAGTACATACAATCTAACTCTCTTTCATCTTGTAATAGTTTCAAAACATTTGACTTTTCTACACTTTACACAAGTATTCCACATTCCAAACTAAAAGACAAATTGAAGGAGTTGGTATTGCTTAGTTTCATAAAAAAGAATGGCCAACGTAGAAACAAGTATCTTGTCTTAGGGAGGGATAAATCTTACTTTGTAAAGGATCACTCTGAAACTGACATTATCAAGATGCTTGATTTCTTGATTGACAACATGTTTGTTACGTTCGGAGGACAAGCTTTTCAACAGACTGTCGGCATTCCAATGAGAACCAATTGTGCCCATGATTTTTTTTTTTTGCTTAAATGCGGGATGTGAATATATTAGTTTCATTCGTTATTCAGCTCACAGGCGCTTGTACCCTTTTTTATTTTTTCATTTCTTGATTGACAACATATTTGTTATGTTTATAGTACGCGTTTTTCAACAGAATGTCGTCATTTCAATGAGCACCAATTGTGCCCCTCTTCTTGCCGACTTGTTTCTTTATTATTATGAGGCTGACTTCATAGAAGAACTTCTTAGGAAGAAAGATAATAAGTTAGCAATATCCCTTAACTTTACTTTCCGCTATATAGATGATGTTCTCTCACTAAATAATTCAAAATTTGGTGACTATGTTGAACGCATCTATCCCATCGAACTAGAGATAAAGGATACAACAGGTACAGTTAAGTCGGCCTCATATCTTGGCTTGTATCTAGAAATTGACAATGAGGGACAGTTGAAGACAAAACTTTACGACATAAGAGATGATTTTTGCTTTCCAATTGTGAAATTTCCATTTCTAAGTAGCAGCATCCCAACAGCACCTGCATACGGGGTATATATCTCCCAATTGATACGATATTCCCGTGCTTCTATTTCCTATCATGATTTTCTTGATAGAGGGTTGCTGCTCACAAGGAAGCTATTAAACCAAGAGTTCCAAATGGTGAAGTTGAAATCACCCCTTCGTAAATTTTACGGACGCCATCACGAGTTGGTTGACCGTTATGGAATAACACAGATGGTATTGAATATGTTCTTTACGTCGTAACTACAATCCCCTTCCCTTTCATGAATGTGACCTACCGAATTAGACTACTTACCGGATTTGTTATAACATGAGCAACACGACGGATGCCACATGCGGAGCAGGATCTGCGTACCCTTCCGGAGCACCTGAGATCACCCCTAGTTTTTTGTGGGGTTCGTGTTGCTTATTCTTTAGTTTTCTATGTTGTGTCATGTGTACTGTTGTTTGTATTTTTCATTTTTAGCCATGGCGATGTCAGTTTATTTTCGATTTATGAGTTTGACTGTCCCTCTGGTATATTTCGTCCCTCTTTTTGTGATAAAATCATTACCTCATAAACAATTTATCCAAGTCAATTTTCAAGACGTAGAAGAAAATTATTTCTACATATTAAAATTGTGTACTTTTTTCAACGAATATTGAATGATCTTTAAAAATCATGAACAAAATCTATTGTTCATCTATAGATTTCGTATTACATGACGTCATACATTATCTATACACACCAAACTTTGAGAACATTGTATTCACTTTACAAAGAAAGTAGGTTAAAATCAGTACTTTTCCAAATTTAATCTTATCATAGACACGGTATTTCAGAGTTCATAGCCGCTATCAAGTGAGTGTTATACATATAGGTATAAGAACAATGTTAATTATTCACATTATTTGCAACTCGAGTATCAGGTAAATCTATAATAATAACAACAATTGTAAAACTTGTAATAATCGTACTAATAAAAGCTTTCAAAATGCAGAAAACTCGATACATTGTCTTATTCAAATACATTTTGGAGAAACCGAAGTTTAGATTATGACCAAACGGAACGGACTGCAATCAATATTTCCTATATCAATTCAATTCAATTCAAATCTTTATTGCCATAAAACTACATATTTATAGTATGTGACACAACATAACAAAATGAAAATAAAAAAATAACAACAAGATCATTAATATACACAATAAAAGTAAATATTTTAAGAGACACCTGTCCTCAATTCAATAGACTGTTTTAAAAAGGATCCTAGCTTATTTACCTGAATGTGTGAAATTGGGTTGAGTATATATGTTATTTATCTATGTCATTTAAATTTATAAAGTGGATATTCTCATTTATCAAAAAATCAAAATAAACTTTTCTATTATTATGGTTTCTATTACAATATAAAAAGAAATGAATTTCATCTTCGTTGTTCTGTATATCCTCTGCCAAATGTGAAACGACCAGAAGTGAATATGCAATATTACGTCAAATGAGACGTGTATCGTTGTTGTTTAAAAATAATTTCAGCAGCAACTGCGCAGTCCATAATTTTGTATAGAAAATCCCAAAGAATAGCAAGTGCACAACTGCATTCCCCGTAGATGCCTCTGTTTGTTTAAATAATAAACAGTCTGACACTAGCATACATTTCAAAGTCCATGTTTTTGTATAGGAAACCCAAAAGATCACTCAGATCAAAATTAAAGCAGGTTTATAATTTCGTGACCTTGTTATTAAGAATGCATGGAAACATGGTCAAAATTTGGCCAGCTGTTTTCAAGGACTTTCTGGTTAACAAAGTCAAACACGACACAATATATTACAAAGGAGGGACGAAAGATACCAAAGGGACAGTCAAACTCATAAATCTAAAACAAACTGACAACGCCATGGCTAAAAATGAAAAAGACAAACAGAAAAACAATAGTACACATGACACAACATAGAAAACTAAAGAATAAACAACACGAACCCCACCAAAAACTAGGGGTGATCTCAGGTGCTCCGGAAGGGTAAGCAGATCCTGCTCCACATGCGGCACCCGTCGTGTTGCTTATGTGATTACAAATCCGGTAAATAGTCTAATTCGGTAGGTCAAATTCATGAAAGGGAAGGGGATTGTAGTTACGAAGTGAGGAACATATCCGATATCATTTGTGAAATGGTTATTCCATAACGGTCAACCAACTCGTGATGGCGTCCGTAAAATTTACGAAGAGATGATTTCAACTTCACCATTTGGAACTCTTGATTTAATAGCTTCCTTGTGAGCAGTAACCCTCTATCAAGAAAATCATGATAGGAAATGCAAGCACGGGAATATCGTATCAATTGAGAGATATATACCCCGTATGCAGGTGCTGCTGGAATGTTGCTACTTAGAAATGGAAAGTTCACAATTGGAAAGCTGAAATCATCTCTTTTGTCGTAAAGTTTTGTCTTCAACCGACCCTCATTGTCAATTTCTAGATGTAAGTCAAGATATGAAGCTGACTTAACTGTATCTGTAGTATCCTTTATCTCCAATTCGATGGGATAGATGCGTTCCACATAGTCACCAAATTTTGAATTGTTTAGTGAAAGAACGTCATCTATATAGCGGAAAGTAGAGTTAAAGGATATTGCTAACTTCTTATCTTTCTTCCTAAGAAGTTCCTGCATGAAGTCAGCCTCATAATAATAAAGAAACAAGTCAGCAAGTAGAGGGGCACAGTTTGTTCCCATTGGTATGCCGACAGTCTGTTGAAAAACACGTCCTCCGAACGTAACAAATATGTTGTCAATCAAGAAATCAAGCATCTTGATAATATCGGTTTCAGAGAATTTTTTGTTTGAATCAGAGTGATTCTTTACAAAGTAGGATTTATCCCTCCCTAAGACAAGATACTTGTATCTACGTTGGCCATTCTTTTTTATGAAGCAAAGTAATACCAACTCTTTTAATTTGTCTTTAAGTTTGGAATGTGGAATACTTGTGTAAAGAGTAGAGAAGTCAAATGTTTTAATACTGTTACAAGATGAAAGAGAGTTAGATTGTATGTACTCTAAAAGATCTTTGGAATTTTTAAGTATCCACATCTGATTCACGCCACCTCTAGAATAGGCAGTTTCACAATAACTTTGAAGCCCGTCTTTGATTGCTGATAAAATGGATGTTAATAATTTAGAAAGAGGTTTTGTGGAGCACTTGGAAGACCCAGCAATATACCGCTGTTTGTAAGGACACTTATGTAGTTTAGGTATCCAATACAGTGATGGAAGATCCAGTTCTTCATCTTTGGTTGAAATACCAAAGGAACAAAGAACAGACCTATGATTATCCAGGATTTCCTCTTTGGTAAGTGTCGTGAGGGTATATGTTGAGTTTCCAAGTGAATTGTCTATTCCTAATTCGTTTATCAAGCAATTAATGCGGTGTCGATATAGACGTCAATCGGCACGAAAAACAAATGCAAAAAATAAGCGTCAATATTTTTTTTAAGTTGATACCAAAATAGTCAACTTAAAATTGCTAAGAGAACTAGTAGTTTAAATGATTAAGCAATACTTACTCAACCAAAAACCTAGGGATAAATTCAAGTGCTTCAGAAGTATAATCGATTCCTGTTCTATTAGTGTCAATCGTCGTGCTGATCATAACACATACAAATATTGTGGTAGGAACAAAGAACGGATTGTAGTCATCGGATTAACGTGGTTACATATTATATATTACTATATGCTTCTCTGCTTCACAGTATAGGGTATAAAAATAAAGTACATGATTTCTGAAAGACTGACCGATAAATATGTTTCTGGTTAAACTAGACGCATTTCAAAATACTAAAAAGTAACATAACAAAAATACTAAACTCCGAGGAAAATTCAAAACGGATAGTCCCTTATCAAATGGCAAAATCAAATGATAAAACACATCAAACGAATGAACAACAACATTTATATTCCTGACTTGGAACAGGCATTTTCAAATGTAAAAAATTGTGGATTGAACCTGGTTTTATAGCGCTAAACCTGTCACTTGTATGACAGTCGCATCAAATTCAATTACATTTACAACAATGCGTGAACAATACAGACATAAAAGGTAATATTGTCAAAATAGGGGTACAGCAGTCATCACCGTGTCACAACCTCACCTGTTTATATGTAGATATGCCTTTCTCAATAACTGAAATGTTGGTGGCAGTACTTTAAAAGAGTAGATTTTATTACAAAAATAACATAAACATTAAAGGATGACACAATGTTTGTTGAAAGTTATCGAATCAAATACAACCATCTTCAAACATAGCATTAAAATAGTAGATACTCTTTAAAATAGTTATCAAAGGTACCAGGATTATAATTTAGTACGCCAGACGCGCGTTTCGTCTACATAAGACTCATCAGTGACGCTCATATCAAAATATTTATAAAGCCAAACAAGTACAAATTTGAAGAGCATTGAGGATCCAAAATTCCGAAAAGTTGTGCCAAATACGGCTAAGGTAATCTATGCCTGGGATAAGAAAATCCTACATTAACCTTATAGAAGCAGAATCTTAATTGTGTCGTTTGATTATTTCAGTCGAAGATCATGGCAAAACTACTGATGACCTTCGTAGCAGTATTTGCAGTTTCCATGTGAGTTTCTTACTTTACCTTAAAAACATAATCATTTGATTGTCCATTAAAGAATTAAACAAATGAACTCCGTCCCATTTTCGTCTCCACACTCTAACTTAAGTTTTCCTGATTCAAATTTTATAAAACTCACACACTTTTAATGAAACCACAATATGCAGACAGGCGAATTTGGGAAACAAGTCATTAACCGTTCTACAGAAATCATGCATTTTTTTTTTTAAACTTGGATAATTGCAAAGCTTGATTAAGAGCAGCCGTGTCCTCTGGCAAATTTTTCTTTTCTTTTTTTTTTTAATATTATTTCGCAATCAAGACAGATTCGGAGATCTCGGTTTAAATAAGGTCAACTTTAGACTCTGATAATGTATTTGCTGCACAATTTTATGTCTTTGCATTTTACTATTTTTAGAGCAATTGTTTTGGGTAACCCTGGAACTACTATAGAAGACAGTGAAGAAGCTAGACATTTATTTCATTTAGCAGACAAAAATCATGACTTCCTGTTAAATCCTGACGAAATGCATTCCGTCTTTTTAGACTTCGACTTAAATAGTAAGTATATTTTGATAAGTTTTGAAACTAACTGTATACCCTTCCAGAGTACCTAGAGTATATGGACTTTTATACATACATTAGGTCGTTCGTTTTCTCGTTTGACTTGTTTTGCATATGTCATTTCTGAGCCTTTTATAGCTGATTATGCTGTTTGGACTTTTCTCATGGTTGAAGGCCTTACGGGGACCCATAGTTGTTAATTTCTGTGTCATTTGGTCTCTTATGGCGAGTTGTCTCAATGGCAATCATACCACATTTTTTTGAAAATATTTATTGGGTTTAGTGATACGTATGCAATCTTTTTGTGTGTAATGTTTTGACTATTCAAAATAGTCACTTCTAATATATATAAGTTCAGAAGTATTGCTGAAACCCGGTATTCTGCATGTATTTGCATGGAATTCAGACAATAAGTCAGAGAACATGTGTTGCCCCATATCCACTGTCCCTATCAAAAGTTGTTCAGATACCACTGCTTTTACTACAGAAAGTATATATGTCACCATTCATCTAACTCTGTTTCTTACAACAGATGATACACATATCTATGTGGACGAATTTATCAACGATTGGTTAACGGGCAATTTGGGAACAGCATTAGAGGCCGTGACATTATTCCATCATCTCGATGTTGATAACAGTGGTTATATCAGCGAAAATCCAGATATGCCCTTCATTATGCACTTCTTTGACAGAGATCGTAAGTACCTTTTTTTTTTTTTACCGGAAATTGCCTGTAATAAATTGAGTATTTCATGTAACTATGTAATTTTCAAAGACATATTAGGTTCTGCTATTTTTACCGGCAATCCAAGATGGCGGCCGATACCCGTTCTACCTTAAAAGTAGAGGGTTGATATTTGATAGGCTTTGAAATTAAAAATATTGCGAATAAAATATTGTTACACAGCAGTACAAATGTATTGAATGATTTATTCTCTCACCATATGTAATTAATTATAAATACAACTTTATTAGTCCCTTTATAGTTTTATTTACTTAAACATGAGTATTAGTGGAGTGACAAAGTCGATGAATTTTCAACTTTAATGGACCACCCTACCTGCAGGCTAAATTATACATTTTTGGATAGAGAAATGATTAGAGTTTAATGTTTGCCTGGTCGTAGAATCGAAATATGGTGCATTTTTTTTTAATTTGGGGTTAAAGTGCAATGGTCGATTTTGTCACCGAAGTACATTTATTTCACACGGGGTTATGAACAATCAAAAAAATAATATCACATTTGCTTTAATAAACAAAGTTTAATTCTTAAATGAAGCAATAAACTGTAAAAAATCACTATCCAAAAAAATAAAATTAAAAAATAAAAAAAAAAGGCGATTTATAAGAAAATTCAGATCAGCAACAATATTTACACACAAGATAAACATGTTTATGACCTTTAATTGGTATTTTTTTCTTCGCATATACAGTTTACGATATATTTCTGATTTATACCTTTTTTCAAATTAAAAGAGAGTAAATTATGCTTCTGGTATGGTATATGCCATTTGTCAGTGGCAAATATTTCACCAAAGGTATGTGAATGAGATCGAAACAATTAATTCCAATGCGTCATTGTTACGTGTACTTCAATAAAAATACATATTGTACGGATAGAAAAACAAACTTTCCCTTATTGCAGGAAAGATATGCATACATGAAACCCATAAAACAAATAAAAAGTGGTCAGTCATAAAGGGCAGTTGCAAATGCAAAACAAAACATACACAAAAACCAAGAACCAAACAAAATACACAGGTTCAAAAAATCGTATAGTCGGAGTGATATTAACCACAAAGAAACCAACTGTAATAATTTTGTTAAAAATATTGTCATGAATATATACAGCTTTACATGATTCAATCAGACGCCATTTTCATCGTCATCTTCTTCACTAATTTGAATGTGAGTAAGATAGAACCTTCACACGAACAAATAGTTGTACAACCTAGATTTTGCTGGTTGCAGACACAATTTTTATCGCAAGCCTTTTTACCCTTGCATGTGCAAATAAGGTCTTGAAGGAAATCTGCTGACATAGGTCCTTCAAACAAAATCGGTAGTAAACCATTTTTACCCTCTTGCTAACCAGAGTTTTTGGGCTGTCTGGTTGCTGGTTTTGCAATGTGTGAATGCACCCAAACTTGCGTCTGTAACATTGCACGGAGGATGTGTTGTTAAAAGGACGCCTCATATGGGGGCAATCTAACAAGATTCACATCTTTTGTTGTGGCAAATTTCACTCTTAACTTGTTCAGGTCTTCATGTAAATCATTGAATTTCCTCTTCGAATCGTATAACAAAGCAACAAATTTGCGTCCATCATGAATGGCGGATTCCTGATCTCCCGTTGAAAAACCTATCTGAAGGGATTGGAAATTGTCTGCACTTTTCTGCAAAAGTTTGTACATAGACTTCTTTCTGAGGACAAAAAAAGAAGAAGTCGTACCGCATCCTGTGAGGGCATGTGTGGCTGGCAGTAAATTACAGATTGAGGGTTCGAGTGAGCGACATAAATCATGAACAGGTAGAAAACGCCTTCCATCTTTCAAATTTGATACTGACCGAGTTTGGAACCACATCTCCTCTGTATTTTCAAGTTTAGGAAAATAGTGGACACAGAGCACTAATACATCAGTGTCAGATGACTTTATAATAATACGACTTTTCTAACATTCGCAAAAAATATTGGCATCTGCATACACCGAATGAAGAATCATTTGTGTATCTGCTTCTTCTTGTGTGCTGTATAAGTCATTTCAATTTGACAGGCCATAACAAGAAAATCTCTTGACAACTTATGGGTTTTCAAAAACACCCGCGAGAAACAATTCGGTACCTCCCTCTAAAGGAGACTGTCCAAAATACCGTTCGCAATACTCACCAAGTAATCTGATAAGTGACTGTTTATTTTCTGGATGGCAAAGGAACTTTTTCCAGTCTGGAATTGCTCTTCCTTTAATAAACTGATAAACCTTTTGAGCTCCAAATGACAAGGTTCAACGCAATCTTTCCGCTGCTTTGATTGAATGTTTTGCATCGTAGCGATCAAAAACATCGACCACTGTTCCAGCATTTAAAAAACACGTCAGAAGCATTGTTACATAGTTTCGTAGCAGATCACCAAATGTGTTGCATTTCTTGACATCCATACATTGAATAATTCCCATACCATCACGTATCAAAACTGTATTTGCTGTGTCATAACTTGGAAGGTTGAAGGAAAAGCAGATTTCCTCATCAAGTAGGTGAATTATATCTGATTTGCAACACTTACGCATGGTACCATCATCGTGGAAAAGTGATGTTAGTATTGAACCAATAGGATATGCCAAGATCTTGACTACTGTAACATCTTCTCGAACATTAGCCAGGGCTAAAGCGCGACGAAATATCATATCTGGGTTAAGATGGGCTTTCACAAAGTCACCTGTTTTACATTTGAGTATCGAAGTCTTAGTCATATCCTCTTTTAAATGTCTTTAGTGGAGACCTCGAAACAGGACTGTAGAAAACACGGGTTCCACCTTCATTAAAGCAACATTCGACAAAAGACTTGACCATTAAAGGTTCCAGGCTTTTGTCTGACTGCAAACTCACCTGACAAAAAGGAGGACTTAACGTTTCTTGAAAAATTTAACATATTCAAAACGTAGGCTGGAGTCCACCTAGCATAGTTTGTCCGGTTAGTTATGAAGAAGTATGGCAACATTGCAGATACTGATTTCAAATGTAAAAGCCACAAACCATCCCGTTCAGCTCTTATATTCTGTAACAATATTTCAACTGCACGTAGAAACATATCCCAAAATGCAAAGGTTGGTGATATATTACAATAATGTGTTCTGAATTCTTCAAACAAAGGTAATATATGTTCTTCAAAAACATTTAAGAACTCCTCAATATCTTCAGTGCTTTGTGGTGTGCTGGGGACAGCAAATGAGCTATGACAGTCAAGGAACACCTTCCTAACATTTGGTTGAATCGTTTTCATACGGTTTTCATCTCTACACCAATTAAAGAATGCCTTAAACAAAAGAACCATAAGAGCCTCATAGGCCAATGATAATCCTCAAACACCACGATTTAACTGTTTACCAACTAGCATTTGATCAACTGTATTTGAAGCATAAATTCCAGAGTCTACAAGTAAGTCACAGAGCCCAGCTGATGCCCATAACTTACCAACTGTTGCTATAAAACAGGAAAGACCGTGAAACCCACCGAGTCCTATTATATGGGAGTAAAAAACATCCGGCATAGACCATTTCACCTGTCGGGCGACAGCATATAATTGCTGCTCAAAAGTTTGTACAGCGTATTGTTGACCAGCACGATTTGACATATCAAAACACTGTTTCATGGTGGTATATACTGTTGCCATGTCGCTAGGTTTGGCGTCAATGACTTGCGCATAGGCTACAAACTTAAAGTCATATTTTGATTCAGATTATCTTTTGTAGAAACCGGTCCAAAATGGGACAATTTGTTCATAAGATCAATGCTGCGTCTCGACAGTATTCGAAGGAATATTTACCCAAGACATGTCAGAAACATCTAGTCTTGAATCAATAAAGCTCGACAGAATCTTGTCATAAGCATCTGCATATCATGGGGGGGGGGGGGGACGTTCTTTTGGCTAGTCGTAAGGTAAGCGTGCCATAAGTTTGGTATTAGAATCATCCAACGTCAGAGATCTTTCTGTTCCACGTTTAACCTTAATGGAACTAATACTTGCGTTGGATGTGTCATTTTGATACTGAAAGACAGCTCTAGCCAATGAGTGAAAGGTATTCTTACCATCTATAGTTTCAGCATTAATATCAATATTATCAACCCCCTCCTGAATAATATGACCACCGTCTTCAAAAGAAGCAATCCCATTGGGTAAATATGATATGTTTTGGATTCTGCCTATTTCAAAATTCAGGAATTAAAAATCCGGAAATTCAATGAATTTCATAGCAATGTTTATAAATTGCTAAAAATATAGATATACTCATCCGAATGAGCTGAAGTTGGTCTCATAAGTTTAGAAAATGAAGTTTTATTACTTTTCACATAAAAAACTTTGTAATATATCGATAAATTATGAATTACAAGTTTTGTAACCTCTCCGTTCAAATAAAAAAAAGAGTATGCATTTTTCAAAGGGGATAACAAAGTTAAAAATAAGGTTCAATAGAACAAATTTTCATTTTATAATATACATGTGTAGTTACTCTCTTAATAAAATCCAAAATTAAGAGTTTGTGGATTATAAAAATGAAATCATGTTAAAAAATGTTTTTGGAATGCATTTCAAGTTAAAATCGAAAATTCAATTTCTTTTCACTCTCAAAAAAAATTGCACCGTACGAAATGTCTACGACCGGGCAAAAAAGTTAGATTAATGTATTGGCTTTGCAAAAATATAATTTTCAGCCTGCAGGTATGCCAGTCCATTAAACTCGTAAACTAAGCACCTTTTTCGTGATGTGTCACTCCACTATATGATTCATTTTGCCAAATTGATAATTGATGACTCTTTTCGAAATATCTAAGATAAGAAAATATAAAACACACAAAAAAGATAACTAATATGTTTTTTTTTAAATTCAATTGTAAAACAACATAATGGAACATTTGATTAACTTACGATGTTCGCTACTCTGTTTCAAAATGACAAGCTTTTTGAAACACTGTTATGAACTGATAGTATATAAATAAAGTAACTACAGAAGCAGAAAAAAAATGAAGGGTTCGTATGCTTTTTTTTTCAAAATATAAGCCATTGAAAATGTTATGGGGAAATAATTCTCTCTAGATTTTTCATGTATTTAACATTGGGGCCCTTTTTCTTTCAAAATGATGAAAAATAACAAGGATTTTATAGTACAAGTATTTCAAATTATGGTTTTTTTATAAACTATACGTAATAAAACTATGAAGGCAAAAGTAGGGGTTAGCAGGGATTTTGTTTTAATGGTACTACGTGGATAAAACCAGAGGATTCCGAATATATGGCAAAAATTTAAAAACAAAAGGAGCGAAAATCCATAAGCATTCTGTTTAATACCATATGATATCTATTTTTCAGTTGATGGACATATAAGTCAAGCAGAGTTTGTTATCCAGTGGGTGAAGATTAAGAACTCTTAGAAACCATGACAACTGAATATTTCTACCTAAATAAATACACGTTATTCTTAAATTTTCGTGTATTATTTCTCTCGAAATGTTGTTCACAGAAAATTAAAAAAAAAAAAAAATGCAACAGTTTGTTGCTTGCAGGATAAAATGAATATTGTCATGTCACTAATGATACGGATACTAGCCGAGTCCTTTCTTCTGAGAGTTTGTACTTATGTTTTGTTGTACTTCACTGATTTACAGTGACGAATTTTGAGGTGAAAACTCAAAAGTTTACTGTCCGTAGAAAGACCGACACATCACTCCTACTGCGCCGACTAGTCATCCAAAACATCAGGATATAAGGTATACTTATCAATAAGACAAATGTCTACCAATGTCCAAAATGGAAGGTCATCGTGCATTCGTTATCAAGGAGCAAACCCCATTAAAACAACGCTCTGACTTCTAAAAAATGCAGGTATTTTTGAAAATATCTATTTACTTTGAAGATAAACTCCCTACAAAAAAAATCTACATTTCTTTGAATATAAAAAGAAATTTATGCAACACATGTTCCATTTGTTTTCACGGAGTTGTCATTCCTCATTTGCTCGATAGAGCGTATACGCATTGTCGTCTTGGATATCATTAAATGCATTTTCACAAATATAGATTTTTTTCATGGAGGCATTATCATTTTTAATTACCTTTTCAAATTGTTTATAAATTAAGAAATATAAGAAATTATTATGAAACTAAGTAACCTACTCCTTCAGACAAAGCCGACCTCGTTTTAATTGTTTTAAATTTGTAATTTTTATAGCTGACTATGCGGTATGGGCTTTGCTGATTATTGAAGGCCGTACGGTGACCTATTATAGTTGTTAATTTCTGTGTCATTTGGTCTCTTGTGGAGGGTTGTCTCATTGGTAATCATAACACAGCTTCTTTTTTTATACTTAGAAGGATTTAGGTGTTATCTTTTATATGTATTCTGATCATTAATGTAAGGTACTTCACGTGATTCGGCACATCCCTACTTTTCAAGTATTTGAGTATTCCTGATGAAGGTAAGTGCACAGAAGTGCAAATAACTTTTTTTTTCTCTTGCAAAAAAGTGATATTTCGCACATTAACATTTTATGGTAGTGTTTATTCATAAACAAAGGAGTTTATGAAAATACTTCTTAAGCCTGACGAAGTATTAATAAATGGCATGCTTATATGCTGTTCAATTATGATAGCTTATATTTATTCCTGTAATTGAGGTGCAAGGGAGGAGAATGTATTTTTTTAAAAGCTAGTATGATCCCGCCATATTTTTTTGTAAGTTTATGTGCATGTTTCGAAGTATTTTGTGATTTTTTTTTTGTTGTTGAGAAAATTTGGAGTTGATGGTAGACTTTTGCTGCTTATAGAATAAATATGAAAATGAGAAGTGTCATATATATATAGTGTCAAGTTCATTTTACAGTCATATATTATGTTTTACCAAACACTCGCTAGAACCGTCTTGATTCTTTTAAGATGATAACACAATGTTGACTGCTGTACCCCTATTTTTGACATTTTTACTCTTTGAGTATGTTTGTTTTGTTCACGCATCGTTGACAATGTAATGGAATTTGATGCGACTGTCATACAAGTGAGAGGTTTAGCTAGCTATAAAACCACCAGGTTCAATCCACCATTTTCTACATTAGAAAATGCCTGTACCAAGTCAGGATTATGACAGTTGTTATCCATTCGTTTGATGTGTTTGGACTTTTGATTTTGCCTTTTGATTTTGGACTTTCCTTTTTGAATTTTCCTCGGAGTTCAGTATTTTTGTGTTTTTACTTTTTACATAAGATGTGAACTTTTCTTTTCATTACTGAAAATATTCAATCAATTATTAAGTGGAAGAACGGTCATTTTGTTTTGTTCTTTCGATTGATGTTTTTTGACCTAGTACTTTATTGGTATAGTCACAAACACATAGAAACCCTTAATAAAAATCAGTTTAGAAATTGCACTTAACTCTATGATACCAGTAACAGAGACTATAACACTTATATACGCATGGAACAAAACTATATAAAGCCCTATTAAAAGAATATCTGTAGGTGCTGATGGCAAGCTCAAAGTACTTAACCTGGTGTCATACCGTCCTAAACTTTGATATCGGCGGTTGAACTCCAGAGTAGGTAGTGATTTCACAAAGTAAATCCTAAAGAATACAGGAGAACTCTTGTGTACTGTTCAAAGAAATTTAATACAAAATAATAAATAATAAATTAAATGATCATTTCAGTTTAGAATTACACTATAAATGCGCATTTTGAAATTGATTCAAAAACAAAACGTCAAATAGAAATAAGATGTGGTATGAGAGCCAATGAGAAAACTCTCATACCAAGTCACAATGTGTAAAAAGTGAACAATTTTAGGTCAAATTACGGCCTTAAACACGGAGTCTTAGCTCACCGAACAGCAAGCAATAAAGGGCCTCAAAATGGCTAGTGTTAAACAATTCAAACCGGAAAACCAACGGTTTAATCTATATAAAAAACGAAAAACGAGAAACACATATATACCACTTAGTACAAGTTTACAGCGAGTATGTCATTAAATCTTCTTTGTGATAGTACCATTTCCTATAGCGGGATGGATTAAGAAAATGTATTATTAATTTTGCGATTTTAACTATATCTCGACTAACAAATTAGGTCCTCAGCTGGTCTCAATTAAATTGTGTACTAGTTCAATGAAAATGAACGTCACACTAAACTCCAGAACATATAAATGAACTAAAATTTTAAAAAATCTTACAAGACCAGAGGATCCCGTCTTGTGACAGTCGCAAATTGCGGCGGGGTTAAACATGTCTTGTAAGAACCCTCCCCTATTCTTCTAGCCCATGTAGAACAAAGAAACACATTAAACTCAGTTTAAAAGAACTCGAGTCCGGTGTCCGGATATAGGTAACAAAAGAAACTAAGCAAAATAAATAATAATAATGCAAAAATGAACAAAGGACAACTAGCAGTTACTGACTTGCCAGTTGTAGACCTCAATTAAACTAATTGAAAGATAAAATTGAGAATGGAAATGGGGAATGTGTCAAAGAGACAACAACCCGACCATAGAAAAAAACAACAGCAGAAGGTCACCAACAGGTCTTCAATGTAGCGAGAAATTCCCGCACCCGGAGGCGTCCTTCAACTGGCCCCTAAACAAATATATACTAGTTCAGTGATAATGAACGCCATACTAATTTCCAAATTGTACACAAGAAACTAAAATTAAAATAATACAAGACTAACAAAGGCCAGAGGCTCCTGACTTGGGACAGGCGCAAAAATGCGGCGCGGTTAAACATGTTTGTGAGATCTCAACCCTCCCCCTATACCTCTAGCCAATGTAGAAAAGTAAACGCACAACAATACGCACATTAAAATTCAGTTCAAGAGAAGTCCGAGTCTGATGTCAGAAGATGTAACCAAAGAAAATAAACAAAATGACAATAATACATAAATAACAACAGACTACTAGCAGTTAACTGACATGCCAGCTCCAGACTTCAATTAAACTGACTGAAAGATTATGATTTCATCATATGAACATCAGGCACAATCCTTCCCGTTAGGGGTTTAGTATCATACCATCATAACATATATGAGAAGAACATAACCCGTGTCTTCATCATATGAAAATCAAGCACAGTCCCTCCTGTTAGGGGTTTAGTATCATACCATAATAAAATATATGAGAAGAACATAACCCGTATCATGCCAACAACTGGTTTTATAATAGATGTGTTTAGTTCCGATGCAAAGACCCTATAAGTGAATCAATATCAATCCCAAAATATGCAATCCTTAATGACTTGACAACAGTATCGTAACTATGTCCTTTCTGAATAAGTTTATTTACAAAAAAATGCAACAACAAAACATTCAAATTTTTTCAATTATTGATTTCCAACATAAAATTAAGTGTATATTTTGTTTTCCAATGTCTATACTAATACAACCGAATGGTACTATAATGTCCACTAGTTGCAATAAAAGCTGCCCATTAATTTGTTTGCATTGACTTCCTCCTTTCTGCAATAAATAAAGAATACAAATTGTTAATAATTGATTCAAAATCAAAATAAATCGTTTTACTTCAATAAAAGTATTGCAAAACATCAGAACAGCCGGTCTTGCCAACAACAAAACATCCGGTATATCATTCGTAAAGTTTAGAAGACTATAGTGAATAAATCAAGTTTTAAGGATGCATGGAAAAAGATTGTTCGTGTAAAATTACATTCCAAATCGAACACGCATGTGAACAATCAAATAGATTACGTATTTTACTGTCGGAATATCATGCATTCTTAAAAATCTGTTTTATTTCTGTATCCTTTGTAATTGTCTAGTTTAACATGAAATAATCTACTGCTCAGATGATTTTAAATTTCCAAAATCATGAATCACTTTAACATGTTATGTTGTATGTATGCTATCTCTCCTTTTTTACTCTTTCAATATATATACATGTGCGTATATTGTAAAAAAAATCTCACCCAAAAACCTATTTACCTAAAATGGTTTTAATCCACTGCTAAGAGGATTTTGATTTCCTACATTTTCCACATCCGTATGCAGTGGTATATGCACATGAATCTCCACATGAGCAATCTCCTCCACATGACCTTTCATCTTAGGACAACATACACAGCTATCTCCACATCCACAGTTGTCTCCACATCCACATTTGTTTTCTTTTGTCAGACAACATGTTTTTCCTATAAAAAGATTGTCATATTTACTGTTGAGGTTAACTTGAAAGTTTTCATCACAAAACCTTCTCTGGTAACGTGATAATGAACCAGGAAAAACACTAAGACTTAATAACAGCCGAGACGTCTCTGTAAGATTTCAGATGATTTCATATATAGCGAACTCATAAATATTTATAGAATTGTGTTCTTTAAGATTTAAATAATATAACAACTATCAAGTACCTGAAAGTTAATTAGTCGTATACAACAGTTTATCCAGCAATATCACTTTTCTCCTTTTCAGGTTGTTTTTTTTAATTTAAATTTCGAGTATTACATTTTCGTTGCTATTCGCTAGAACTTCTTTTCCTCCTGTAATAAAGCAGGGACCTTCTATACTAACGGGATTCGTCTCTATCGATTTTAGCTTATAATTACGCCTCCAATATAAAGCTACCACCAAACAATAAACTTAGTTTCGTATCTCTGATATACGAAGCTAGTAGTTATTTTCGTATTTTAAAGTATTGTAATTTAATAAAATACAAGAATGTGTCCAAAGTACACGGATGCCCCACTCTCACTATCCTTTTGCATGTTCCATGGACCGTGAAATTGGGTAATAATCTAATTTGGCATTAAAATTAGAAAGATTATACTATAGGGAACATATGTACTAAGTTTCAAGTTGATTGGACTTCAATTTCATCAAAAACTACCTTGACCAAAAACTTTAACCTGAAACTTCCACTTTCATTTTCTATGTTCAGTGGACCGTGAAATTGAAGTCAAAAGTCTAATTTGGCTTAAAAATTAGTAAGATCATATCATAAGCAACAAGTGTACTAAGTTTCAAGTTGATTGGACTTCAGCTTCATCAAAAACTACCTTGACCAATAACTTTAACCTGAACGAACGGACGCACAGACGGACGAACGGAACCACAGACGAACGAACGGAGCCACAGACCAGAAAACATAATGCCCTTCTACTATCGTAGGTGGGGCATAAAAAAAGAAAAAAGAAAATCTGATTAATACATTGAATAGCCATTTACCATGATAAAAAATATAACGGATATACAATGATTTGTCAATATTAACATAAAAAGTTAAAATATAAAAATAAGGAGATGATTGCCATGTGGTAGATGTAAGCAATCATATAGTCAACCGTGTGGCCTTCAACAATGACAAAATCCTAAACCTTATGGTCGGCTATAAAAGGCCCCGACATGAAAATAATTGTTTTTTGCATAAGTATAAGCCACAAGAAAAGTATCGGACAGGAAGGATTACTAGAAAAGTTGAGTCAACAATCGTTGTTGGATTTGTTCCGTCAAACATAGCTTTGCACCATTCCATCTCTATCGGTGAACTAACAAAAGGTACACACAAGAAAATATAAAAATAAAAGTACAGGAAAATATAAACTACAAAATGTATAAATATAATAATGATATAATAGATAACAAAAACTGCAATGCCATAAACACAGGTGTATGTAGAACGTTATCTAATCAAATGCAACAACCTTAGTACTAGTACTAGTACATTGAAGCGGCATATCAACTGTTGAGTCGTTTGATTATTTCAGACGAAAATCATGGGAAAGCTACTGACAATCTTCGTAGCAGTAATAGCAGTTTCCATGTGAGTTGCTTACTTTAAAACTAGTTCACTCGATTGTCCATCACAGGGTTAAATCAATGAACTAAGATTATAGTTATTATTAAGGGTTTTTAAACATAATATCACAATAAGGACAGATTCAGGTGTCGGGAGGTCGACTTAAAACTATGATACATTTTATTTTCTTTACTACGACTTGATAGTAGTATGCAGGGAGTATTTCCCTCCTTATGAGTAATTTCCTTGGCAAATGGGATCCGATATGTCATAGGGACCCCTCTATCATTAGTCTTGGGATGCTTTCTTTAGGCTTTTTGTAAAATTTAAAACAAAAGATATTGCTTTTGAAAAAAAAGACATAAAAGTTGATTTACAACATTATTTGATATATGTACACTTATAAACCTATTTTGATTTCGTGTTTCTTATCTGTTATCGTTTAGTTGGTAACCATTCCTGTGCATTAAGTGCAATCTCGTTGTTTATTTTGTATGAAAAAAATAGTGCCTTTTTTATAGATATTTCCTAATGTTAAGTCTTTTTTATTTATCTTTCGTGGATTTTTACAGTTTTCATAACTTATCCTCAGTCCGAATTTTAAAGTTTTCCAAATATTTTTTTGTTATCTAAAAGCATTTATTTCGTGACAATAATTACTTAGACCTTTATGTATCATTTTTGTTTATACTATTAGAATCTTCCAAACAGAATTGTGTGTTAATTTTGGAAATACTTTTTATTATTTTAAGAGCAATTGTTTTGGGTAACCGTGGAAATACCATAGAAGACAGCGAAGAAGCTAGACGTTTATTTCATTTAGCAGATAAAAATCATGACTTCCTGTTAAATCCTGACGAAATGCATTCCGTCTTTTTAGACTTCGACTTAAACAGTAAGTATGTTTTGATCTGTTTTTGAATTAACTGTATACCCTTCCGGTGCCCCTAAGTGGCCTATGTACAAAAAATAGGCCGTTATTTTTCTCGTTCGTTTTACATTTGTCATTTCTGGGACTTTTAAAGCTGATTATGCGGTATGCGGTATGCTCATTGTTGACGGCCTTACGGTGACCTATAGTTGTTAATTTCTGAGTAATTTTGTCTCTTTAAGGCGCGTTGTCTCTTTGGCAAACATACATTGTACCTCATCTTCTTTTTTATATTTCATGGGTTTAGTGTTATGCAATCTCAAGTTTTTGTGTAATGTTTTGACTATAATTGTTTGCTTACAATCTTTGACAATTACTTTTTACTGTAGCTTTGGTACCATTATATATTGCCTTTCATTGATTTAACGAGCTGTGAGCCTGCAGCTTTGACTTAAAGACTTGCATTAACAACGGATTCGATACATTATCTAAAAAATATGTAATGCCGTTACTCCTATCGTGTCGTCAATATTTGGTATTTTATACCTTAAAGTCATATGAAACGAGTGAGTGGTGAAAATAAATGTTTATCCAATTCTTGAACCAATGCATGTATATATCATAAACTTAGTCCTCTGTGCACGATTTTTTCATTTTTTACGCAAATATATCGTATAATGGTCATTTTTTTTTCTCTCTTTGTCTGTTATGATTTAACAAATATGGCTGCTCATTAAATGCCGTGTTTTGAAGCCGAAGTTTACCGATTGTCACCTTATAGTAAACAAATAACAAAAAGTATGGGTATTGAGCACGTGTTTAACATGTACAATCAGATACTTGTTTATTTTAATGACAGATCCATGCGTATTGCGGTCAATGGATTTTTACGAGGAGGGTTACGCTCAGGTCACTATGCATACGGAAAATATGTCGGCGAATTGCTTCCTGAAAGGAAGCAATTAATTATAAGTAAACTTCTTCTAAATGTGGACAAATTAAAGAATTTTCCTCAGAAAAAAAGTATATATACATAAGTTGTATAATGAAAACTTTCCATTTGTTATAAAAAACATATGCATATTTTTTTTTAATTTGAGGTTTCTTCAGTTATGACTTTAAAATGTCAAGTAATACAAATGCACTATTTTTATAGGAGCTATTTTAGCTTTTTCATTGGCCCTTTTCCTGTCGTCTGCAATATCAAAAGAGGAGCAAGTCATCAAATAGATTGAACAATTTACTTTTATACATTTTGCGACAGTTTATTTCATCCGTATATGCGGCGAAAAAAGATGAGAGAATATGTGTTGTTCCCTTACCTGGCTCCTATGAACAGTATATTCCGGTACCATTTCTTTTACTTCAGAAATTATACATGTCAAAATTTATCTAACTCTATTTCTTACTATAGATGATACGCATATCTATGCGGACGAATTCGTCATCGACTGGTTATCTGACAATTTGGGAACAGCATTAGAGGCCGTTACATTATTCCATCATCTTGATGTTGATAACAGTGGTTATATTAGCAAGAACCCAGATTTGCCATACATTATCTACTTCTTTGATAGAGATCGTAAGTACCTATTTTCACTCACACCACATCTTCCTATATCTATGTAACTATGTTGAATTTTAAAGACATATTGGGGTCTGGTATTTTATAATCTAAGATGGCGGCAGACACCCGACCTACCTTAAAAGTAGAGGATTTATGTTAGATATACTGTAACAAAATAAAATGGTCTAAAGGAAGATGAAAGGCATGGCTTTGAAATACCTCTAGGTAGGCCGGGTGTCTTCCGCCATCTTGATTGTAAAGTAGCAGAACCCAACATGTCTTTGAAAATGGTTGCGAGTGCTTCATTCTTATTTTTTATTCACTGCAAATTATCAGGGCGAAATACATCCCATACTGTATTATTAATTAAAAAACTATCAACTACTTAAATTTTGATAAAAATATACATTGTTAGATTTTATTTCTTTAAAAGTTCTACATCAACCATTAACAGGTAACTTTATTTTGTATACATCCATGTGGTTTTTTCCCCTCCCTTTTTTAAGAATAAACAGCATTTAATTTGAAAGTTAACAAGCATACACAGTTGTGATTAATCCCTTTGATCTAGAATAAAATATTGTTACACAGTAGTGCAAATTTCTTGAATGATTTAGTTTCAAGTTGATTGGACTTCAACTTCATCAAAAACTACCAAGTGACGAAAAACTTTAACATGAAGCCCTACAGACGGACGAACTGCGAACGAACAAACCAAAGAACGAACAAACGCACGGACGACCAAACTAGAAAAAATAATGCCACTATATATATACTATCGTAGTTGGGGCATACACATGAAGGGTCCGTGTACTTGTTTTTCGAAGCCATTAAAAATTGGATCCCTTTTTCTTTAAGAAATGATGAAAAAATAACAAGAATTTTTATAGTATTCTAAAATATGGCCTTTTAAACTAAATGAAATAAAACTATGAAAGGAAAAGCAAGGGTTGGCGGGATTTTTTTGGAATAAAACTAGAGGATTTCGAATATATGGCAAAAATTTTAAAAACAAAAGGAGCGTAAATCCCTAAGCATGCCATTCTGTTTAATACCATATGGTATCTATTTTTCAGTTGATGGACATATTAGTCAAGCAGAGTTTGTTATACAGTGGGTGAAGATTAAAAACTCTTAGAAACCATGACAACTGAATAATTTTACCTAAATACAAGTTATTCCTCTTTATTTGAGTATTATTTCCCTCGAAATGTGGTAAAAAAAACCACAGTTTGTTGCTTGCACTTGCAGTACACGTGTAAATAATTATACTGCAGTGTGCAAAACTGACTAGTCGAGCCCTTTCCAATTGATTTTTATATGTTCTCAGGTTTTGATGTACTTCACTGATGCAAAGTGACGATTTTTTTATGGTGAAAAATCACAAGTTTACTGTCCGTAGAAAGACGTACAAACCTTCACAGTCATGTCACTCTGACTACGCCGACCAAATAAGGGGGTGCTGTATTATTGCCAATAAGACAATTGTAGGTCATCGTACAGTCGTTATCAATAAGAAAACACATTACAACAATGCTCCGACTTCTAAAAACAAATGTATACGTAGATATTATTGAATATATCTATATACGTCGAAAATATACAAATGATTTTTTTTAATTTTTATCATTCAACACATACGGGAAAACTATTTCTTTTGTTCCTATGGGCATTCTTACTGAGTTTTCATTCCTCTTTTTTTAGCTCACCAGGGCCCGAGGGGCTCCATGTGAGCTTATGCCATCACTTGGCGTCCGTCGTCGTCTGTCGTCGTAAACTATTCAAAAAATCTTCTCCTCTGAAACTACTGGGCCAAATACCTTCAAACTTCAACTAAATGTTCCTTAGGGTATCTAGTTAATAAATTGTAGCCGATAGTTGTTATCCATTAGCAAATATGGCCGCCATGGCTAAAATATAGAACATAAGAGGTCTCATGAAGGCAATCCCTATTATCATTAACAACCTATTTTTCTTAAATTGCCTGCTTACAAATTAAGAAGCCATTTTGAATTTAGACAGGTAATTATTTTCAACAAATTATCGGTATTCCGGATTTCCTATGGAAACAAACTGTGTACCGCTCTTTGTCGACCTCTTCTTATTTTCATTTATGTCGGAGTTCCTTCGGACACTTCTCGTAAACAAGAAGATACAAAAAGTCAGATAATTTAATTTCACATTCACATATATTGACGATTTTCTTTCCATTAATGTTTTTGATTTGTTCTTATGAAAATAAAAATGAGCCTTTTAAAAAAAATTAAAAAAACAATAAGCCGTGTTTAAACGCTAAACCCGTCTTGATTCTAATATGAGGTGTGAGATTTTAAGCAATTATAAAGTGGAAGAACGGCATGTATGTTTTTGCTCTTTCAATACATTGATGTTTTTGCCCTGGTACTTAATTGGTATACTGAGTCACAAAAACATAGAAACCCTATATAAAATTCAGTTCAAAAACGCACTAAACTCTATGTAACAGAGACTATAAAAACTTAGATACATGTAAACATGGAACAACACTTTACATACAAAATTAAAGTATAAAATAATGATTAATAAATTAAATGAACATTCAGTTTAGGGTTAAACTATAAATGCTCATTTTAATATTAATTTAAAAACGAAACGTCGAATAGAAATAAGATGTGGTATGAGTGTCAAATGAGAAATCATTCCTCCCAAGTCACAATGTGTAAAAAGAGAACAAATATTGGTCAAAATACCGCCTTCAACACTGAGCCTTGGCTTAAACCGAACAGCAAGATATAAAGGGCCCCTAATCAAATAGCAAGTCTAACACAATTGAAACATGAAAACTAGCGGTCTAATCCATATAAAAAAATCAGAAACACTTATGAACCACACCAACCACTGAACCACTGAACATGCTCCTGACAAGTAAGGACAGGTGCATACAAATGCAGCGGGTTGGAACGTTTTTAACAGGTGACAATATTCGACCTTACTAGAAACAGTAGTGTAAGATCACAACAGATACAGGCAACAAATTACTAGCACACTGACTATGTAACGAATTTATCTTACCGACTATCTTAACGTGTGACATTTAGACTAGTGACCTATCAAAATGAGCAAGTCTTCAATACTGTTAGCATTAAGAAACTACTTCCATTGATCCTACAAAAACAGATGCCAACAATAACAACTTGTTAGGTTTACATGTGTTTTATGAATTTATTTCCATCTAAATCATCAATTTCTTCGTCTGTTGAAACCTTTAAGATTTTTTCTCAGTACTGTTTTGTTTTTATAAAGGGACGTAACACCACTACTAACCGTGTATGAAACAAGCCCCGCCTGCCTTATCTAATATGGCATATAAAGGGACGTAACACCACTTCTAACCGTGTATGAAATAAGCCCCGCCTCCCTTCTTACCTAATATGGAATATAAAGGGATAACCGTAAAGAATAGTATACATTTCGGGGCCATTTATAGCTGACTAAGCGGTATGGGCTTTGGTCATTGTTGAAGGCCGTACGGTGACCTATAGTTGTTATTTCTGTGTCATTTGGCCTCTTGTGGAGAGTTGTCTCATTGGCAATCTTACCATATCTTATTTTATATATGTACCTGTAAACATTTTTAGGAGTTTATTTACAAAAAGTTTCAACAACAAAAAAATCAAATTTTATCAATTTATTTGACACATAAAATTAAACATATACATGTATTTTGTTTTCCAAAGTCTATACTAAATACAACCGAATGGTAACATAATGTCCACTAGTTGCAATAAAAGCTGCCCATTAATTTGTTTGCATTGTCTTTATTCCTTCTTTCTGCAATAAATAAAGAAAACAAATTGATAGCAATTGATTAAAAATTCATTTGTCTTCAATAAAAGTATTTCAGACAACAGAACATCTATCATTTGTAAAGTTTAGAAGACTATAATAGTGAATGAATCAAAATTAAATGGTTGCATGGAAAAAGATTGCACGTGTAAAATTACATCTTTCCCAAATCGAACACACACATGAACAAATGTCAATCAAATAAGTTATGCATTTTACTGTCGGCATTTCTATGCATTTTTTTGTTGGCTCAGACGATTTTAATTTTCCAAAATACATTATTTTAACATGTAATGGTACATATGTATGCTTACTCTCCCTTTCCTATGGGTCTTTCAATCTATGAGCATATATAAAAAAAAAAATAGCTACCTAAAATGGTTTCAATCCACTGCTAAGAGGATTTTGATTTTCCACATTTTCCACATCCACATGCAGTGGTACATGCGCATGAATCTCCACATGAACAGTCTCCTCCCGATGAACAACTACATGATCCTTTCATCTTAGGACAACATACGCAGCTATCTCCACATTGACAGTTGTCGCCACATCCACATTTGTTTTCTGTTGTCAGACAACAGGTTTTTCCTATAAAAAAAAAGTGATGTTGTCATATTTACTGTCGAAATAAATTAAGTGTACATTACAACATCCCCTGGTAATGCGATATAGACCAAGGAGAAACACTAGACTTTAACAGTCAATACGTAACTATAAGATTTTAGACAATTTCTTCTATAGCGTACTCATTAATTTTTATAGAATTGTGATCATCTACAAGCAATACCACTTTTCATTTTCTCAGGGTTTAATTTCGGGTATTACATTTTCGTTGCAAGTCGCTAGAAGTTCTTTTCCTCCTGCTATCAAGCAGAGACCTTCTATTCTAACGGGATTCGTCTCTTTCGATTTTAATTAATAACTACGCCTCCAATATAAAGCTACCACCAATCAATAAACTTTGTTTCGTATTTCAAAGTATTGTTATTGTAAAAAAATGTATATAAATAAAATCTGATTTATACATTGAATAGCCATTTACCATGATAAAAAATATAACGTATATACAATGATTTGTCAGTATTAAACTTGAAAGTTAAAATATAAAAATAAGGAGATAATTGCCACGAAGTAGATGAAACAATTATAGGCAACCGTGCGGCCTTCAATAATGACAAAAACCCATACCGTATGGTCGGCTTTAAAATGGTCCGACATGAAAATAATTGTGTTTTTTTTTGGCAGAAGTTGAGCCACAAAAAAAAAAATATCGAACAGGAAGGATTACTATTAAAGTTGATTAAACAATTGTTTGTGGATTTGTTCATCATCAAACATAGTTTTGTTGCAGGGAACAAATCTTTTCAGACATTGTTTAAAAACAAATTGAAAATGAAACAGTTGATTTAATGTTCACACAGTACGCTTAATTTCCCCCTGTATTCTCAATAGCACCGCATTAGAAAAAGAGATTTCCTGTATAGAAGCCGGACATTATTAAGTGGACACTAATCTTTAAAAACAAAAATACTTAACCCGGATTTTGTTGACATCATATTTTTCAAAATGTTTGTTTACCTAACCATGTAACGGAACTTGAATTGTCACTTGGAGAACAAATGAACATGATATTGCTCTAAGATAGCATGCTGATAAATAATTTGTTTACGTTAAAAATTATCAACAGGTAATCTTGAGGACAACATACCAGACACGTCTGTCACATCAATCATGTAATATGCCTCAAGTAGTATGAATTGAGTGATCTTAGGTATTTTGTTTTCCCGCCAATTATTTCTATTAAATTATCAATGAAAATAGACTGTAAAAAACTAAATAACAGTATTAATCAAAGCGCTGTAAGCGCTGAAGGCAGTTAACCAAAAACCAAGGCAACCGTAATTATGAAAACTGTGGCAATGTTGCCTCAACATTAAACATTCATATATAATACATTCATGTTTATAATGATTTATTTATTAAGGCAAATAATTTATATGTTATCAAGGTTTCAAAAGCAATGCATATATCAATGTATATTTTTTATGGTGAGTCTGCAGTGGTACAAGTTCCCAATGATTGCAGTTGTTCTACTTGGTAGTTAACCTTGGTTTTATTTGACTGCTAGAAGTTCAATTCGACGTAGTATGAACATGTAATAGTATGAATGAACTGGTTTCCCTGGAAAGAAAACTGAGTTTGTGTTCTATAGTACAAAAGTTATGAGACACGAATTAGACAAATGTTCACTACAACAGGGATCAAAGATGAGGTCTGACTGACTTGCCCATAGTAAATGTAAATGATTTGTTATTTTGTCCCATACATATGAATATATATAATTTAGGGGTGGGGATCTCAACGGTTTCCAAGTTCTCAAACAGGTAGGGGTAGGCAGAGGATTTAGAGGGCAAGGGGCCCGGGCCCCCTTTTTGGGAAAAAAATTTGGTTGCTTATATAGGGAATCACTGAAGCGTGACTGAAGCGGGCCCCTCTTAGGTCAGTCAGTGGGCCCCACTTATGAAAATTTCTGGATCCGCCACTGGGGGTAGGGTGACCCTAGGGACTTCCCCTACATTTCATTTTATTTGTTATATTGTCCCATACATGAATATATATGGTTTAGGGGTGGGGATCTCATTGGTTTCCAAGTTCTTAAACAGGAAGGGTAGGGTGACCCAAGGGACTCCCCCTATATTTCATTTAATTAGTTATATTGATCCATACATGAATATATATTGTTTTGGTGTGGGGATCTCGACCGTTTCCAAGTTCTCAAACAGGAGGGTTGGGAGGACCACAGGGACTTCCCTTATATTTCATTTGATTTGTTATATTGTCCCATACATGAGTATATATGATTTAGGGGTAAGGATCTTGACCATTTCCAAGTTCTCAAATAGGAGGGTGAACAGTGACCTCAGGGACTCCCCCTATCTTTCATCTGATTTGTTATATTGTCCCATACATGAATATATATATGGTTTAGGGATGGGGATCTCGACCATTTTTAAATTCTTAAACAGGAGGGGTGGGGTGACCCCTAGCGACTCTTCCTATATTTCATTAGATTTTTCATATTGTCACAAACATGAATATATATGGTTAAGGGGTGTGGATCTCGACCGTTTCCAAGTTCTCAAACAGGATGGGGTGGGGTAACTCCAGGGACTCCCTCTATATTTCATTTTTTATTTATTATATTGTCCTATACTTGAATATATGCAGGGGCGGATTCAGACAGGGGAGGGTTGCGGGTTTGCACCCCCCTTAAATTTGCAAAGCATGGGTTGTTCTCAGCTTAATAAAGAAAATTCCGATAATGTTACCTCAATTTTTTAGCCTCGCTCTGCTCTGCGAAAATTTAAGTTTGCGCCCCTCCTAACCTAAAATCCTGGATCTGCCCCTCATATGGTTTAGGGGTGGGGAGCTCGACCGTTTCCAAGTTATCAAACAGGAGGGGGTAGAGTGGCCCAAAGAATGCCACCTATATATCATATGATTTACTTACATTAAGGTATATATAATATAGTTGCATTATTAGCGAAAATAAAGAATGAAACTTTCAGCTACTTTAATTGACCCTTCAAAATTGAGAAAAAACAAATTACCCCTCGAAATTGCAGTAATATGTTTACACTTTAAAAGCATCTCACATGCATTATCATCAATTATCATTTATAAAGAAAATTTAGACTGTGACCATGAACATGTATATTGTTAGATACACTGTTCCCAGCTGTCACGTTGTATTGGATTTTTAAATTAAAATTTATCAAAAAGTAATTTTTAGTTTCTGAATAAAATATTTTTCTGCTTTTTCTTTCTTTTACATATATCTTTTGGTTTACAATACTAGTGTTTATATTCATTTACTATGCATAGATGTATTTTTTCACCTGCTTGGATTTATTTTGTAAATGATCGTCAAACCCGGAATTACCCTTATCCGCTTCCGGAATCGTATCCGATTTTGTAAAAAAATTTCTTCACGGCCGCCATTGTTATGTGTTTACAATGTTGTTTTTGTCAATCAGATACGATTTTACACGAATTTATACAATATTTGTCGGCGATTTTCTGTATAAAGCTAGCGGTTGAACAAAATGAACATCGCCGTCATGAATAATAATGATAAAAATAAGTGTTTAGCTCGTTTAATTGGAGACTTTGGTGAACATGGTGAAAAGGTTTGCAAAGTAATTTATTATTTTATTTCAAATGTAAGGCGACTACGTCGGGCGTAGCTAGAAACCAACTATCCTAGTCGAAATTCCGCTGGCAAAAGTGTTTTGGTCTCGGACCACCGCTAATTTGCACACCTGTCTCCAAATTAAAAAGCTACGAAAATTTCTTTTTCTAATTTGAAATTGCCGCCAACAGCATAAACAGTTGAATTATATAATAGACTACTGACGTAGTTGTACTACGTATTGATGACAAACAATATTCCTACGACTTATGTCATTTGGGAAATCTAAACTGCTTGTCTTAAGAGATTTTCGGCGATTAAATATTTCATACAATTGTTCTTTGACATTTTAGCTAAAAACACAAGTCATAATGAACTACACAAGGATTTTTAATAAGCACTACTTCCTATGTGTAACTTTAAAACTTTTGGATAAATCGACGATCATTTAAGGTTTTTCTGGTCATTTTTTTTGTAATCCAGAATAAAAAGTATTAAAAAAGTGTTCAATTAGTTATATATAACATAGTAACAAGCTAGATAATAACAATGGCAAGTATTTCAGGATTTATTGGGTAGAACACAAATCTAGGGTGCTCGCATAATGCAGCTTAACTGCATAAAAATGATTATTCTGGCCTAGTAAGAAATAAATAAATAATATGCCAAGCAAGAAATTCTGAATCATTCTGCAACACTTAAAAAAGCCACTTACAGGAAACAATTAAATTTCGTGTAAAAAAATAGAAAATAAGCTAGCATCGCAAAAAGTGAAACTAAATATTCCGTCTGAAAACAGCCCCTCCCCCAAAAAATAATTAAAGTAAAATGTTCGTCCCATTACCAAAAGGTACAAACATAAATGTGAAGACGTATTTCAGTACATTAATTACATTTTCTTAGGAATTATATATTCTTTAAAAAAAAAAGAAGGTCGCCAGTATTTTTAAAAATCTCTTACAGAACCAATAAATTATAATTTTCCACCTATTATTATACATGTATATGTCTATCCATGGGAACTTCCGCAGACCCATTATCAACGTATATTTACGTTGATAGTGGGTCTTTTTCCATGGATAGAAACAAGTACTTGTGATGTATACGTATAGCATAAGAAAAGAATGAAATATGTACATACCAGTTGAAGACATTTTCAATAGATGACTGATCAAAACTGCACTGTTAAATATTTAAGTCTTTCTCTTTTTGGAGTTTCAGTAAGAATTGTAAAATTAGCCGGCAAACACTCTTAATATAAATTCCAACAAGACACCACGTGTGTAAATCCAAAATACCGTGTGCAAAGACATTAACGAATACAAATGGTCCCGCCATGATAAACCGGAAAAGTATTTAGCGCCGTGTGCAGAAAAACAGGTATGGCCAGATTGTCCATAAATAAATATTCCCACTTAATGTTAGTCAGAACATGTCATTTTTAAATGGTCAACCACCGGTTGAGCAAGATTAATAATTCGTAATAAATTTACAAGATGGCCTTGTGGATATGCACAGTGCAACAATTTAACAATAAAGATGGCCTACAGCGAGGAGTAACATGCACCTGAATAATAGATGTTCGCATTATCATTAATACGTATTCATTTTCATGACATCTCATATACCTTATATGTAATTAATTCTTTGTCATTTATTGCTCGTTTGTCACACTTTTAAATTTCTAGTATAAATACGCTTTTGATATGATATGAAGAATGATCAAGAATGTATCTTCAGCAACTTCGCTTTGGTTAATATTTGAACATATATAGTGCCACTGCAGTACTTATACAGTCGTTTTTAACTACTGATCAAGTAAAACCTGCATCAAATGCTGTAATTTGTATTTTTCGTAACAAGAAATAAAAGTATCCGTACAGCAGCCTTGGATTGTTACATAAAGTCGCTTTGAGACACAGGCACTTGTCTCAGAAAAAAAAAATTCCTATATATCTTAATATAACACGTGTTATATTAAGGTATATAGGGGGAAAAAATACTGAGACAAGTGCCTGTGCTTTGAGATGTTAATACAGTTCATATGCTATAATTGTTTATAATGGTATTTATTCTCTTCCTTTTTGTCAAACTAAACCAGCAGGATAAATAACTTCCATGTGCTAAGTAGATTGCCAATAGAAGATTACATCTATTTGGTAACATATTTAATAAAAAGCTTTGCAAGGTTTTATTTGCTGGCTACATTGTTCAAAATTAAGAACATTTTCTCTGTATGTGTAAAACAGCTAAAACAACTGCGAGTAAATGTTAATTGATTGGTTGGTGGATGGCCATATCGTCCTATGGCAAATATACCATGCATATTTATAACGCAAGCAGCAGCAGACAGACTCAGATGTAAGGCTTTTATTCGCGCCCTTTGCGACACATGGCGCTAACGGGAGTTGTAAGTTGTAAGTATTTATAACGAAAACATATTAATGAGATATGAATATAATATCTTAATTTGTTCTCGGCCAATTCTACGAGTAGGTTTTTTTAAGTGCTAGCTAGCTCATTTGATTATAGTCCGTAGTAGAACTTTTATATATAAGGCCGTTAGTTGAATTTCCTCGTTTGAATCGTTCTACATTTATCACGTCTAGGCCGTTTAAAGCCAGCTATTCGGTCTGGGGTTTTCTCATGTTAAAGACCAAACGATGGCCTTTAATTGCTAACATTCACTTCATTTGAACTAATTGGCAGTTGTCTCATTTGCAATCCTACCATATCTCCTAATTTTTATTCTAATGACTTCGTACAGATGAGACATTGTTTTTACCCATTAAAGGTAGATGCTCAGCAGAAAAACTGCAAAAATGCCAATGTTGAAGACTCTGGTTTCACCCAAACGGAAATCGAACCCACAACCTTCCAACACTATTGGCGATCTCCTAACAACGAGCAAACCAAAAACGGTTAGTTTAAAGAAGGTCAAAGAAAGTACAATAATATTTATGTATAATAAAAGATACATGTACTTCATGACAATGATACATAATTGATATACTGTGTTTTACTTTTCATAGATATATGTAGAAGTGGTATGAGTGCCAATGAGACAATTCTCCATCCACGTCACAATTTGAAAAAGATACCACTATAGGTCAAAGTACGGCCTTCACACGGAGCAAGCTATAAAGGGTCCCAAGAAATGACTGAATAAAACCATTCAAACAGGAAAACCAACGGTCTTATCTTTATAAAAAAAAAGAAAAAAAAAAAAAAAAACAGAAACAAGAAACACTTATGAACCACATCAACAAACGACGATCATGCATTTAACATCAGGTTCCTGACGTAGGACAGGTGCAAACAAATGCAGCGGGTTTACATGTTTAAAAGACATTCATTAACAAAAACAAGTGATCATACACATAACGAATACATTTGACCCATGACACAATGCGAGTACAAATTGCTTAACGCAAAAACAATACTAGCAAAGTATTTTTATTTACCAACAACTCATATAAATTTATGTGTACACAAACAATCTTAATCGGCCACTCGATGATTATTAAACACGGTATAATTGCTTTAGCATCAAACCGATATTTAAGAAAAATATTGTACTAATTTTGAAGGAATAAGAATTTGAATGATACTATTGAAATTATTTTCCACCGATCTTACTTATACATAGTTTAACAATCACGAGAGGAGCTATATATCGCATTGTACGATATTTCATGGTGGAATTTGTTTTTCTGAATACTTTTTTATACATAGGCAAACTTGAGTTGGAATGAAGTGCTCAATATTTTATATATCTGTCTTGTCTTTCTATACTTTTTTTTTTTAAATATTTGCCACTGGAAGTTTAGCATACAGTTTAATAATTTTGAATACAGAGTTGTGCCATAAGCGCACGATACGCTCGTCGCTTTTTTAAAAGAATATACGTCCCATAACTCATCAATTCCATATCAGAAATATGAAAAAAAAAACTTAACTGCTTGATGATTTAAATAGATTAAGAACAGTCACGAAATTTTCTTGAAAACTGCTCAAAGCACTTTTGAGTTATTGTATGAAAACTGGAAAATCCCTCTTTATGAATAAACACCCATAATTCGGAAACGTAAATTAAAAAAAATGATAAAAATCGAAAGGGAGCTTCGGTCAGTAGATTTACTCAATTCGCTTTTACAAATTGGTCAAAACGTGTTTGAGCTACCATCCGACATGTTGACAAACGGACGGACAGACGACAACGGTGTACCATAATACGGGCGTATAAGATTAATAGTATGTGGACTATGTTCATTTTTAGTATTCTTGTCTTTTTATTTTTGCGTATATGCTTGTCTATATCTTTTTGTGTTTCTTTGTTTGTTTTTATTGTGATTAAGATTATAACAATGTTGACTTTTGTATCCCTACTTTGACAATTTTACCTATTATGTCTGTTTGTTTTGGTTCACACATCGTTGTCAATATACTGGAATTGTTTGCGACTGTCATACAAGTGAGAGGTTTAGCCAGCTATAAAACCAGGTTTAATCCTCCATTTTCTACATAAAAAAATGCCTGTACCAAGTAAGGAATATGATAGTTTTAATCATTTCGTTTGCAGTGTTGAAGTGTTGATTTTGCCATTTTATTATGTACTTTTCATTTGAACTCGAATTCGGTATTTTTGTTATTTTATTTTCTAGTATTGACAGTTAAACTCATACATTCTGAAGCAACCTATATTTGTGATAAATTTATTAAAGGTTTTGACCTGAACTATCTATAGCCGTATTGTAAAACTCTATCGTTTTCTGTGACAAAACATTTATAATAACTATATACACTCTAATCTCTGATTTTCATGTCATTTATGTACAAACATGTAACCACCAATTTCAAGGCTAGTGGATGTTTTGAAACGTTTAACCTTATGAATATTCATGAGTGGAAAGTTTCCCGCAATAATCGTGACATGTAATAATGTTAACCTGTAACGAAAAAAAACTTGATAAATAATTGCCACATAATTGCAGATAAAAGCTTATCAATATTCTTTTATCATTAAACAAACCTAAACAAGGCAATTTTTATAACGATACCAATCTAGACGTGGCTGTGTATTTTTACATCCATGGTTTCATCGTTAACATTGACTCTGTGATGGTCACCTTAAAAGCCATTTATGAATAAATTCCTTATAGAAATATACATTGATTGAATTTTGGATGCTTTACGTCCAGTGACAAATATGTCATGCATGTTCGGGACGAGAACAAGTTAACAATAAATACAATAGGTATGTCTAGTAATGATAGAGGGCATCCGGGATGATGGTCGGGGAAATTTGGACTGCCACTGGAAAATGAGGGTATATTGGATAGAGACAGAAATTTTGCCTTGCAACAGGCCATCTACGGACCCCTCAAAGAGTTGTTGCAAGGGTTCTTAGTACTTAACGTGCAAAGAACGGAGAAATATATATGTAGTCTATAAGAATTGCACAATTTTGGAAAAATATGACAGAAGCATTTCTTTCAAAAAAATGTATTGTGTCCCCCTATGGACTCTTTTTCAGAGAAAATAAATGTAAATAGTCGCTTCTGCGATCTGCGAGTTGAAATAATTAATCATATACAAACTGAAATGTGTTACAGACATGTATGTTAATATAGAGTCTACTACTTCAAACCGAAGATTTTTTAAATCACAATACGGGAGAAACCTATATTAGTTATTGTCAACCATGATAATCAAAGTTACTCTTCCTCGTATTATCCTATGATAGATTTTAAACATAAGATTATTTTTTTTATTGTCGCTTTAGTTTCCTTCTTGTGTCTGTCTATTCTCAGAAAGGGTAAGTCGTAAATCGAAAAAAATCCAACGGTCTAATTTATATAAAATTGTCATCTCGATTCCCCCCGAATCCGATAAAAAGCTGTGCATTAAAGGCGGGGGCATCCGTTTTGCTGATTGGGATGTTTAAATACCCTCCCACGTCCAGTTTTAATGATGTCGTTAGATCCGATGATTCTTGTAAGGAAAATGACACACGCTTTGAACAAATCTTTCGGTAGTCTGAAGATGGCCTGTTTCAAATAAAATTTCCAACTTGCGGGGCCTGTTTGGTGGTTACCTTTATTTGTAACTTCTAAAGTCGATTTATGTAATTTGATCAAAGATAAACTACTATTGTCTTTTTTTTTTTTTTTTATAAATTTTACATCGGATGACCGTGAGGACATTCCGGTATATAGCTGTCGCCTGGATTTTCATTACGCAACTTTCGTGTTGGGATTGTATCCGATCTATATTTAACATGATAATTACGCGGACATTATCAAGTGCAAAATAACATTCCTTATCGCTTGTTATAAATTAATTTTTTAAATGGATACTCCATAAAAAACATTTTTAAAAGAACATAAATTAATAATATGAAAATGTTTTGTCGTTAGAAATATATATTTAGGTAAAACTTTTCTTAAATATTTATGCACACGTACAGAAAAGGTGTGTTAAAGCATGCAGAAGAATATCTCAAGATCGTTTGCAATCTCCCATGCAGAGTTATCGATCCTGGCTCTCTCTCTCTCAAGGACCGACAACTCTGCAAGGGAGATAGAACATTTTGCGGGAAAATTTTAATGCCTACTAAAATCAAATCTATTAGAAAAATCGAATTATTACAGAAGAGTGTCCAGCATGCACTTGTACTGCACTTTTATTAATATAGTAGAATAGAATGATATACAAATAGATGAAAATTATATATACATGTAACTGTTATCATAAATGTACAAATATTAATATACTATATAATTACAAACCAGAGTTTACTGATTTGTATCACTACAATATAATAGTTTTAACGATAAGGTTGAATTCCCTGTCATTTATTTATCATCCACGCACTAACTTGTCTCAGAAAAAAATATACGTGTACATTTACCTCACTTTCAGGTATAGAGATGTGATTTTTTTCTGAGACAAGTGTATGTGACCATCAACAAGAACTTGCGGTCATCCGATGTTCAGTACTTTGATTCCAATGGCATTTCTTGTCTTATTGAGTACCTGTCTATTGTGTTTATTGTAAAATTGTTCTCGTCTTGAAGATAAATTAATGATTTGCCTCTTGACATTAAGAAAGGGTCAACATATATAGAGTACAGTGACTGAAGAACAAATTAGTTAAAGTATTACATTTATTCACAAAACATTATATTTAAAACACCAAAATAAATATTTAGTAAAAGAGAGGGCGAAAGATACCAGAGGGACAGCCAAACTCATAGATCAACAATAAACTGACAACGCCATGGCTAATAAAGAAAAAAGGCAAACAGACAAATAATTGAATACAATACACCACATAGAAAACTACAGACTAAGCAACACGAACCCTATCAAAAACTAGGAAGGGGGGGGGGGTCTCTGGTGCTCCGGAAGGGTAGGCAGATCCTGCTCCACATGTGACACCCGTCGTGTTGCTCATTTTATTACAAACCCAGTAAATAGTCTTATTCGTTAGGTCATATTCGTGAAAAGGGAAGGTTATTGTAGTTACGACATAAAGAACATATCCGATATCATCTGTGAAACGGTTATTCCATAACAGTCAACCAACTCTTGGTAGCGTCCGTAAATTTTACGAAGGGATGATTTCAACTTCACCATTTGGAACGCTTGGTTTGATAGCTTCCTTGTGAGCAGCAACTCTCTATCAAGGAAATCATGATAGGACATACAAGACCGGGAATATCGTATCAATTGGTATAAATACTCCGTAAATATAACGGAATTGGATGAGACTGTCGTATAAGTGAAAAGTTTAGCGCTATAAAAACAGGTTTAATCCACCATTTTCTACATTTGAAAATGCCTGTACAAAGTTAGGAATATGACAGTTGTTGTCCATTCGTTTGATGTGTTTTGTCATTTGATTTTGCCATGTGATTAGGACTTTCCGATTGAATTCAGTATTTTTGTAATTTTACATTTTGCTAAATATATTGAAAGTTCATAATTGGGAAGCTGAAATCATTTTGTCGTAAAGTTTTGTTTTCAACCGACCCTCATTGTCAATTTCTACATGTAAGTCAAGATACGAGACCGACTTAACTGTATCTGGTGTATCCTTTATTTCTAGTTCGATGGGATACAGCCCGTAACAGAGAAGTGATCGAATTGATGTTTCTTCATCGACAAACTTAATTATTGAGTAGTGACCGAACTATTGGTATTTTAACGTTAAAAAGATTGACAATGCTGACAAACTTTCATGTGTCGATAATCAAGTTTAATACCGATAATATTGAAAATAATTCTAATAATATGAAACAAAATATGCCCATGCACCATTTCGATTGGGCGAAAAGTAGTCATTTCTTCAAAGTCAGAACAGAAAAAAAAGATTTATGTAACTTCCCAAGGACGTCTTGATAGTATTATTTCCTTTACGATTTTACCCAAAACTAAAAGAAATATACTGATAAACAATAAAAAAGGTGTTTGATAGGAATGAAGTCCTTTATTTTTTTGGACTACAATGTGTACCGTATGTGTGATGGATTTGAATTCAATCAATAACTTTGAAATGTTTTCTCATATGTATACACAAAAGGGAGGACTGGTATTTGTACTTCTGTTAGAATATGTCTTCGTCCGTTTCACACGCCAAACTTTTTTTCTAGTACAGTTTAAACGGGAAAATTTTGTTGATTCTGTACTCATACTTCACGCGTAGTTGAGTACAAGTGTCCTCGTAGTGAACGCACCCGACTACGCGTGCAGTAAAAAGTGTACTCTTACGTCGGATACCGGGCAGTTTCTTCGTTATATCTGTACTTTATCAAATACATGTACATGTTAATATTTACTTTATATTAAATAGGTAAAAATTATTGCTGAAAGCCTGTTCAGGGTTTCTTTCTTGTGTATGATTATATAATTTTTCACATGCCTGAACTCATTGACGATAATGAAAGGTGCTCTATTAGAAAAAAAATGGATTTCTAGTTCGGGTTTGAAAAAGAAATTTCGCCTTTTCTTGAGCCTCTTTTGTACATTTAGTTTAACAGATATGATCCAATGTAAATTTTCACATGGAACCTTCGGTAAATAGGAAAATGAAAAGATATGGAGTAATTTACAGAGAGACCACACTCCATCCATGAGAAAAATCTAGAGGTCTCCACAAGGCTTTCAACAAGGGTGGAATCTCACTCCTTTTGAAAAGCTCTAAATCGCCCTAACGTGTACATACGTTTGGTCATCAAGATATTCTGGTTTCTCTTTTTGTGTGTCATAAACATTCAATTCGGATTTGAATTTAATTTACCGAAACATTTCCGTACATTAAATCTTAGGACGGTCAGAACATTTTGAGGACGCAACAGATCGAAGTACAATTTTAAGTAGTACATAGATGTGCAATAATTCAGCTTTCTGTTCTAAATTTTTAATGTTGATTTCTTTAAAAAAAAAAAACCCATTTTTTTACAATAAAAAATCTCAAAATGTCCGTTAACAATGAAAAAGTTTGACCATGAAAAATCACATATCTAAGAAAAGCAGTCGTTTATAATTAATTGATTATAAGAAAGTTTCAGTATATCATGTCAAATTTCTTTAATTTCAGAAAGTGGTGAATTAGTTTCCATAAATGACAGATGAATCGGGCCAAGCTTAGTAACTTGGTAACTTACAGTAAACAGACTACTGTAACACTGACGCACTCGTCGAACTGTTTAAAAGATTTGTGTTTATGACCAAAAATGTATATACAACTTCATTTATAAATTACTCTTCATTGCACTAACCGACGAGTTCATGTTTACAGTAGAAACAGTGGATGTGACTCCATCATTGTAGTCATGAATATTTATCGCTTATATTAAATTGATAAAGATTTTATCGAGGTCGCACCAACTGTTGTTTCTACAGCTAAGATCAGTTACATGTAACATGATCTCGTCGATTTGCACGACGAAGCCATTGTTTATGACAGAACACACATTCTAGATTATGTATTTTTGTTTCCGTCAGTTCGAAAGTATTTGATCATTTCAACTCCTTTGTATTTCATAATATGTGTCATGAACAAAGACATATGTTCGATTGAATAATGATTTCCTCGTAACAAATGATAGAAATTTCGGAGATCCCGTATTTGATCCTTTACCGTTAAAATGAAAATGCCAATGACAGAGGTTGATTATAAAAAAATGTTTTACTGTGTTAAAAAAACTTCGACATAAACAATGAAAACTTACACTTTGGACATGAAATATTTTGTCGATGAAGAAAATTAAATTATGTCACTTCTGGAATAAGTTTGTCGATAACGTAACTTCTTCTGACGGTAAAGAAACGCGAATTCGATCACTACTTTGTTACGGGCTGTAGATGCGTTCAACATAGTCGCCAAATTTTGATTTGTTTAGTGAGAGAACATCATCTTTATAGCGATAAGTAATGTTAAAGGATATTGCTAACTTCTTATCTTTCTTCCTAAGAAGTTCCTGTATGAAGTCAGTCTCATAATAATAAAGCACCAAGTCGACAAGAAGAGGGGCACAATTGGTGCTCATTGGAATGAGACATTCTTTTGAAAAACGCGTCCTCTAAACATAACAAATATTTTGTCAATCAAGAAATAAAAAATGAAAAAGGGTACAAGCGCCTGTGAGCTGAATAACGAATGAAACTAATAGATTCAAACCCCGCATCGAAGCAACAAAAAAAACTAATTCCGCTAACATGTTTAACCCCGCCACATTATTTATGTATGTGCCTGTCCCAAGTCAGGAGCCTGTAATTTAGTGGTTGTCGTTTGTTTATGTGTTACATATTTGTTTTTCGTTCATTTTTTTTTTACATAAATAAGGCCGTTAGTTTTCTCGTTTTAATTGTTTTACATTGTCTTATCGGGGCCTATTATAGATGACTATGCGGTATGGGCTTTGCTCATTGTTGAAGGCCGTACGGTGACCTATAGTTGTTAATTCTGTGTCATTTTGATCTTTTGTGGATAGTTGTCTCATTGGCAATCATACAACATCTTCTTTTTTATATGATGACCTGTGTAAGGAGAAAAATGCATACTTGTGCCAATTTTTAGTCCTTCTTATTTTGCATGTTTGTTTTGTACGTTTTGTATAATTTCATTCAGCACCACCATGGTAGAATTGCCAGTTTGTACAGTTGCCATGCATCTTTACTTATTTATTTACTATCTTTTGACCTTAGTGCACTGCACTTGTAACAACCAGTCAAAGCGATGTATTGTTTCACCAAATCTGCATTTAAAATATTTCATCAGTGGCGTTCAATGCAAATATGTTGAATTCAGTATAAAACACTATATAAAACTTCAAAAGAGCTTTACGCATCAATAGAATAAATGAAGAAAGAGACAACAACCCGACTAAAGAGCGAAAAACAGACGAAGTCCACCAATGGGTCTTCAATACAGTGAGAAAACCCGCATCTGAACTCCAAGTAAATTACAAAAAAGAGTTAAGACCAAATAAAACTGATAAGAATGAACGCTTGACTTTATCAACCAAAGGGACTATCAGGAAACTGACCTGGTACAGAAATAATTGAAACCTTGTTTTATAGAAAGCGAAAACTCCAACAAGCATGGAGTTGTTCATAGTTCCGTTATAGTTCATTCTTTTCATATATTTTTTTCGGTAAACGGTCAGAAAGTCACAAATTTGGTAGGACAAAAAGTCACAGGACAAAAAGTCACAAATAATATGTTGACAATTGTTTGAATATATAAGAGAAATATCTTGAAATATTTACTTTTTAATACATACATTCATATCAAAATTTAGGAAATGCGTCATTATACTTGAAAAATGAAGATTTATTTAATTTTAACAATTATTATTAATTAACCAACCGTTTTATCAGAAAAATTACACTGGTTATATAGCAGTTTGACAAACACTAATTTTGATCATTGAGAAGCTTAATAATATTCCTATACCAACACAACGTTATAACGTTTAGCTGATTTTACAAAGTTATCTCCCTGTAGTGTTAAGTACCACCTTAGTTTTTGATGAAGTTGAAGTCCAATCAACTTGACACTAAGTACACATGTTCTCTATGATGTGATCTCTCCAATTTCAATGCCAAATTAGAGATTTCCCCCTATTTTCACGGTCCACTGAACATTGAAAATGATAGTGCGGATGGGGCATCCGTGTACTGGGGACACATTCTTGTTTTTTTTCTAAATTCGGCTGTTAGTTTTCTAAATTGATGTTTTTTCATGTCGGGACCTTTTATAGCCGACTATACGGTATGGGTTTTTCTCATTGTTGAAGGCCGTACGGTTATCTATAATTACTTACATCCACTTTTATTGAACTGTGGTGGAAAGTTGTCTCATAGGCAATCATACCACATCTCTCTCTCTCTCTCTTTTATATGCACCACATTTTAGCAAATCTAAAGATTGTTGTACCAGGTCACCAACTGCTGTCAGAAGGTGCTAAGGTGGTACTTTACACTACAGGGAGATAACTCTGTAAAATCAGCTAAACGTTTTAATTACGTTGTGTTGGTATAGGAATATTAAGCTTCTCAATGATCAAAATTAGTGTTTGTCAAACTGCTATATAACCAGTGTAATTTTTCTGATAAAACGGTTGGTTCAAATTTCTTGAAATTTTTATATATTTGTCATAGGGTCAAAGTAAATACTTTGTCAAAATTTTATGAAAATTAAACGAGCCAAATTAATTTAAGTGAAGGTGTTGGGTACCACCTTGACAGTTGTGTAATTATTGTGTTATACTGTGTGTTTTTTTGCTTGGCCAATATGAGTGTAATTTGTCATAAAATTAATATCGTAATGATGTATAACATGACAGTCACTTACTGATGATATATTTTTATATCTCTTACGATGCATTGTGACGGGCGTCCGTCCATCATGCATGCGACAGATCTGGAATAGTACCCACGAATGAAGTCCCTTAATAGGCTAAATCTACCGTCTTTTAAATGTGATATTGTACAGAGATGAGAATTTTGTAAAGATACTTAAATTTGTAGTATATCTAAAGGGTATTCACTAAACTTTTAACTTCTGTTAAGAGTTCTTTCTGCCCATTGGATAAAAAGCGCTCTTATGTGTACATTTTTTCCAGATTTTCATCAAATGTATATCAAAGGTTTATACAAGCAATGTTTAGACAAGTTCGAAAATTAGTGCAGTTCAACTTTTTTTTATTAAAGAGGTAGACTCCTTGGAAATAATAATTATGAGAACTGCATCGTTTTTGCTTTCAAGTCTCCATTTCTCTTGAGATATTTGTAAAAAGATTGCTAGAATAAAAATAAAAAATTTATTAGTTTAAATTCCAAACAATAAGTTTGTAACTAAAGAAAAAAATACCATATTAATATCAAAACGATAGACAGAGAACAATACAAACGTGAAGCATTAGTTTAAACATATTTATTTATAGTGGATTGAGAAACAAGTTTTGCAACTAATATTAATCTCTTTCCACTTTGCGGGTGCGAGTGCTGCCTTGTATAGCGGCATTAGCCTGCTCTTTTTCGAAATCTACAAGGGTGTCTTTAACGTGCAAGAGATATGGCTCTCTCTTAACACGGGTAAGCCACTTATCGTCCCCTTCCGACGGACTATCATCGTTTTCTCAAGACCATACTCGCAAATGGTGTCAAGGGAGAGCCGAAAATTCAGTCCCAAAAATTTTCTCCCGGACCGGGAATCGAACCAGGAACCTTTGTGTCAGTAGTCCGATGCACTAACCACTACACCACGGCTTATAACGTGTAGCATTGGAAAAAAAGAATGTAGGACAGAAAGTCACAGGACAAAAAGTCACAGACAAAAAGTCACGGACAAAAAGTCACCACAATTCATTTTTTCTGACTATTTTCTTTGAATAAAAAAACGCTTATTTCTACAAAAATATTTTTGCATTTCTCTTGAACTATTGTATAAAATCTAACTTTGTAAACAAAATTTATCAAAAAAATATCAAAGTAAATCAAATAATTGTTAAAAAAAAAAACAACGTCAAAGTGGCTTGGCACTTAAATGGCTTCATTGTGCCAGGAAATCTTTGAAATTCTTTTGCATGATCAAAATTAAATAAATCTTCATTTTTCAAGTATAATGACGCATTTCCTAAATTTTAATATGAATGTATGTATTAAAAAGTAAATATTTCAAGATATTTCTCTTATATATTCAAACAATTGTCAACATATTATTTGTGACTTTTTGTCCTGTGACTTTTAGTCCTACCAAATTTGTGACTTTATGTCTCCTGTGACTTTCTGTCCGTTTACCGAAAAAAATATATGAAAAGAATGAACTATAACGGAACTATGAACAACTCCATGCTTGTTGGAGTTTTCGCTTTCTATAAAACAAGGTTTCAATTATTTCTGTACCAGGTCAGTTTCCTGATAGTCCCTTTGGTTGATAAAGTCAAGCGTTCATTCTTATCAGTTTTATTTGGTCTTAACTCTTTTTTGTAATTTACTTGGAGTTCAGATGCGGGTTTTCTCACTGTATTGAAGACCCATTGGTGGACTTCGTCTGTTTTCCGCTCTTTAGTCGGGTTGTTGTCTCTTTGACGCATTCCCCATTTCCATTCTCAATTTGTTGTCTCTTTGACACATTCCCCATTTCCATTCTCAATTTTTTCATCGCAATACTTTGGACTTCTTTATACTTAACGCACCAAAGTTTCAAATTATTTTACTTAAGGAATTAAAAGTGACATTATTTGATATTTGGTAATACATTTACATTGTAAAGTAAATTACATTAATCATGTATACATCTGATGTGTGTGTTACTTTTGTTGAATGGATCCATGGCTTAATTATAAAAAAGAAGATGTGGTATAACTATCCACAAAAGATCAAAATGACACAGACATTAACAACTATGGGTCACTGTACGGCCTTCAACAATGAGCAAAGCCCATACCGCATAGTCATCTATAGTAGGCCCCGATAAGACAATGTAAAACAATTCAAACGAGAAAACTAACGGCCTTATTTATGTAAAAAAAATGAACGAAAAACAAATATGTAACACATAAACAAACGACAACCACTAAATTACAGGCTCCTGACTTGGGACAGGCACATACATAAATAATGTGGCGGGGTTAAACATGTTAGCGGAATTAGTTTTTTTTTGTTGCTTCGATGCGGAGTTTGAATCTATTAGTTTCATTCGTTATTCAGCTCACAGGCGCTTGTACCCTTTTTTATTTTTTATTTCTTGATTGACAAAATATTTGTTATGTTTAGAGGACGCGTTTTTCAACAGAATGTCTCATTCCAATGAGCACCAATTGTGCCCCTCTTCTTGTCGACTTGTTGCTTTATTATTATGAGGCTGACTTCATACAGGAACTTCTTAGGAAGAAAGATAAAAAGTTAGCAATATCCTTTAACATTACTTATCGCTATAAAGATGATGTTCTCTCACTAAACAAATCAAAATTTGGCGACTATGTTGAACGCATCTATCCCATCGAACTAGAAATAAAGGATACACCAGATACAGTTAAGTCGGTCTCGTATCTTGACTTACATCTAGAAATTGACAATGAGGGTCGGTTGAAAACAAAACTTTACGACAAAATGATTTCAGCTTCCCAATTATGAACTTTCAATATATTTAGCAAAATGTAAAATCACAAAAATACTGAATTCAATCGGAAAGTCCCTAATCACATGGCAAAATCAAATGACAAAACACATCAAACGAATGGACAACAACTGTCATATTCCTAACTTTGTATAGGCATTTTCAAATGTAGAAAATGGTGGATTAAACCTGTTTTTATAGCGCTAAACTTTTCACTTATACGACAGTCTCATCCAATTCCGTTATATTTACGGAGTATTTATACCAATTGATACGATATTCCCGGTCTTGTATGTCCTATCATGATTTCCTTGATAGAGAGTTGCTGCTCACAAGGAAGCTATCAAACCAAGCGTTCCAAATGGTGAAGTTGAAATCATCCCTTCGTAAAATTTACGGACGCTACCAAGAGTTGGTTGACTGTTATGGAATAACCGTTTCACAAATGATATCGGATATGTTCTTTATGTCGTAACTACAATAACCTTCCCTTTTCACGAATATGACCTAACGAATTAGACTATTTACTGTGTTTGTAATAAAATGAGCAACACGACGGGTGTCACATGTGGAGCAGTATCTGCCTACCCTTCCGGAGCACCAGAGACCCCCCCCCCCCCCTTCCTTGTTTTTGGTTAGGTTCGTGTTGCTTAGTCTGTAGTTTTCTATGTGGTGTATTGTATTCAATTATTTGTCTGTTTGCCTTTTTTCTTTATTAGCCATGGCGTTGTCAGTTTATTGTTGATCTATGAGGTTGGCTGTCCCTCTGGTATCTTTCGCCCCCTCTTTTACTAAATATTTATTTTTGGTGTTTTAAATATAATGTTTTGTGAATAAATGTAATACTTTAACTAATTTGTTCTTCAGTCACTGTACTCTATATATGTTGACCCTTTCTTAATGTCAAGCGGCAAATCATTAATTTATCTTCAAAAAGAGAACAATTTTACAATAAACACAATAGACAGGTACTCAATAAGACAATAAATGCCATTGGAATCAAAGTACTGAACATCGGATGACCGCAAGTTCTCGTGGATGGTCACATACACTTGTCTCAGAAAAAAATCACACCTCTATACCTGAAAGTGAGGTAAATGTACACGTATATTTTTTTCTAAGACAAGTTAGTGCGTGGTAGTCCGAGATTACTCTGACGTCCAACGGCTGTTGTGCCAGACAAGCTGGGGCCGTGGGACGTCAGAGCTCGTCCCAAATCAAAAAGTGGATATTTGCCCACCCAAAATAGATGCGCTGCTTCGTCGCTTCTGGTGCCGATTGTGGGCCTTGGAATTATATAAATCGGGCATCAATCTGTTCATTTTTCATTTATCTCTTCATTTATGTAAGTTTCACCTACATTGTACCTGCTAACCTTTATTTTTCCATATTTTAACAGTTTTCACAGAGACCCATCGATTTCTGCACGAATGAAAAGTTTTAACAAAAATGTTGCTACCTGCATTTCCACTGAAGCCATTTATACTCAGTTTGTAATTTGTTTCTTCGTTATTAATACTGAATGAAGTGTAGATTGCATATGCCGTTTGTCCCTTACAAACTTTGTAGGATCTTTGTTGCGTTATGGGGTAAATGTTGTCATTTCCTACAGAAATAAAGAAAAATATATTCAAGTTAACCGAGTTAACTTATTTTACTCGCTCCAATAAAGCAAAAACAAAAATGTTTCAACTTTTCAAAAGGAAGGTTATAAAACCATTACATCTTGGATTCATCTACTATTAATTTCCTGAAAGAGTTTCGGACAAGTAGTTTGAAAATACGAACACCAATTGTTGAGACGCGCTAAATATTCCATTACTCTATTCCCAAAATAGGTATAGCAAACCTGAACAAAGAGCGGCGAAAGATACAAGAGAGACATTCAAACACATTATTTGAAGAAAAAAAAACTGACAACGCCATTGCTAAAAAAAAAAGAAATCGACAAGTAGACAAACGATAGTACACAAAACACAACATAGAAAACTAAAGACTAAGCAACACGAACCCCATCAAAAACTGGGAGTGATCTCAAGTGTATCAAGTTAAAGGGAAACTTCGCAAAAAAATCAAAAATTGATATTATGTTCATTCTGTATAAAAATGCTCAAATTCATAGATATTAAAGTTTTATTCCGCTAGATAAGCGATCACCATCGGTTTTAAATTTATGTAGAAAGTCTGTAATGATTTCAACCTGTCAAACTAAATGGTTTTTTTTTTAACTTGAACAAAATAAATGAATAAAAACTTTACAGTATTCTTCAATATACAGAAAATTCACCCCAACTGGTCACTCATCTTTGAAATTTTGAATATTGGGTATATGATCGTGACTAACCCCCCCCCCCCCCCCCCCCCCCCCCACTCCCCAAAAAAAAGTATTGAATGCATGAAATTTTTTTTTTTTAGATATTTGTTAAGAAACTAAGGTTCCAACTCCTACAGGCAAACTTGACCTCAGACAGTTTTGACTTTTCTTTTCAGGTTCATTTTGGTCATAAAGCACCAAGTTGTTATACAAGTACTACCAAAGTTTTGGTTTTCAACTTAAAGATGTTCGCTTGTCATGTTTTGGATTTTGGATTTTTTGTCAGATTTTCAGAATCCTCTGATTTTCACCATTTGCATGCCTTAAAAAAATGACCATTGACCCTCATTTTTCTTTTTATAAATCTTTTACGTGTATAATTATAAGCCATCTGTAAAAGTCGTATAAAATCCTTGTTATTTTTAATAGTTTTTGAGCACTTAAACTTGTCAATGATGAAGCTAAGAAAAATCAAGAGAGAACATTTTCCCGCCAAAATTTCAATGGCTAATATCTTGAAATAAAGCACATTGACCTATATTATTTTTTTTTTGCTCTTTTGGTTCCTTAAATAATCCTCTATCAATTTTTTTTTTTTTCGGTGCTCAAATGTCAGGGGAAATCTTCAATGAAAAGTTTACAACACTTTAAAAAGTTTTCATTTCGCCGTTTCAGAATCTAATGCATTCTGAGTAATATTTTCAAAAGTGTACACCAAAACGTCGTGATTGGTTAGAAATGTCATAAACAATAGAAATTCAACCAATGGCGTGACGTTATTTTCATTTTAGGGTACGAACAATGAAATTACCCATGATTCGTTAGATTATGAAACAGCCAATTTAATACATGTACTTTCCAAGCCAATGCTCCCCATCAACCTTACCAAATCCAGTTTTATACCTTTGCCAGATTCTATTAAAACCTGTGGAACCGTCAAATCGTCTTTAAATTAACTATGAAAATCGAATAAGTAAGATGAAAGAATTCACGTGAAATCACAAAACAGAAAAAAAAGAGTTTATAAATTTTAATTGGTAATTGATTTCGTGACAATTTAAAATTGAGTGACGAGCTTTTATAACTATTGCCTTTCATTCACCGTTAATTTCAACCTTTTGATTCCCTTTTGGATTATTTTTATCACTTTGAGTCCGTGGAAAGCTATTAAAGAAGTAATAAAAACTTATAACAAGTAATCTAAAAGGTCGAAATATTTGATCTAAAATACAAACAACTCTACTTCCTGAAACAGTACCAAAGATAAATCTACCGGAAGTGACACACATTGGGTCACTTCTTCAGCTTATCCAACCGTAACTACTCGGCGATTCTCGCTATGCAGTACAATAACTTCCAGAAAGGTTGAGTAGTTCCGATTAAGGCTTATCTAAACGTAACGGTTAATAAACAAGAATGCGTCCAAAGTACACGGATGCCCCACTCGCACTATCATTTTCTATGTTCAGTGGACCGTGAAATTAGGGTCAAAACTTTAATTTGGAATTAAAATTAGAAAGATCATATCATAGGGAACATGTGTACTAAGTTTCAAGTTGATTAGACTTCAACTTCTTCAAAAACTACCTTGACCAAAAACTTTAACCTGAAGCGAATGGACGCACAGACGGACGAACGGACACACAGACGGACGGACGAACGGACGCACAGACTGACGGACGATCGGAGGCACAGACCAGAAAACATAATGCCCCTCTACTATCGTAGGTGGGGCATAAAAATAAACTTTTTCCTGATCGTTGATTAATTTCCTGGCAATGAATTTAGTGACCCCGTCAAAGTTCATTCTATATGATGAATTTTATTATAATTTGCTTACTGTCCATCCGCCGTTGTCAATCCCCATTTCACAAAATACGTCAATGTTCATTCCGGTCTTGGTTTTGATGGTATACACTCCGCTCCTCGAGTCGGGAGGAAGGAAACTGCAGTCAGCCAAAGGCACTAAAAATTAAATTCAAAATTGTTAAAAAAAATATTGATGGAAGAGGGGCGAAAGATATCAGAGGGACAGTCAAACCCACAGATCGAAAATAAACTGACCACGCCATGGCCGAAAAATTAAAAGACAAACATTCATTTTTTTGTACATAATAAATAAGGCTTTAGTTTTCTCGTTTGAACTGTTTTACATTGTCATTTCGGGGCCCTTTATAGCTGACTATGCGGTTTGGGCTTTGCTTATTGTTGAAGGCCGTACATTGACCTATAGTTGTTAATTACTGTGTCATTTTGGTCTCTTGTGGAGAGTTGTCTCATTGGCAATCATACCACATCTTCTTTTTTATATGATGACCTGTGTAAGGAGAAAAATGCATACTTGTGCCCATTTTTAGTTCTTCTTTTTTTTTGCATGTTTGTTTTGTACGTTTTGTATAATTTCATTCAGCACCACCATGGTAGAATTACCAGTTTGTATAATTGCCATGCATCTTTACTTATTTATTAACTATCTTTTGACATTAGTGCACTGCATTTATAACAACCAGTCAAAGCGATGTATTGTTTCACCAAATCTGCATTTAAAATATTTCATCAGTGGCGTTCAATGCAAATATGTTGAATTCAGTATAAAACACAATATAAAACTTCAAAAGAGCTTTACGCATCAATAGAATAAATGAAGTTAGCGTTTACTTCATTGAGACAATAACTTAATTTTATATGATATATATTAAATTCATTGGTTTTTTTTAATTTGGAATTTATGTTCTATCATACTGTGAATTTGGCGGAGTAAAATATATTACGACTATGGCACAAATTCTAAGGATAGAATCGTACTAGGTAGATTGGAGCAATTTCTGTGTGTACATGTATTTACAAACTATTATTTTTTTTCTTTTGCATTCTCCACAAAAAGTACAAACCTGCGTCTTTTTGATTGTGTGTACTCCTGCTATTTCAAAAAGTTGGTCCTCCGTAGTACCACATGAAGAAAACAAATTACACTGACGCGATTCAGTTTTAAAACTGGCAGAGCAACAGTCTTCCTCGTTTGCACATATAGTTGCACATGATTACAATGTCAATTCTGTTCTTTTCATAAAGTGAGTCCCATTTTCTTTCAATTGAGTGTTCAAATGAATTCCAAACTTTTGCGATTTAACCGTTGTCGTTGCAGCACAGAGTGATAGAAACATACATGCTGCTATCGGAATAAAAGTTTTACAAATCATTCGTGTAGGGATATGAGATGCTTTTTTTTTTTATCAATCTACTCTATTCTCTGCTACATAAAAGATTTACCATTTTCGGTATCATTTTTATATTATAAAAATTTCTGACGTAATAATTATGGTTGAAAAGATAAGGCATGCGTATTGTTTACTTTAAAATCAGAAGAATTAATTATTTAAAGCCGGCCAGGATGAACCAACAGATGTCAAAATTAAATGTTAATGTATTTTTCTTACAAAGTAGTTTCTGTATATCATAATAATTTCTTACGTTATAACTAAAACGACACTCTATACATGCGTATCGTTAAACTTTGCTTTAAATTCAGCAGAGTAATTCTCTAAAGGGATGAACGAACGGATGTCAAAATTATTTTTTTTATATATTTTGTCTTACAAAGTACTTGTATAATATAATAATTTCTTACCTAATAGTTATGGTTAAAATGACAGTATATATGCATATCGTTTAATTTTAAATCAAAAGAATCGGAGGTCAAAATTAAATGTTAATGTATTTTCTTCACAAAGTAGATGTGCTATCGCTTAAAAGAAGATATATTCCTAAAACAATAGGAATACAAGTCCAGATCTCGAAATACAAATATTTTCCTTTTTGTACATTTCTTTTAATTCAATCAGAAGAAAAGCTATATTCAATGGTCATCTTCACATGTGCTAATGATAACACGTTGGGTTTTTTTCACACACAGTTGTTATCTTCTGTAACATGAATATTAAAAATTCCTTTGGTAACTGGAACATTTGTCGTCGCTACAATCGCATTCCCTTTTCACGAATAACCTATCGAATTGGAATTTTTACCGGGTTTGTAATAATATGAGCAACACGACGGTTGCAACGTGTATAACAGAATCTGCTTACCCTTTGGGTGCATCTGAGATCACCCCTAGTTTGTGGAATTCGTGTTGCTTAGTCTTTATATTTTTCTATGTTGTGTCATGTGTACTATTATTATTTTTTTTTTTCTTTTTTTGGCCATGCATTTGTTAGTTTATTTTTTATCTACGAGTTTGAATGTCCATCTGGTATCTTTCACCTCTCTTTTACAATTTGTTGCAACAGTTGAGGCAAAATCTGGACATTGGCTCCACTTATATCTACATGTATGTTCTGCTACAATGATTCTAATAAATTCAACTGGTCTTTCTTTTCCTGATAATCTTTAGAGTTTGCACTTATATCTACATGTATGTTCTGCTACAATGATTCTAATAAATTCAACTGGTCTTTCTTTTCCTGATAATCTTTAGAGTTCCACTTATATCTACATGTATGTTCTGCTACAATGATTCTAATAAATTCAACTGGTCTTTCTTTTCCTGATAATCTTTAGAGTTTGCAACATCATAATAAATGAGCGTTTTTCAATCTCCAACTATCTGCAGTTCTTCATTGCTAATGACTTCTGCTTTGTCTGAGCACAGTTCTACTGGTATATAGTTTGGTTTCTACTCAAATGGGTGGTCATCAAGGTTGGCCACTCTGACTATTACCAAATTAATTTTCTGTAATCTGCCTTTACAGGTTCTAAAGTCAAATCTCTAGTTGATAGAAATAAAAGCAACGGTAGTATACCGATGATAGAAATTTATAAATCGATTGAGAAAAAAAAATCCGGTAACAAACTAAAACTTAGGGAAACACATCAAATATAAGAGGAGAACAACGATACAACAGAAACATAACACTAAAATGCAACACACACACATACGAACTATGATATAACAATTGCCATTTTCCTGACTTGGTACAGGACATATAAAGAAAAAAGAAAAAATGGTGGGTTGAACCCGATTTTGTGGTTAGACAAACCTCTCGCTTTTATGGCAATGTTAAATGTAACATTAAAATGACAACATTACATTACAGGACTACAATACAAATAAATGGGAGAACATACAGGACACAAATAATAGCTATCAAAAGGTATCAGGCTTATAATTTAATACGCCAGACAATAATAGTAACAAACTTCTTTCCGCTTCTTCATCAATAATAATCAAAGCATTTGTGTTGTTTTCTCCGACAATGGCTACTCCGTCAGTTTGCCTCCTAGTCTCAAATGCAATCCACTGACCATGCATTTATCTGTATGCCTTAGTTAGCATTTATTGTGATGTTCATTTAGGTCGCAGCCTAGTTATATGTCATCTCCGATGGGTGTTACATCTAAACGAAACGTTTGGAGGTTTCACTTTCAAGACCAACTTTCATCTTTGTAACTCCTATTGTTGTCAAGTTTACCCCATCCTCTGCAACTACTAAATTTATTTCTGTTATCCTTAGTTTTAGCAGTTTACTCTCAGGAATCTGATTACTAGTATACAATTCGCGTAATGACTAAATCAAACGCTTAAACACATCAAACGAATGGATAACAACTGTCATATTCCTGACTTGGTACAGGCATTTTCTGATGTAGAACCGTCACCTCTGATCTAGTGTTAATAAATGCATTGATCACAATATTGCTAATGACCATTAGAAAAGACAAAAAAAAAGAGGGACGAAAGGTACCAGAGGGACAGTCAATCTCATAAATCAAAAATAAACTGACAACGCCTGGCTACAAATGAAAGAATACAAAAAGACAAACAATAGAACACATGACACAACATAGAAAACTAAAGAATAAACAAAACGAACATCACCTAAAACTAGGGGTGATCTCAGGAGCTCCGAGGGAGTAAGCAGATCCTGCTCCACATATGACACCACAACTGTAGAGATAGCTGCTATCACTCGATCAATGTTCGATCTCTTTGATCAGTTATGCACTACCAATCACCTACTTTTGTGTTTTCTATTGTATCTACTAAGACTCCTCGCACAACATTTTCAGGTTTAAATAGACCAGGACTTGGATTGCATGAAACTTTCCGAAATCTTCAATATCTTGATTACTATGTCATGATGGCTTTGCATTATGAAACTGTTTTTCTTAATACATGTATGTCATTGTATGTCAGAGTGAGCAACTGAAATTATACATACTGTATTTTTTTTTATACGAACTGTGTATCTAGGTTATCTTCTTCAAATGTAGTTATACTAGTAGTACCCATTGTTTCTATTTAACAATAATTCTTGGTCTTTTTCTTAAAAGTCTGACACTTGGCCGATAAGCGAAACTCTTTACTTTTAAACAGTCTTCAGTTTTAGGTTGACTACTTTCAATATTCCTCATAAAACACTTCTGTTTTCTCTATAATAGGGGCTCCTCTTTTCTTGTGTACAATTCTTTATGGCCGTCCTCATTACAGTTCAAGTATCTGGAATTCTTCAACTTGGTCTTGTGATATCTACAAAAGAAAAAAAAGAATATCGGGTATGACACAAAATAAATACATGCACAGCAACAACACTTGATTATATTGCCATACACTGCTATTATAATCCTGCTGTGAATATAACTTTGCCACTTTTTTTCGAATGATTGTCTCCAGTGCATTTGTACCTCATCAACACATATCACAAACAAATCAATATTTTGTATATAAGAACATATACTAGGAGATAATTTTCTTGAAAAGTTAGTGGATTTTTCAGCAAAGAGAAGAAAGTACAGTGGACCAAATCTTAAGAACATATCTATCGTTTGAACAGCACTGTCAACCACTGCAGTCCTTAAAAAATAGTGATCACATACATCTAAAAGCTGTTAGACAGAAAATGAACCTCTGTAAAAAGCAGAAATTCCTCTAGATATCAGAGGACATAAGCATATAATTCAAGAACTAAACATAGAAAGTACAGAAGTTTATACATTATGTGACAGAAATTTAAATTAACAATTGAAGACCATCATAGAAAACAGAATACAAAAAAAAAAAAAAACATCACAATATCCAAACACACCAATACGTGGGTAAACACAGAGGTCAGCCGAAAAGTCGAAACACAGAGCCCTTGCTAACACTAGGATAAAAAGACATAAACAGATACAAAGAACTACAGACAGAACTTTAATATGAATCAGGAAATCAAACAAACTGACAGATGTTATAAGTGATAAAGATAACACCAACAAATTATGGTCGTATATCAAATGCAAAGGTCAAGAATTATAGGAGTTGCACCATTGAAAAAACAACAAGGATTTCTACAGTTAAGTTACAACCATACTAAAGTATCATACTTAATGATCAATTCCAATTACTAGTAGCTTTTCCATGAAGGACATTTAACATCACTGAAAAAGGAGTCTATAAGGTAATAAGAACCAGAAAGCTCATAAAGCAACAAGTCTAGACAACATTCCAGCATTTATACTTTCATCAACCCATTATCATTTAAACTCAGCAACTAACACCACTCTTACCTCTGTTATACAAAAACTCCCTAGACACAGAATTTCCCCAAGACTGGAGCGATGTCGTGGAGGTATTAATCTTCAAAAAGGTGAATTAAACACATCATACCATGCATCACATTTTAAAGACCACACGCGCGTTAGTTTCGTATATAAAAGACTCATTAGTGACGCTCTAATCAATAAAGGTTAAAAGGCCACATAATAAGCGAAATTGAAGATGATTGAGGACCTAACAATCCGAAAGGTTTTTCAATAAAAGCCACAAAGCTGCAAATTACAGACCAGTATCCTTAACATCCATAGCAAAATACTGGGACATATCATTAGCAGTGTAATGAAATAGTTTGATACCAACAGTATTCTAACAGACACACAACATTGTTTTAGATAAAAGAGATCGCATAAATCTCAACATGCAAAGAAATAGTTAGAAGCCTTACTATAGGAGAAGAAATTGATATCAGTTTACTTAACTTCGCTTAGGCTTTCGACAAAGTTGCACATGCCAGACTGGGACGAAGCTAACAAATTTGGAGTGTACCACTACACTATAAGATGAATCAACTAATCATTGGTCTACAGAAATCAGCAAGTAGTGTTAGAAAGAACAAAATCAACACAAGCTCAAGTCTTGTCATAAGTACCATATGGATCAGGTCTTGTCTTATCTCTAGCAACTAGCACAATATGTAAGATACTACAAAAAAAAAAAAACGTTTAGCGAATGATACATCTTGTTCCGTGTTAATAATGGAGCAGCATACCGCCAATTAATACAGGATGGTCTTAGTGTGCTTGGAATATTCAAAACAGTAAATGGCAAATGATTTTGAACCAAGGTAAATGCAGTTATAAGAATAGCACCTATAGTTAAACCAATTAAGTCACATTCACACACTAACAGATCCATGGCAACTAATTGCAAATAGTTGACTCCAGCAAGTAACAGAGAGTCACATTAGTCAGTAATCTGTCGTCGAACAAACAGATCAATTGCATAGCTGCCAATGGGAACGAACAGTTGTTTTTATTAGAAAAAATCCTAAAGACTTCCAAACCCGTAAAGAAACAAGCTACATAACAAAATTGAAGTACACATATTATATATAGCCATATAATGAGACCCAACAAGTATAATCAAGGAAAATGTGAAAGAAGCGCGGCAGGCTTAATTAGTCACCAGCAACTATACGGACAGAACAGAAGCATGCCCAATATGATGGCAACAGAAGGTTGGCAAAGTCTAGAACAGAGTAGACTCAGTAGTAGACTCTGTTTTATATACCAAACACCAGAGTATAGCTAGCAATCGACATAAACCTAAACCTTATGAGTAATGACAATTGTACAAGAGACCAACATCGTCTTTTCTAAGAAGGACCCAGCAGCGAGTCGTACAGAATTTCTTTTTCTTTAAAGACAGACCAAGACGGGAATTTCCTACCTGCTATCACAGTTGCTGTGGTCCCATAAAGGAATATAGCACTAGTACCATTGGAGTCAAATCAGATACTAGACAGAGACACCATGTCTATGGGTTGAATTATACAATTAACAGAATTTTTATATACAAATAGACTAGTGAAATACATTTGTGTGTGTCCCATTGTGAGCCCAAAAGAACTTTATACAGTCCGCAACAACTCTTGTTCTATAATCGAAAAGAGGACAAAAGTTGAATGGTAAACTAAAATTGACCTGCTTGATAAATAGTGACACACAACTTTTATTAAATATGTAATATATGTGTCATAATTATTAATAATTTCATCTATTTTGTTGAATATCGTAATCAAGTGCATTCAAGTCTGGAATTTTCCAAAACTCATGTGGAGCAATTGGGAATTTTTTGGCGACCCCTTAAGAAGTCATCCGTGGATCCTGAAATATTGAACATTTTGCCACTGTCAGATTTTCTCCATCTGTTTTCGATTTCAAGATAGTAACAATGACCACCAATCTAACACCTATTAAATACTTTTAGCCTTGACGGCTATTTCTGTTTGTCAATGTCAATAAAAATCATTTACTGAATAGACTTCGAATGATTCAGGCAAACTTTGGTATTTGAGAGTTGATAACTATTTAACAAGTTGGAAATATAAAAAGGGTCGAGGGTTGAACACCAAATAATGGCAACAGCTCAAAAGCGAATTCTTGCCTTAGTAGGTTGAAGAAAGGTCCGTTGATGTAGCCCCTGAGGTATCAGGTGCCCTCAGGTATCCGGGGAATTTGTCATCGATTTATTCGCACGAAAATATAGTTCCCTTTTTGGATCAATCTTAAGACCAAATTTTAATGTGACTTAATACCTAAGAGCAAAATAGATACAATACAATAGTGTATATGATTATACTGTAATAAACTAATTGCTTCATTGTGAATTTAGGACTTCGTGGACATGCTGGACATTGCATAGTTTATGTCATATATTTGTTAAGGTGACCTTAGTTATATTTGGGTTTTTCTTGGGGGGGGGGGGGCTCAGGTATCTTAGTAATGAAATGATAATAGATACAATGCTAGTGTATATACTTATGCTGTAATAATCTAATTATACCCTTGGATTTTATTTTGTATTCATTCATTAAAGGGGTACCTGAGGTCATCCCCCAAAAAACATAAAAACCATTGAACTCAAGTTAACTCAGGTCACCTTAACAAATATATGACATAAATTAAGCAATGGCAATCATGAATATGAAGTCCTACATTAAGAAGAAAGAAATTAGTTTACTGCAACATAATTATTTACCATTGCATAGTATGTACTATTCTATAATTACAGAGGTTACCTGAGGTCACCCAAAACAACACATAAAATACAACCAATTCATCTCAAATAAACTCAGTTCACCTTAACAAATACATAACATAAACAATATAAAGTCCTTTTTTTAAAAGCAATAAATGAGTTTATTACAGCATAATTCTATTTCCTAGCACTGTATCTTTTATTGTTTCATTACAGGGGTACATGAGGTCACCTCGAAAAAACAACAACAAATTTAACCCATATTACTCAAGTTAACTCAGGCCACTTTAACAAAAAAATAACATAAACTATGCAATTTCCATCATGCCCACGAATTCTTACATTTAGAATGAAGAAATGTGTTTATCGCAACATTATTATATACTTTAGAATAGTATGTGCTATTCCTTAATTAATAGGTCTACCTAACTAAGGTCACCCCTCAAACCCACAAAATACGACAAATTCATCTTAAATAAACTCAGTTCACCTTAACAAATACAGAACATAAACAATACAACGTCCACGTGGTCCTACATTTAAAATGAAAAAAAAAAATAGATTATTTCAGCATAATTATGTACCCTAGCATTGTATCTATTATTCTGTCATTACGGGGTACCTGAGGTCACCCTATATTACACAAACTATTCAATGTCCATCATATTCACGAAGTCCTACATTTAGAATGAAGAAATATTTTTTTACAGCATAATTATATACCTAGTCTAGTATCTACTATTCTCTAATTACAGGGGTACATGAGATCACCCAAAAATAATCAACAAATATAACCCATTTAACGTAAGTTAACCTTAACAAGTACATTACATAAATTCAATGTCCATCATGTTCATGAGTTCCTCCAAATATATGATATAAACTATGCAATTTCAATATGTTGACATTTAGAATGAAGAAATAAGATTATTACAGCATAATGCTATACTTTTCGATTGTACATATTTATCCTTTCATTACAGGAGTACCTGAGGTCCTCCCAAAAACAAACAAAAATAAACCATTTAACTCAAGTTAACTCAGGTCACCTTGACAAGTACATTACACAACACAACGTCAATGAAGTCCTTCATTTAAAAAGAAGTAATTAGTTTATTACAGTAAAATTATACCCCAGTAATATAATAAATGAATAAATAATTTATTAAAGTGCAACCTGAATTCAAGTTGCCATAATATAATACATGTTATGAACATTGTTATTTCCAGCCAGCCTTGTAGGCTTACGAAGCACTGTTCTAGATCTTCAATGATATAGAATTGAATTCATTTCAAAAACTTTCTTCAAAATGAAAAAACGAAATGTGAATTACTAGTATTTTTGATATAAGGACTTGTTTTTTTTTATGTGATTTAATTTGTTTACATTACTCTTAAAATGGTGGATTTAGTTCAGATTTTGATAAAGGAATGCATAGTTAGTTTACAACTTTTGTTTTGTAGCAAGAAATCTAGCACGGTGACCAACATTTTTATTTTCTAAAAGCACATTTTAAGAGATATTTTCTTTTATTTTGTTTTTTAATTCTATCATTTTGTTTTGTTCCAATTTATAATCTTTACAAAATCTAACATTTTACACCCTCTGTACCTTGAAAACCCCATACTTTTTATTGTTTTCGTTTTTAATTGTTGTTTTAGAAGATGGTATAACCTTCAACATGGCAAATTATTAAAAATTCTATCGTTTTTTTTTATATTCAGACTCCCATCTACGTGTTGTACCAAAACCATTATTATGTTACCATAACCATTATTATGTTACCATAACCATTATTATGTAGTATGGTGTGTTCGGTAGAAATGTATTGTAGAATACGATAAAAACAACTTTCAATACGTGCGAATAAAAGTATAAGTATACAGAAATACGAAAATAGTTAATTGAATCATGTGTGTGTTACACTTATAGTAAGCTTTTGCAGGGTGAACGAGTCCAGACATTTAAACTAATTTCTAAAAATAAATGTGTGTGACTGGTATTGTAAACACGTTCGTTTGGAATTACAAGGACTTTAATATTGTACGCTTATTATTTTTTGACCAAATATATTATTTATCGAAGGGATATATAAATGTACTAGTGTTTTCATTTGTAAGAATATAATATTGATGGCAGAGGTGGAGGGCATCGATGGTAAAGGTGAATTGGATTTAATAAGAACGAGAATAAGGATAGACAAACTTGGCGAAAATGTAAATGAACAAAATGAAAATGGAAATACCGCGCTTCATTTGGCAATTTCAAGTAATGCAGATATAGGAATATTAAGATCCCTGATGAATAAGGGTGCTCAATTGAATATCACAAACAATGATGGACATACACCTCTTGAATGTCTTCAACACGGATCATGGAAAACAGCGCTGAGTTTGTTAAAGTTAGAGAAACAATTTGATTTTCGAGACAACAATGGGAGAACGTTTCTACATTCTTTGATGGATAGATTAGGAGATAACATTTGGGGTATTGTAAGACCAGATGATATTGAGGTTGGACATATCGGTCATGTTGAACAGGATGAGCTTATCGGTCTATTCTGGGAAGGTATTCTGATCGAAATTCAAGAATATCAAATTGATTTAAATCTTCAGGATAACTTTGGAAATACGCCGTTGCACATCGCTGCTAATTTCTGGCCCTCTTCAAAAAACTTGGATGTAATGCTTACTCATTTCGACAATATCGATCCGTTTATTCGTGACTGCAGTGGCAACTCATTTCTTCACGTTTATTTGACAAGACACAGTGTCCATGATGAGACCGAATTCGACAAACGTCTTTTCCAGGGTGAATATCGCAACCTCTCAAAGCACAGGATGGAAAAATTACTCAACACTCAAAATAATGAAATGGAATCACCATTGCATGTTTTTGTTAAAACTCAAGACAACAACGTGAATGTATCCAATTTGAGGCGAATTATCGAAGCAGGTTCAAGTGTTAACCTTAGAAACATACTGGGAGAAACAGTACTTCATTGTCTATTCCGAAGGGAATTTGATGAAGATTGTGATGATGCTGACAGCACTAGTAACTTCGACTTATACGAAGATTCAAACATTGAAAACAAGATCCAGAATATCCAAGAAAACTGCAGGTTTCTTGTCACCAGAGGTTCTGATATAAATCAACAAAACAATAAGGGAGAACCTCCCATCTTTCTCGCTAATTCAGAAAGTGTTATCAGTACCATGATAGATATTGGTGCTGATGTTAATATTACAAATAGTTTAGGACAATCGTTGTTAATTTCAGTTGTGAATAAGCACAATGTAAATTTGGATATTATCCGACTTTTGTTAATCAAAGGTGTTAACGTGAACTTAGTTGATATTCATGGTAATAATGTCTTGCATTTTGTTGCGTGGCATGGTACAAACCCGGATATACTTCCAGAGCTTAACAAACATGGCGTTTCCATCGTACCTGACAATCTGGGGCAACTACCATGCACTGTTGCCTGTAATCGAGGAAATAAAATTCAATTCAATCATTTGTGCAGGTGCCCAGGGGAGTTGCACTTACAGAGAGAACATTTCGTATTGCAGAAAGAAATAATATCAGTTCAAGAACTTCAAAAAAATTCAAAAAGTTTGATGAGATCTTTCAGAGGTTTCACCCTTTCCGAGGAAATATACATGAACTTCTGCATTTAACTAGCTTTGGGCCAATTACATTTAAGGGTGAGTCATATTTGATCAAATCTGTTGTTAAAGACCTTGTTGTAGCCGTATGCAAGAAAATAACTGAAAAGCACGACTTCTTCTCGATAACTATGGTTGATTCTGGTAGTGTTTCAGAGAAGACAAAGATAAATCTACCAAACGAGTTCGATTTTCTGTGTATCTTTGAAGAGCTAGGTAAAATATGTTTTATTGATGAGGAAAAATCGGATCGTGATCCAGGTTATGCATACTTGAAGTTAAAAGATAAATACAAGGACCATGCATGCACAGTACTGTTTGACGATAATGGATATCTTGACACATGTGAGATCCGTCATAGAATATATACTGTTATTGACGACTTATTTTTGTCGCAGGTATTTTTTTCTCATCCAAATATTTCATATCTTCGACACCATTGTAAGGGTGCAAACTGTCCAACATTTAATTTTACTATTCTATGGCAAGGATGTATGTATAAACATTTGAAAATAGACATTGACTTGGTTTTTGCCTGTCAGATAGTGGGCTGGTGGCCGAAGAATACCATGATTAATTCACTTTACTGTGATATTCAGAAAATTGTAGATGAGGGTGCCGTCTTGATGATTCAGACTGAAATAGATGAAGACAATACTCCATACTTAAAGCAAAGAATATCAGCAATTAGAGCTGAGCAATCTTATATGCAAGTATTACCACAGATTGCAATTGATGCATATCTTCTGTCAAAAATGGTGTGCAACTCTCGTATTTGTCCTTGTTTGAGCATTCCCCATGCCGTATTCCAACCCAGAGACATTTTGACTAGCTACATGCTGAAAACCTGTGTTTTTCATATGTTCGATCCAACCTCAGAATATACAAAAAATAAAACTGATTCAAAATCAAATGTGCATAATGAAAACGATCTTCACAAACAAGTGATTGAAATTTTTAACAAGATGCTTCAGTTTTTACGTGCAGAAAATTTACCGTCATTCTTTTTTCCATGGCAGAACGTGCTTACGTTCAACGTAAGCCCAGACTATGCAAGAAATAACAACTTTTATTGCACACTTCGGATAGCCTTTATAAAAATGGTATTAGAGATTCTTGGCGAAATGCAGAACTTCAGTGATATAAATATCGAAATGCTCATGGAACTCGACGACAATTCCACAATCAATTCAGACATTTCAGACTAAAACAGAAATATTAAAGAATAGTTTAGTGAAAAGACTGCTTATATTCAATTTTTAAGTGTATTTTTTTTCTTTTTAATTGAATTAAAAATATTATCTGAAATGTTTTGCAGCAAGTGACTAAGAGCGTGTGTCCGTCGTACTATGTCGTTTTTCAACTTTCAATTTGAAATAAAATGTTAATACACAACACAAATTCATCTCGTCAGTCTGTCCAAACCTTTGTCTTTGGCCAATATTTAATTAGATGGAATCTTTGTAGAATGATGGTCCATGCATGATATATTAAGCTTTAACTGTACTCAGTTTTCTTCTTGTTTTAAAATAACCAGAATTAGTATATGTCAACCTGTCATGCACCACCTTCTTCCAGCTTATCGTATCTACCTAAAACTTTGCTCATTAATGGATCCCTTAAAAATGAGTGAATGTACAAATGAGTAGGATAACACAGCTAATCACATGGTGCTTTATTTTCACATAGTTAAATATTAATATATATAAGTATAAGTATTTGCTAGTCTTCATATAATGAAAGTCTGTTTTATTTTGGAATAGTATTAAAACAGTACTGAAACATTTGAATTAACTACCATTAAAACAAATATTTCTTCCTCAAAACTTAAAATAAAAATGAGAATGGAAATGGGGAAAAATGAGAATGGAAATGCAAAAAAAAAGTAACAGCACTTCATAAATTGTATGCATTTGAAGCACTTTTTTGTGTTTTACTGCTGAAAGCCGAATATCTGTATATATTTGTAAAGCTTCTCATTTCAAAAGTTAGAAGACCTGAATGCTTCCTGCCTTGTCTGCGGATTCCTTAAGTTATGTTAATTCTATCGATCTTGTCCATTGATCTTGATCTCATTTTCATGGTTAAGTGACTTCTTCAAAAAGTTTTATAGTTTTTTTGTTTATACGTGGAATATTCGCTTACTTTGAGTTAAAGGATAACTATATGTGGTATAGGGATTATTTCAATCCTTGGAAGGTATTCATGTCTGTCAGAGAAGATTTGCCTGAACTCATTTTATAGGATCAGAGATCAAGGTTATGTTTTTCGTTGTCAAGACTTATCCTTTATAATATAACCCATAGGTTGACTATATTGGGGTATACATAAATGCCTGGAAGGTTTCATCTGGTAATAATTACATAAGATGCATGTTTCATTATAATACGTTATTCTGATTGGCTAAACTGTAATCTTGCGTTATTCCTTAAGCAACTTCATTACACAATAAAATGTATCATCCACAATAAAGTCCACAGGTGAATTAAATAAAACTTGATAAAAAAATCGTGTTTTCTTGATCCTAGTTGACCGTGCTCACATTTTTAGAATGAAGCGCTTCTGTGCTTCATACACACTGTACTTTGGTAAATGCTTTGATGTTATATTTGTTATTCTCGTGGGATTTTGTCTTATGCATGGTCCGTTTCTGTGTGTGTTACATTTTAGTGTTGTGTCGTTGTTTTTCTCTTATATTTAATGCGTTTCCCTCGGTTTTAGTTTGTTACCCCGATTTTGTTTTTTGTCCATGGATTTATGAGTTTGAACAGCGGTATACTACTGTTGCCTTTATTTACACTCCGATGATGCCTATGAGACAATTCTTCACACGTAACCAAATGACACAGAAATTAACAATTATAGGTCACCATGCAGTCTTAAACAATGAGCAAAGCCCATTCTGCGTAGTTAGCTATAAGAGGTCCCGAAATGACATGTAAAAAAAATCAAACGAGAAAACTAACGGCCTAATTAATGACCTAAAAAATGAATGAAAAACTTATATGCAACTCAGATCTCAAATTTTCATGGTTATGGCTGTTTTAAGATACTATAAGTAACAGGTCGTCTAATTTTATTTGGTATATGGAATGATTGCATGGTGTTTATGTTGTCTGGCAGTGTTTATCTGACCTTTACCTCTACCTTGCCCATGAACCATAATCATTTTTATGGTCTATTGGTCAATGTTCAGTTTGCTTACTTAGGCCGCTTTCTCAGATACTGTAATAGGCTTACTCTATCAGATGTATTGAAAGATTATGTTAGAACATGTTAGTCTGGCAAGGTTCAGATAATCATTTCTAATGCTAATTTTATGTGATAATTGTGGTATAAACCTTTATATTATAGTCTTTCAACATATGTTCAATCAGACTATGTAAAGCAGTTTTAAGACAATTCAGTGTGTGCACTCTTGTTTCTGTATGTATATTTTTTTAATATATTTTCAACATAGTCAATATATAGAAGAACTTTAACTGGCATTGTTCTGATAGGGAATTAATTATCTGTTAGCTGCACTATTGTTTTTATTTCATTTTTAAAAAGTTTAAAAGGGACCTTTTTGTTTTGTTCTGGTTACTTTTTTAATCCCATTAACTGTGCAGTTCATATGGGTATAATGTATCCCTGATAATCAAAATAATTGATGCTCTTGTATGCTCTATTTTTTTGGTGTGCCTTTTTATTTCCAAGTGGCACACCCTTTTTGACAAATGTGAGACAAAGAACTTTGTAGTTACCACAGGGTAGCAGTATGGTAAAGGGTGCAGTAAGATAAAACATGCTTGCTTTTTATACTTTGTTCTTATGCTGTACTGTTACACCACTGTCCCTGATTAAGGGATGGTTAAGTTTTTACAAGCATGGTTAACCCTGCCAAATTCTGTATGTGTCAGTCCAAAAGTCAGGAGTCTGAGGTTCAGTGGTAGTCTTTGTATAATGTCTGTCATATTTGTTTTACATGATTTTTTTGGTTATAAATAAGGCTGTTAGTTTTCTAAACTAAAATGTTTATTATTTTTCAAGTTATTACCTAATATTGCCAACTTACAGTATGGGTGGTTTCATATTGTTGAGGGTCGTACAGTTACCTATAATTGCTTACATCCACTTCATTTGAACTTTGGTGGATCTAATTGGGGATCATACCATCTCCTTATTTTTATAATAATATATTGTGGTGTAATACAACAATACAAAAAATTCTTTACTATCATTTAATTATTCTATAAGTGATAAATACTCTTTTAATGTTCTAGGTAGAGGTAATAAGTCTATTTTTGGCAGACATTTACCTTTCAAAGTGTCTCTTATATTTATTCTACACATGAACTTCAGTGACTGAACTTGATGTGTGAAATCAGTCAGATGTCTCAACAGTTCACCTTGACCATCACTAGCTAAAACGTTTTCTCTAATGGACTTCAATGATGACACACTCAAAACAGGTCGAAATTCCATAAGAAGAGAAGTTAAACTTGGTGAATTATAAAGCGCAATTGCATCTTTTATTGATTTTTGATGTCGTTGATTTTTCCTGTTGTAATTTGCTCCTCCTTGGATCAATGCTTGTGTGACCTTCAACCTATCATCAACAAGTTTTATAGGTGAACTTGAGTTTGATCTTCTACAAAGGTACTGCTCAAAATCATAACAAATGGCCATTTTACCTGTAAAAGGGAGACAATTTATAAAATATTCTTATACAAAGGTACTGCTCGAAATCATAGCAAATGGACATTTCACATGTAAAGGGAGACAATTTATAAAATATTCTTCTGCAAAGGTACTTAGGGCAATTTTACCTGTAAAGGGAGACAATTTATAAAATATTCTTCTACAAAAGCACTTCTTGAAATCATATCAAATGGCCATTTTACATGCAAAGGGAGACAATTTATAAAATATTCTTCTACAAAAGCACTTCTTGAAATCATAACAAATGGACATTTTACATGTAAAGGGAGACAATTTATAAAATATTCTTCTACAAAGATACTTCTTGAAATCATAACAAATGGCCATTTTACCTGTAAAGGGGGACAATTTATAAAATATTCTTCTACAAAAGCACTTCTTGAAATCATAACAAATAGACATTTTACATGTAAAGGGAGACAATTTATAAATTATTCTTCTACAAAGATACTTCTTGAATTTATAAAATATTCAGCTTAAATTTTTCATCTGAATTTATATCAGACATGTGATAGCAGTTTTTGTTGGTGTTTAGCTCATTGTTAATAGGTCGACCTCATTGGATAACCACAGCAATTCCTGAAGTGCTGTTATTATAACTGCTTCCACATTTTGTGTTTCTTATAACAACCCTGCTTACCCAGGGTATCAACTTTAGGGATTCTATTGTAAAAAGATTAACCAGGTGTTGGTTCACTGTTGTTTGTTATTTTTTAATATCAGTAGAAAACAAGAAGAAGTCCATATGAGACCATGCCCTTCTCTGGATTAGCCACTGTAAATGACAACTATTTGAATAATTAATTAATATGAAAATAGAGAGTACATACCTGTTTTATCTGTAGCTGTAGCTGACAATCCAGCATACAATAGTTTATACACAATTTCTGTTTTGATGGAAACTAGCTGTGATTTATTCATACAGATGAAATGTAATGCTAAAAAAAATACCATACAAAAATTTACAACAATAATATTTGTATTATTCCTATAGACAATGAATTTATTTAGTGAAATTCTTTTTAAATTCCTTAAGAAAGAGTTTATTTTTTTTTGTTTAATTTCAACTGGTTATCAGCCTGATGGGACATTAAAATCTATCCATTTACGATACCTATTTTTCAAATTCACATTTCAGTATTTTTAACATGTTCAACGACTTTTTTATTTTTACTTTGAGAGGGTAATAAACACAAGGAAAAGTTCACCCATCTCTTCATATGCATTATGCTTAATATCTGAACAAACATCTTGGATATCACATCCATCTAAGTCAGTCTCATCCCACCATCTTGAAAAGGAGCTCAATATCCTATCAATATTTTTTGGGGGTTATTTTGTTCCTTAACTTATGCTTTTAATTTCACCTAAAATGCTAAAAACATCCTTTAAATAACACATTCAACAACTTTTTATTTTAACTCTGAGAGAGAAACAAACATGAGGAAAAGTTAACCCCTCTTTTGATATAAGATAAAGAAGTTTTTCTAAAGTAATCTTTAGTATTCAGAATAAAGATGTATTTTGAGTTGAATACTAAGTGACAGTGACTGGTTACTTAACATGCTTACTGTTGATTCCTATATCCTCGTGGATTGAGGACAACTTACACTTTCATGAATATTTAATTTCGTGGTTATGATAAAGTCTGCATGCATGGAATATGGAATATTTGTGATTCGTTGACCATTTAAATTTGTGATTTACATGTAACCACGAAATCTACAAAAATTGGTACATTTTGTATCTAACAAAAAGTAATGAATTCACAGTACATGTACCAGTAATGATGTTTTCCTTGGAATGTGTATTATGCTTTATATTTTAATACCTGAACAGCCATCTTGGTCAGTGCTAAATATAATACAGCCTCTATCCATCAAGTACTGGACAATGGTCAAAGCATCTTGTGGACAACTGTTACAAGCTTCCATCAATGCTGTTCTTCCTAGAAGTAAAAAATCATACACACATAAGTCTTTCAACAATTGTTTTGAGTGCCCATTGCTTGATAAAAACTGAACAGTTAAGGGTGTAACTTAAATAAGTAGTGAAGAAAAATAACATACAGGTGTTATTACAGATTGTGTTCATGAGTTATACTCTCTCTGTTCAATTTCTATTCTGTCCTATCCAAATATCCATTTTTCAAATAACTAACCATACTAACTCCTCTAACTTCTAAGTCCCAGTTTAAAAAAATGAACAGATCTTATTTATTGTTAAATATTTCTTGTCCTGGAAATGTAGGAAATATTTCCAATTGAATGTTAAGCGAATAACAAACAATCAATCAATCATAATTCTTTTTACTGTAAATTCAGCAATTATTGCAAGATTTTTATTAATGCAAATAGTGTGACAGGGTTAGTATTGAAATATGTATAACTCGCATTCTGATATAATATATCTGTATGCAGAATTTCCTGAAATCCAGATAATAAATCTTGCATCTGAAAATGATTGAATAAAAATATTTAATATCGTAAAGAGAAATTAGTGCATTATTTATTGTCCCTTCTTCATAAATTGCAATAATACAACATGTAGATGCACACATTTTTTGTTTAAATTTACAGGCCTCAGACCACAATTAACACCCTTTGTTCGCATAGTTTCCAATTATTATATAGGGTATTTCTTCCTAAGTAGTCTGTCAACTGTTTTCTTTGAAAGCAGAAATGTCTACTATTTAAGTGTTCTTATCAGTTGCATATATATTGAAATACATGAAATAAGTAAAACATGTGGGAAAAAAATATTGTTGAAAGTGAAAGTAGTGATTTGGCCAAAATGAAAGTAGGGTAGAAATAAGCCTTCGTCATTTATTCTAGTTCAAATCCAACCATCATGACCATTGGCATGATAATAGGGCTCTCAAAAGAAAAAGCATTGATGGATTGTCCTGGGACAAGCATATTTTATAAGAATAACATAGGTCAGTTGTCAATAAGCAGTTAAATTTATTTCTATTTGATGTGGTGTCAATTTTTTTTTATTCAATTTGACTTTTATTAAAAAAAAAAGCATTGTAGCCAAAGAGAAGAATAATTGTGTTCTGAGGCCTTCAGTACCTGAATTATCCATCAAATTGAGAATTTGTTATCAAGTTCTAATTTTATGAATTATTTTTACTTACCAGTCAAGGAATATACATAAGGATTATCTCCCTTACAACGTTCTCATAACTCGCAACACCTGGATGATTTCAAACATCTATCTAACATTGATCATCCGGGTGAATGCCTCCTCAGTTTATCGGCGGGAACAAAATATTCCCTTTTACCGAAAATTATTTATAACTGGGGAGGTGGTGGGAGCCTTGACTGGTAAGTAAAAATAATTCATAAAATTAGAACTTGATAACAAATTCTCAATTTTATATCATATATATTTTTACTTACCAGTCAAGGAATATACATAAGGATTACTACTGATTTCAAAGCAGTCTGAACCTTAGGAGGAGTGTTATAAATAAATTATCTCACCTGAAGAGACTTTCTACAACACATGTACACATCTAATAACAGAAAAACTTCTCTGTGATTCTTTGTCATTTCAAACTTCATCATAAGTTGAAATGTAGTTCATGTTCATCTTTAAAAACATATAAAATACTTCCACCATTTAAAATGCTTCCACCACTAACATTTTAATGAATAACAAAAACATACTGTGCAACTCGCCGAAAATATCAACTTAGTCTATTTTCTGTAACACATTTACATCTAATTCACGCAAATAAAATCTACTAAAGGTAGATTCTGAACTCCAATCTGCAGATTCTAAGATCGAATTGATAGATGCTCCTTTAAAGAATGCCCAAGTTGGGCCAATAGCTCTTGTAGAATGCGCATGTATTTTCCCTTTCCCTGGATATTCAGAATCAGAATAAGCCTGTTTAATAATTTGAACAATCCAATGTGAAATTGTCTGAGAGGTAACTGGTTTGTGAGGTTCACATAAAGCTAAAAATAATTTCCCTCTTTGGTCCTGTTGTAATTTTTTACGCAACGGTTTTGTTTTATCTAAATATTGTAACAAATTTTTCCGTGGATCTAAAGAGGTATTCTCAGTGTATGTAGGTACGAAAATTTTTGCTCCAAAATGTTTCTCCCTATCCTGTTTGGCTAGGCCATGTCTTATAAACGTAATTCCTTTAGTCTGTATTCTCATGGAGCCTTCATCCGTTCTTAGTGCCTGCAGATCGCTACATCTCCTGAAAGTAGTAATGGCAGTTAAGAATACAGTTTTTAAAGTCAAATCTTTTAAAGTCATTTGTTCAACATTGTCAAAAGGACTATTTTCTAACATTCTTAATACTACGTGCAAATCCCATTCAGGTAATAGTTTTGCAACTGGAGGTCTTGTATTGAAAACACCTTTAATCAATCTAATTATTTTAGGATGTTGTCCAATTTGGAAATTATCTATTGGAGGTAATACCGTGGACAACATTGAGCGATACCCTGCAATTGTTCTGTATTGCAAACCACTATCAAATAAATATGATAAAAAATCAGCTATCTGACTTAAAGATATTTTATAGGGATCAATTTTCCTTGTACTACACCAGCTATTGAACCTTCTGAATTTTGAGCAGTAATCTTTTTGAGTACCTTTTCGCCATGAGGCGGAGAGTAACTCTCTAACCCCTTTAGAAAAGCCTTCTGTTGTAAACCGTTCGTTGATAGAAGCCATGCAGTCAGCTTGAAAACTTGTGGATTGGGATGATAAATCCGAGTTTTCGGTTGACATAACAATTCCGGAATTACTGGTATCCTGATGGGGACTGCTATCAATAATTGAAGCAGTTCTGGGTACCAATGTCTCCGTGGCCATTGGGGAGCTATCAACAAAATCTGACACTGGTACTGCCTCATATATTGCAAGACTTTTGGGATCAGACAAATTGGGGGATAAGCATAGGCGTACATTCTCTCCCATGAAATTGTCAAAGCATCTAGAGCCAAGGCTTTCTGATGTGGGATCCATGAACAAAAAATTTCTGTCTGACGATTGTCTATTGAGGCAAATAAATCTATGAGAGGAGTTCCCCAAATTTGAAATAGATTCTGAACCACAAGTTTGTTCAGAGACCATTCTGTATGTTGAATTTTGGTTCGACTGAGTTGGTCTGCTAAAATGTTCAATTTTCCTGTTATATGAGCAGCCTTCATTCGAATATTGTTTTGAATTGCAAGATTCCATAAATCCCATGTTTGGTAGCAAAGAGTGGGCGATTTCGTCCCCCCTTGTTTGTTTATATATTGGACCACTGTGGTATTGTCCGATCTTATCAGAACATATTGACCTTTCAACTGATTTAGGAAGTGTTTCAGCGTTAAAAACACTGCTTCCAATTCTAGGGAATTTATATGTTTCTTGCTCTGCATTTCTGACCATTCCCCTTGAAAAATTTGATTGTTCATAAAACCCCCATACCCGGTTTTCGAAGCATCTGTCGTTATGGTTACAGAGGTTTGAGCCAGTTGAAAATATTGGCCTCTCAGCGTGTTTGCTGAATCTTTCCACCAACTGAGATGTGATTTCAGATGTGGTGTAACTGGGATCTTTATGGAAAGATCCTGACAACTTGGTCTCCAAAATGAGAGGAGATGTAGTTGAACCGGTCTCATGAACAAGCGTGCATTCGGAATTAACTCTATGCAAGATGCCATTATGCCTAGTAATTGTAGGAAGTGAAATGCTGACACTGCATTCCCTGATGAAAGAATTAGTATTGCCATATTCAATTTGTCTATTCTTTCCTGAGTTGGGCAAACAAGTCCCTTGTCCAAATGAAACTGCCCCCCTAAGTATATCAAGTTTTGAGTTGGCACTAGACTTGATTTTTCTCTGTTGATGAGAAAACCTAGTGAATTTAGGAGATCGAGACATTTCTTTCGATCTTGATATAATTGATTCTTGCTTTGATTGACTACTAGCCAATCGTCTAGATATACTACTAGTCTTACATTTTGAGTTCTCAAAAAAGCCGCTACTACGGAAACCATTTTTGTAAAGACTCTCGGAGCCGAAGTTGGTCCGAAACAAAGAACTTTCCACTGATAACACCGGTTCTGAACCGAAAATCTGAGAAACTTGCGATGCTTCTGAAAAATTGGGATGTGTAAATAAGCATCGCTTAGATCCAGAGAAATGGCCCAGTCTCCTATTTTTACTAAGTTTAATACTTTTGTGAGAGTGTCCATTTTGAAATGTATTTCTTGAGATACCTGTTGAGGGGTCTGAGATTTATTACTGGTCTCATTGTCCCGTTCTTTTTGGGGACTAGAAAAAACGTACTGTAGAAACCTGTTGCTGCATCTTGCTGGCGAACAGGTTCTATAGCATCTTTTTCTATAAGAGTATTTATTTCTTGGATTAAAATATCCGAGTCTTTTAAAGACACAGAGGTTTTCCGTATGCCTGTCCAAAATGGCATTTCTAGAAACTCTAGTTTGTAACCCTCTGCTATTACTGACAAGACCCATTGATCGTCTGTTATTTTTTCCCAATTGTCCCGAAAAAATCTTAGACGACCCCCAACTGGTATCTCGGCCTGATTCTGATAAATTATTACCTTTAACTCTGAGTCAGCTACTGTTTTTCTTTGGGATCCGAAAAGAATTCCAGTTGCCACCTGCTTTCTTTTCTTTATCTTTTTTCCCAAAGTCATCAGCTTTATTGTCTTTCTGGAACTTCCTAGGAGCAGATCTCACAGAAGATTTATTATAACTAAAACCTGAACGTTTATCAGCTGAATTAGCATTGTTATAATTAACATGAGTAGAACTATTGTTAGAACTATATCTAGGAGCTTTATTTTGCCAATCTTGACGCACCTGAGTAGATTCAAACTTTCTCTTATTATTGTTTTTATACTCTGGTAACAGATCGTCTAGTTGCTCACGTTGTTCTTTACGTTTCTCAAGTTTGTCTTCCAAACCTTTACCAAATACACCTTCATTCGAAAGAGGTAAATACAAAACTTTAGCCTGTATATCTTTCAAGTTATTTAAACCAGACTCAGTAGCTGCAGCCTTCCTGCGTATCATATGGTTAAACGCACCTGTGCGTCCTACCTGATCAAGAGACTTTGTCGAAATTGCAAACAAGTCCTTCACCATTTGACAAGTTTCATCACTAACATTTTCATTTTCAACCCTCTCTAATAAGGTTCCTAATGTTTGTTGCATATACAACACTGATATAATACCCATACGTGAAGCCACCTGCCCTTGATAGGCTAGATTCTCTATCTGTTTTAAAGGTTGAGTAACCAACTGCTTATGTTTGTCCCATGACTTAACACTATTTGTACCATGAACAGTTCTTATCATTGGTTCTAATAAATCATCCAAACTGGGTACTTGCAAAAAGCTTTTAGATTTATCATTAACCGGAAAACAACTACGGTATTCATCTTTATAAGCTGTAAGTTTCTCTGGATTTTTAGTTCTCCAGGAACGTTCTAGAATTCTAACCTGTGCCTCATCAATGATCAAGCCACCAGAATTATCAGAAGATTCTGAAGGAATATCTTCCTTGAAAAGTTTAGACAATAAATTTAAATTATCTGACTGCTTGTCTACAGTTTTATTGTTATTATTATCAATGTTACTTGTTTGTCTCTGATTTGACTGACTTTCAACATTGTTACTAATAGTAGGTTGAGTTTGTAGATATTGACTAAATCTTTCAACATTTTTAGATTTATTGCCAGCCTGAGAATAAACAGGACTACTGAGGCCACGAGAATATTCATCCTCTGATGAACATAAACCAAGTAAATCAGCCTTTTCACGACTGTCTATATGAAGAGAAATTTCTGACCTATTGTCAAAATCAATATTTCTGATAATTCTAGGACTTCCCAAGTCCTCATCAAGATTTGCATTCAAAGAAATTACCGGTCTACGCTCCCCTGTATTTGGGACGTTATCCGAACTTTGTTCTCTCTGCGTGGCTAAACCACCAGATTGAGAAACCTGTGCAACAGTCGAACTACCTATAGCAGCACATGACTTGTTCATAACAGCAAATAACATATCCATTTTCTTATCAAACCTGTCTTCCATACTGTTTAACTTATTCTCAAGTTCAGCCGTCTTTGACACACGTTTCTTTTTCTTTGAAGAAGCGTCTTTTGTTGTCCTCGCCATTTTTTTCACGAGAAAATCACCCGTTGGCGTTTCACCTGCACTATCTGAATCAGCATTAGCGTCAGTCAGTGAGTGTCTATATTCTTCAGCCATCGTCCAATATGAACGGACGATAATATTAAACGTACATAAATAAAAATTGCAACGACGAGACTATAATAGAAAGTCTCAAAGTGAGAACGTCTTATTTTGTTGCCGCCGAAAGATAAACTGAGGAGGCATTCACCCGGATGATCAATGTTAGATAGATGTTTGAAATCATCCAGGTGTTGCGAGTTATGAGAACGTTGTAAGGGAGATAATCCTTATGTATATTCCTTGACTGGTAAGTAAAAATATATATGATATAAAATCACTATTTGCTCCTCCTTCCAGAAGAATTTTAACATTCTGAGCTGATATCCTGGCTGCATGGTGCAAAGGTGTTCGTCCAAATCTGTCCATGGTATTCAAAGATGTTCCAAAATATACTAACAGACTCAAAATTTCCAGTGATGCTAAAAATATAAACATAAGCCATCAATTTTACATTTTATAAATACATTTTTGTCTTATTCAAAAATATCAGTCAGAAGATGATGACTAGTCCTTCACCTTTCATTTTATAGCTAAATTACCAAAATATATTCTTCATGTACAAAGTTTGATACTTACACCTACATGTACATATATTTATATCTGCCCTATCCAGTTTTAGAAACATATTTTCCTGCAAAGTTATCTAACATATTTTGAAGTTTTATGGTTTTCTATTTGTTTGTATTGCTTTTATAATGCTTCAGTGTAATGGTCATGACAGCCAGACTAAAACATGACGGTAAAATGAAAAAATGATGTAACAAAAATTGTTAAAAAAAAGTGTTTGGAATTTCCCTCTTGGGGTACCATTTTGGGGTATTTCCCTATGAGCGTAGTCCAGGCGATAAGACATTGACATATTGAGGAATTAGAAATGAAAAATGAACTTAATTAATAACATTTGATAATCATGGTATATAAAAAACCAATTTGAAGACATAAAAGTATAAATTCATAAAAGTTTGACCATAATAAATGTTACTTTACGTTGTCGTGGTCGTGACGTGACGTTGTTGATGAAATACAATAAGGAGGCGGGGCTTATAGGTTAGTTGGGGTCATTGAGGTATAAAGCTAACGTTTATACGTATAGCTTTATCTGTATAGTAAAATAGCTGATTGCAGTATAATTATATATACCTTCATTTTCAAAAACCATAATATTGATGATAGTTTAAATAACATATTAAATGTACCAATAATTAAGCGTACCTTCATCAGGTTTCATTTCTGATACTATATGCAAAGGTGTTTCTCCTTTATAAGTGGTAAACCCTGGATCAATGCCCATATTAAGCAACTGTTTGAATTTTTCAGCATTTCTGGTTCGCACACATTCCAAAATCTGATACTGATGATCTGTGATTTTACATCGCAGTACGTAATCTCTCTCTCTATGTACATCCTTGAAATACACAAATTTAAAAATTACCATAAAATTCAAGCCTTTGCTTGTACTTGAAGCCTAGGACTAGTAGTAGTAAAGATAAATACAAAAAGTGATACTGTACATTCAGAAATTACTTTTATCAATGTGAAAATTGCAATAGTTAATGCACGCAAAATTTTTGAATTTACAGTACTTCCAACGCTGTTGTCATGATCAATAGCCTCAAAATCATTTGACAAAATGTGAGAATGGGTGATTGTTCTGTGACAGTGTCATCAAACATTGGTCAATAATGCATACATATGGAGTAAGGCACTCGTCAGTCATCAAACAGTAATTTTGTGAATACTGTTAGCTTCAAATTGGCTAACATCGTGGTAAAATGTCTTTAGTGTAAATTGTCAGAGGTCTACAAATTTTATCATTATCATTATTTTTGGAAAAAAATTAACGTGATTGGTCAAAATCTGCCCATTTGTTTTATAACTGATAACTTTGGTGTATCTTTCACATTTCCTTCCCAATTCATATGACAGTATATTATAAAATCGGTGCCCTCTACATGTAGCCTACAATGGCCAATACACCTTATTGCTATTTGTCCGCTGTTACTGGATATCACACAGGTTCCCGTAAAATTTTGACGTCATAAAACAAAAATCTGACGCCACAATTGAAAAGTGATTGTTGTATGCGTCAAAAGGTCAAGCGGCCGGGTCGGCCAGCTGAGTAGGGTAATAGCAATAAGGTGTATTTGGCTATGCAGGGATTAGTCCAAATAATTATGACGTCTTGAAAGGCTATAATTTTTTTTCTTTGACGCCTTTCTTCGAAGTTTAAAGGGTAACCTTTGTGATTTTCATGCAGTTAAGGAGGACACACAGCGATAACGTGTATTCATAACTGAAACATTTGTATTAAACACTGATGATCTGTCAGTTTACAAATCATGAAAAAATTATGCTGCATATAAAGCCGATATGTTGTTTTTTTTAAGTAATAATCGAAAGTAGGGCATCTATATTGACATTGCTGGGTGCACTTGTCGTACAAAAAATTACGAATAATGAGAAAGAGACCTTAATTTCCTCTCGTAAAGCTCGTTTTCCAGCCATACTACACAGATTCAATGTAAAATATTTCTTAGCAGACAACTACTTTGATCGTCCATTTAAAACATTCTTCTGATTATTGTTGTTCGAAGAAGTTGTGAATGAGTTGTCTCCCCATTAGCTGCTGATGTTGTGAGCCTTGTGGTATCCAAGATTTTATCGGAAAATATAAAATGTACACGTGGTGAGTAAATATTATTCAATTCAAAACTTATGTATTGTCATCATTAAACATAAGAATTGTAAATTTTCAACCTGTCAAAATTATAAATTGATACATGAGGCTGATTGAGTCAATGACAATGAGTGATTCAGTGATTGATTGATTGATGCTGTCAACATAGACATAGCTACAGATCTTTAAGTAATAAGTATGGTTAGGTAACGAGTTTGTGTGGATGCATCCAGAGACATATAATATTATATGTCTCTGATGCATCTTTGATAACATAACATCATAGTCCAAATAATTATGATGTCTTGAAAGGCTATTATATTTTTTTTCTTTAAAGCCTTACTTTGACGTAAGGCGCCAAAGAAATAATTATAGTATAACTAATCGCCGTATTTGAATATCAGAAAATAAGACAACGCGTGACCGAACAACGCATGGATTAAACGAGTGCGCAAGCACGAGTTTAATCCAAAGCGGCGTTCGGTCACAAGATTAGTTATACTTTTTATTACATTGTCAAATTGCTTTTTTTTATGAAATTACTGTAGAAAATATAAGGAACTATATGTTTTTCCTACGCATGTTTTGTTTCGACGTTATCGAAGTCTTGACAACGCCTATTGTTGTATGACGTCAGAGAGTGAAATAACCACGTTTATTTCACATGTGAAATTATCGGTTATTATCTAACTGGGAAATCAATGCAATTCATTGCAACCAATGTAATAAAATATAATAGCCTTTCAAGACGTCATAATTATTTGGACTAATAACATCATAGTTTAGAAGAATAGCACACAACACCACTAAATGGCACTTAATTCAGGATCTGAGTAAAGTTGGATGTCCCAGCCCCCCCTTTTTTTTGTGGAGAATTTTTTATGGCTTTGATAGTTGATCACTGAATCATCATGACAGTAGGGCTCTCTTTTTCAGAACTTCTAGATCTGCCACTTATTCCATACAACACTGCAGAAGTCCGCACTTGTACAATATTTGATTCATGATGATTATATAAAAAGTAAAAACACAAAAATACCTAACTCCGAGGAAAATTCAAAAAGGAAAATCCAAAATCTAAAGGCAAAATCAAAAGTCCAAACACATCAAACGAATGGATAACAACTGTCACATTCCTGACTTGGTACAGGCATTTTCTAATGTAGAAAATGGTGGATTGAACCTGGTTTTGTAGCTAGCTAAACCTCTCACTTGTATGACAGTCGCATCAAATTCCATTACATTGTCAACGATGTATGAACAAAACATACATATGACATGTACATGTATGAAGAGAAAAAATGAACATGTTTTTAGTAGCAATAAACAAAAAAACTATGTTAATTGGACATGCTTTGATACTACAAATGTATATATGCCCTTGAATTTTTACTAGATAATAACATTTTTGTTCGCTTTGGGGATTTCGTATATCGTCAGATTATCGGAATTCCAATGGGGACTAACTGTTCACCACTTATTGCGGACCTGTTTTTGTATTGTTATGAGTTACAATTTATGACAAAAATAAGCAAAGACCCATCGAAACAACATCTGATAAAATTTAATAATACTTTTAGATATTTGGATGATATTTTGGCTCTCAATAATGACGACTTTAGTATGTATATTCATGAAATTTATCCTGTTGAACTTACTTTTAATAAAGCTAACACTAACAATGACCACTGCCCTTTCCTTGATCTTGATATCTATATCACTAACGGAAAGCTGAATACTAAAATTTATGATAAAAGGGATGATTTTTCATTTCCTATCGTTAATTATCCGTTTTTAGATGGTGACATTCCCTTGTCACCATCTTACGGTGTTTATATATCTCAACTTGTACGATTCACTCGTGTATGTAACAATGTTTTAGATTTTAACGAGAGAAATTTATGTATTACTGAAAAATTATTACACCATGGTTTTCGATATCACAAACTAGTCAAAACATTTACTAAATTTTATCATCGGTATAAGGACATCATTTGTAAATATAGCTCAGCATACAGACTTCTTATACGTTCAGGTATTTCACATCCAATTTTTTATGGAAATATTCTTTATAAAGCACAAAGGTGTCAGTATTCACCTCAGAAACTAACAAAACCTTTGAATAGACTTATTAAGAAGGGATATAATTACGATACTGTTGTCAAGTCATTAAAGATTGCATATTTTGGCGTTAATATTGAGTCTTTGATAAGGTCTTTGCATCGGAACTAAACACATTTATTCTAAAAACAGTTGTTGGCATGACACTGGTTATGTTCTTCTCATATACATGCATGTTATGATGGTATGATACTAAATCCCTAACGGGAAGGATTGTGCCTGATGTTCATATGATGAAATCATAATCTTTCAGTCAGTTTAATTGAAGTCTGGAGCTGGCATGTCAGTTAACTGTTAGTAGTCTGTTGTTATTTATGTATTATTGTCATTTTGTTTATTTTCTTTGGTTACATCTTCTGACATCAGACTCAGACTTCTCTTGAACTGAATTTTAATGTGCGTATTGTTATGCGTTTACTTTTCTACATTGGTAAGAGGTATAGGGGGAGGGTTGAGATCTCACAAACATGTTTAACCCAGCCGCATTTTTGCGCCTGTCCCAAGTTAGGAGCCTCTGGCCTTTGTTAGTCTTGTATTATTTTAATTTTAGTTTCTTGTGTACAATTTGGAAATTAGTATGGCGTTCATTATCACTGAACTAGTATATATTTGTTTAGGGGCCAGCTGAAGGACGCCTCCGGGTGCGGGAATTTCTCGCTACATTGAAGACCTGCTGGTGACCTTCTGCTGTTGTTTTTTTATTTGGTCGGGTTGTTGTCTCTTTGACACATTCCCCATTTCCATTCTCAATTTTATGTACACATAATACCTCTCATTATGTAAAAACTGCAGGAATACTTCTCTCACAGCAGGAATATTTATTATTTGAACTTTCAATGCATAAATTGAAAGTGGGGATTTTGTGTCAAATCAGATTTCAACATGTAGAAACATGTTAGAGGCATTTCCAGACATTGCGAGAACTTTATTCCAGATATTTTTCAGATAATCATATAGTTAAAACATATACTATTTGTTTGTTCTTGTTATATGCTACTGTTTATTGAATATTGTTCATAAAATATTATATCCTTTAAACCTTTCCAGTCTCCACGCTGAATTGCTAAATCTACAGGCCCGCATCTGCATTGTTGAAAGTTTTTAGTTAAATTCTGTTGGCCTGTAGGTCTGATTATTACAGGCCCGTGAGCATTTTTACCAGCATGGGCTGCCACTCGGCGTGAAGACTGCTTTACAATCAAAATAACTACATGTACAATGCATATTTAAATGATGTATGTGATTAATTAGTCACTTGAAAGATGTGTGCATCCTTGAAGGTGAACTTGTATTATAGTATCTTTGCATTGGTAGCATTGACATGCACTCAGCAGCAGTAATCCTCTATCCATTATGTCCATTTAATACATGTATTTTAAATTGAGTACCAATTGTCAAATAAAAGAATACAAGGGAAAGGCTGGGAATTTTCTACTAAATTACCATATATTTATCATAGAAACAACCAAAATGTGTCATGAAATGAAGTTATTTGATAATATTAGATTATTTGTCATAAGGCTAATTTGGACTTATATTTAAATTTATTATTTTATCAAAAAATTGGACATTTACAAAAATACTGTTTTTCAAATTTAATAATTTACATGTCAAAACAAAATGTGAGTTAATTAGGGACATTTGATATTTAAGGATTTGTGACAGATTGAGAATTAATGTGAGAGAATTAAGCATATAAGAGAATATGTGTTAATGGGATTATATGAGGAATTATAATTATCTTTTATATTAATTATGTGAAAACTGTTACTTATTGCTAGGTGTTATGAAATGTCATATTAATTTGAGTATTGTTACAAATGAAGTATTGTCTGATTAATAGTATAAATACTGTGTGAAAATAAATGTAAAACAGTAGAGTAGAAGTAGAGAATAGAAAATAGTGTGGATAAGGAGTAAGAACAGAGAGTCGAGGTAGTTACAGTTAGGAGTCGTACATTTGATATTGACATTGTCCTATGTTTATTTCTTGGACTTGGAATTAAATGATATCAAAAGTGAATCTGTTTGATCTTTGATAACTGCAACAACTAGTTCCTGTCATTGGTGTAAACGTTTTTCTAATGATTTTTCGCATAAAATTATGACCCCGTAACAAGGCGTAGCGACTGAGCCAGCAGCCCCTTGGTTACATATTACATGGCATTTTTCATATCGCATGTATTATCAGCCCTAGGTTCAATATCAGCCCAAGAGCCGCATGGCTCGAGGGCTGATATTGACCGAGGGCTGATAATACATGTGATATGAAAAATGACATGTTATGATCTTTTTATCATATGCTTCAACAGTAGAGAAAAATAACAGATTCATAATTGATCCTTTTACGTGGTTCCCGAAAAGAAGTTGAATGAGTAAAAAGTTTGCGGACGTCGGACCAAAAATTTGTAACATTCAATATGAAATCTTTCTATCATATGCCTCAACAGAGAAAAAACAGATTGTTCCATCTGGAAGAAATATTCTGGAACATTATATCCATCAGAAAAATTATGATATCAATCAGAGTAAAATAAAATTTAGTCCAACCTCAAAATATGAAAATAGATATTCGAAAAAAAAGTATTAACAAAAACACCAAACTCCAAGGTAAATTAAAAAAAGGGGGACGTCTATAAAACTTGACAAAAGCAATAGTCATAATGATAGTGAGACTAACAGAACGATTGGAAAACTAAATTATCAGGGACAATGTAATTATAGAGGTCAGAATGGAAAATGACATCTTTCACTTCTTCTCGGTAATGACGGTTGACCTCCTTTTGATATATTTTAGGAGCACATTAATGACAGCTAGGCACTTGTCTCTTAAAAAATAAAACCTTCTGGTACATGTTTATCCTTTGATATGTGAGATCATAATAAAGTGTAAATATAGATTTATTGTCTTTTAGAGACAAGTGCCTATGTCACATCAGTGATGAAATCTTGGCTTCTTTGCATGAATATGAGTGCAGCTAATATTTCATTATTGCATGTATATTCATGATATTTGTGATATTTAATTTGTGGTAGAAAAAAGTAAGAACACCTAAAATATCTGATCAAGTTAATTTAAATGCATGTTTTGATTTCAAATTCAAAATGCTGTTAAACAAATGTTTAAAATAAATTATATCAATTCAGTTATTTTTGGTTGATTATGGTCATGATCATGTATGGTTCTTAGGACGAAATTGCCAAAAATAAACACACCAACACAAAATATTGACCAAAAAGATGGTCTACTATACATTATCTTTTACAACAATCTGAACCTCTGAAACTACTGGGCCAAATTGATCAAAACTGGTATCAATCTTTATTGGGGTTCATAAAATAATGTACATGTACAAATGTACCATTATACTTCACCTCCCAACCAAAATAGCCAACATAACTTAGGAAAGAACATAGAGGTGAAAAATGCACCAATGCTTATAAGAATCATCTTTAATTTGTAATGAGGTGAAAATTGGGTTTTTTAAGCTCTACATCTATGTTGAAGGTCTTATTATAACTTAGAGATGAAAAGCAACAAGAAAAGCACCAACAAGAAAAGCACTATTCCTTTACTTTTGGTGTGTTTTTTGCTGTGCATGTACTGAATTTGTGTCATGGATGAATATATATACCACCATATTCTTTGTTTTTCTTATTAGTTTTGTCTATTATATGAAAACAACTAAAATAGAGATGATCTGAAAAGGTGTAATGGTTATAATGTTGAGATCAACTGCTGTATTTACATACAACTGTCAGACAATGTCTTAAGGAAGTATTGCCCTTATAAAATATCAAATTTTACCAATTTTTTTTCATTTTTAACCAGATTTCAGAAGGAAAATCATACGTATACAAAAAAAAATTGGTGATGTACAGGGGGTGTTCAAATGGGTGATCGTTTAGGTGGTTGTCAAACAGTGTCTGTGCATGTGAAGAAATCTGTTCAAACTTTAGATATTTGTTTCTTGCGACTAAAAGAAGGTCTAGTTCTATTTTACAATTCTAGTTCTATTATTGTTGACTTGTAGAATTTTAAGGTACATGTAGATCATTATTGTTATCTATGGTTTAAATTTCCTCAGATTGATTTTGTTTATACTTTCCTAAAATAAAGAATTTTCTATGCTTTTTCCAAAAGTATGATAAAAAGTATGGGTTTCCATGCTATTCTTCAAGATCTGTGAGTCGTTCGAAATTGCCCAAATTTACTTTGATTGCTCATGGAAAAAAAACAATTCTGGGTGCATAAAAAGAAATCTATGAGATACTAGAATTTTGAAATAAAAGATGAGAAGATAGGCTTTATAATATGCTGACTGTTAGCTGTTTAAAGGAATTATTGCCCTTTATAAATTGACAATTTTTACACATTTAAGTACATGTAATGACTAATATTTTTTCTGTCTATGAAGAAATAACATAAAAAATGTGTTGCACACCGAATAACAGGCTATACACAGGTTATTTTAAAGTGTGGACCACATTTTTTATGTTATTTCGAATAGACAGAAAAAATATTTCAGTCATTTCTTATAATATGAATCTTAATTCCAGTGATTTTAAACCGGAGTAAACCATGAAAAAACGTTGGTAACATCACGGTCACATAGCAAAATTTGAGCTGATAAGCAAAACAAGTTGCCATCAGCCAATCAGAAGACACATTACATCCAAAATTAAATTATTGGTAATTGGATGTAATTTACATTATTTTTTTTGTACATGCATGATTCAATCATGTATATGATCAATATTATAAAGCTGCTGAAATAAATATGTTTATCATTAAGATATATATAAATACTGTTGTAAACACAATGAAATATATCTCATTAATGAAAGTATGAATGAAAGCGGGGATTTTTCACACGAAAAAAACAGCAATTCAACTACCCAAAGTCATCTTACAGTTTTAAGCGTAATATTTCTATACAATATATCAAGCCCTTAAGGGCCTTTGTTTCCGAAAGAAAAGGATTTTTGTTCCATTAATAGCTTCACATTCCTATATAGACTAATTAATGACCACATTTACACCCAAGTCTAGATGGCATGCTTAGATAACAATGGACTGTAAATTACATATAGAACAGACAAATCTATTGGGTTTGACAGAAGCACTCTCAAGTATTCATTATTTTGACATAACAGTTCTGTAGTACACAAAGCAGTTATTATGAAGTCCTCTAAATAGATTTCCTTATTCTCATTGTTATATTTCTCCAGCAAGTTGCCATTGCATGCATTGATTTGACAGTCTGAGTCAGAAGATTTTGAGGATAGTGTTCCTGTATCTCTTTCAATAATGACCTTAGCCTCCAAGGTTCATGACATAACATTGTTTTAATATTTAATAACATCTATTTATTGAACATTTTTAATGCTTTGAAAAGTGCTACTTGTTCATTTTCTGAAAATTCCAATGGTAGAAATGATAGCATGATAGAGCCATTAAATGACCAATTATAGTGTGATTAATGATTCTGCTTGAACAACATCAAGTGGTCAATAACGATATTTCTGATAGGAATATTCAACACTCAAGAGATTATATTTCATTCTTTCCGATATCATAAAGTGGAATATGTTACATTCATATATGGATTATTTATGGAAAAAATCTAAAAAAGCAAGTTTGTTTGAAAGGTATGTGTTTTGACTAATTTTGAATTGTTATAAATTTTGAAAATATTATAAATATTATTACATGTACTTGTTAAGTAAACATATTGCAAAGGTGTATCGGTTAAAATTACTGCGGCTGTTGTACATGTTGAGCAAGTTGAGTAAATCCATTACTGGGATTAGTGTAAAGCATTTAAAGCAAGCATAAATGTTATTTAAATTCACAAATTATTGCGTGCATTTATTATTTCGATTTTTTCATTTTTGACTTAAATGCTATTTTAATTTTTACGATTTTGAAAATAATTCTGTTTAATTCTTATGAAATAATTCAAAATGGGAGTTCAAATTATTGCGTTTACAACTTTGACACATTTGTCGCAATAATAAAAACCTCGCAATAATTTCTGAATTTACTGTACAAGTGGGATTGAAGGTAATGACACTTAGTTACGTATAATTTGCATATCAATGCAAATTAAATGAACAGATGTACATGTATATACATTGTATATATATTGCATTTCCCACAATCTCCGACATTTAAGGTGAAAATTCACCAGCATGAGTGATTTTTTTGTTCCTGACGATAAAGCGGTTTGAAACACATAGGGATCGCTTCTGTAGTCATTATTTGCCTTATATCTTACAAACTATAATTAGATAGATAGAAACTATAAAAGCAAAATAGATAAGTAAGTTAAGATTTACAAATGACATGATCAAAATTGTTAACTCCTTTTTGGAGTTATTTCCCTTTAATGACAATTTTTCCCCTTTTTAGCTCACCTGGCCCAAAGGGCCAAGTGAGCTTTTCTCATCACTTGGCGTCCGTAGTCTGTTGTCCTCCGTTATCGTTAGCTTTCACAAAAATCTTCTCCTCTGAAACTATACTGTGCCAAATTTAACCAAACTTGGTCACAATCATCATTGGGGTATCTAGTTTCAAAAATGTGTCCGGTGACCCTCCAACCAACCAAGATGGCTGCCATGGCTAAAAATATAACATAGGGTAGGGGTAAATTGGAAAATTAAATGAGTGTTGGAACAATACGAAATTTGATTATAATTTTACAAAATCAATTCTGCTGCTGAGGTATCACATGAGATGACGTATTAGGTCAGGTGATGTCAGGTTTGAAAGATGCCGGTGTTAAGACAAGTAATCTGGGTGGGTCTTGGGTGGGCATGTGATACCTCAGCAGCAGAATTGATTTTGTAAAATTATAATCAAATTTCGTATTGTTCCAACACTCATTTAATTTTCCAATTTTACAAAATCAATGCTGCTGAAGTATCCCATGAGATTTTAGAGCAACACATGAATTGGCAACACAGCCAGGTAAACATGAAAGCTCGGTACACCAACATGTTACGTGTCCATGAATAAATCTGAAAGTCCTAAGAGCACAATTACCTATCTCAAAGACTATATACCACACAACTAAATTTTGTTTGATGATTCTAAATTAAACAGAAATCATATATGTTAACTATTTATCTAATAATAAAAGAAACGCATTTACAACATGCAATCACATAGTAAAATAATAGATAAATCTAATGATCATGACAAAAATAGTTATCAAGAAGTACTTTACTCAAACCCTTATTTTTGATATTGTTTACTATAGGTTTGTCATAAAACTTTCTAAAAGTTGATTCTTTTTTCCAACCAGCTGATTTCATTATAACGTCTATCGAAATCCCTGCTTTTTTAGCAGATGAAGTTGCAGCTGATCTAACACTATGCGGCTTAAACAAGTTAATATCTAATCCTGCAAGTTTCATTGTTAATTTAATCCATCTACTTATAGTGTTTTTTGACACAGGTTTATGTGGTTTCATAGTCATAATAAATAACTTAGTATATTGTCCCCTTAATGATTCAGTTCTTTTAATGTACTCATTAAATGTATCCACAACACATAAAGATTTGTCTTTGTTGTATGCTGGCAAATGTATGTCTGATAAATGACTCCCTGGTTTCGAAGTTTTGATCAATTTTGTCACTTTAATAATTAGTTCATCATTATTAACAGTAATATCATTGATATCTATCAAATGTAAAGTTTGTGTTCTCTGAGCTGTTAATAAACTAAGTATCATGGTTAATTTTAACGTGAGGTTTTTCAAAGTCAACATATTTACAGGTGATAGAGTACATAAAAACTTCAACATCACATCAACGTCCCATGTCACTTCATATCTTGGTAAAGTTGGTCTTTTATTATATACACCTTTCATAAAACGACAAATTAAAGGATCATTCCCAATAGGATTGACTTTCCCACAATCCAACACTGATGATAAAGCTGATCGAGCTGTATTAATAGCACTATATCCAAGACCTTTTTGAAACAATTCTGTCAGAAATTGTAAAACTATAGAATTAGATGCTTTAAATGAATTAATTTGTCTTTTAACACAAAATTGCACCCATTTGTTGAGATAACTCCCATATTGCTTTTTTGTGGAATTTCTCCATGAGTCATATAAAATGTTTGTAGTGTCTGTTGGTAAGCCAAAACTGTTAAGTCTTGTCCTGATAAAGGAAACACTGCTAACTGCATTTTCTTTAACGGATGCTGCCTTGAAGGATCTGATGGATGAATCAACAGATTTTTCTTTGGTAGTATGTAAGATTGTCCGGCTATCAGATGAAGAATTTTTGCAAACCATGGTTGAGTCGTGAATATTGGTGCTATCAATATCAATGTTGCCTTGTCTTCTTCCACTTTCTGGAGTACTCTTCCAATTATACTGAAAGGAGGAAAAGCATAGCCATTATACATATTCCAAGAAAAAGAAAATGCATCAATTGCACACGCATCTGGATCCGGAATATATGAAACATACTTGTTCAATTGACAATTAAGTCGTGACGCAAAGAGGTCTATATTACTTGGACCAAATAGTTTTTGAATTTTCATGAAAATGTTTTCATTTAACTTCCACTCCATATCATCACTTAAATGTCTTGAAAGTTTGTCTGCCTCTACGTTAGTTTTCCCCGGCAAATGACATGCACTTAACCAAATGCTTCTATTGATACACCAATTCCAAATATCTCTAGTTAACTCATTCAACTCGTCCTTCCTTCCTCCCATATTATTTATATACTGAACCGCTACTGTATTATCCAAATATATTTTTATATGAATATTGTTTTTTGTAGCACAGAAACTTTTAAGAGTTAAAAAGGCTGCAAGAAGCTCTAACACATTTATATGTTTATCTTGTTCATGGTAAGACCAATGTCCCCCTGTTTTGGCCATAGCTAATTTAGGATGTTTAATCAGTCCTCCCCATCCTGTTTTTGAGCTATCAGATTGAAGGATCATACTAGGTTCTATTGTTAAAATAGGTTTGCTAGACTTTTCAATATTATTTATCCACCAAATTAAATGTTTGTGTATATCACAATCCAAATACATTATCGCATCGTAATTTCCTGTATTAATCTTTAATGCTTTGTCTTTCTTTTGTTCAAGAGGTTTGACATAAAAGTTTGCATACTGGACTGCTGGTTCAGAAGCTACCAATTTTCCAATTAACTGAGAAAACTCTCTAATTGTTGTTTCCCATTTTTTAACAAACACTTTACACATGACTACAATAGTCTTTGCCTTTTCAGATGTTAATTTTACTGTCATTGTTATAGAATTAATAACAAAACCCAAAAAAGTTACTTCTTGACATGGATATAGCACTGATTTAATAGGGTGAATAGTAAACCCACATTGGTCGAGGAGATTACATGTGTCTTTAATGTTATCACAACAATGCTGATAAGTGTCACTAATGAGAAGACTATCATCTATGTATGCCACATTTAAATATCCATTTTTGCGAAGTGTAGAAAATATTGGTTTTAAAAGCTTAGTAAATATTCTCGGTGCACTTGCTAATCCGTTTGGGAGACAAGTAAATTGATATTTTGTCCCATTCCAATAAAATCTTAAAAATTGCCTATCACAATGTACAACATTAACCGAAAAATATGCATCCTTTAAATCTGCAGATGCAAACCAGACATTCGGTTTAATTAATTGTAATGCAGTTTTAAGTGTTTCCATTTTAAAATGGTGATATTCAACTTGTTCGTTTAATTGTCTCAAGTTTAATATTAACCTATGAGACCCATCTTTCTTCGGTCTGATAAATATGTTCGAAATAAATTCTTGTTTGTTTATGTCCTGGATATTGACTTTTTGAACAACATTTTTTAGTACAAATTTTTCAATTTCTCCATTAATTATAGACTGTTCTGATTCATTAAATTTAATTGTTCCAGGTAACTTGGTTTGTTGCGGTACAGTGTCAAATTCAATTTTGTAACCTTTAACCAAACTAAGAATCCAATTATCTTGTGTAAGCAATTTCCAGCACCCCAAAAAATTACGTATTTTCCCTGCAATAAAATTGTCAGGCGTGTTCATAAATGCACATACATGTAACTTTAAATCAGTTTGTGAACTTACATGTTCGAAAGATTCACATTCCATGTCAACAGGATTTAATGTCTGTCTTTCTTCTTGAAGTTGTTCCTCATGACTGGTCTTTTCCCTAAAAAATGATCATTACCATGAGAGAAAGATGGTCTGAAGCTGTTATTCTGCGATTTGAATCTGAACCGATTCTCTGGTATTGTATAGGGAGCAGAGAACCTGTTAGCTGTGAAACCAGTGTTTATTCTATGATCCTTATTATCTGTTGAGGTTGCTGGTAGGAAGGACTTCACCTTCCCTAGTTTTCTACCCATTCTATTGGCTATATCAACTTCTTTGACTTTGTCAACAAGACTATCACCGAATAGTTTATCAGATATTGGTGCATTATCGGGGCAGAGTGATCGATAACACGGCCTCAAATTTGTTTTAATCAATTGTCTTCTTTTAACATTTAAGTCTGAATACGCCATCTGACTAAACACAAAGGAATCTTTTACAAGACTTAGTACCTCTCCAACTTCAGTTGGCTCAATGCCTTTATTTGCTTTGCTTGCATTAAGGAGCTTGTCCATTAACTGTAGATTTTGGCTTATAATATTCTCTGAAACCAAAGCATTTAGAGCAAATCTGACAAGGGTTAAAATGGTTAATTAGGTCAAGATCTATCTGCCTTGAATCATATATATCGCACAACCTGTTGTTGGGTTGCTGCCCCTGAATGAGTAATTTTAAGGAAATTTTGCTGTTTTGGGTTATTATCTTGAATATTATCATAGACAGAGATAAACTGTAAACAGCAATAATGTTCAGCAAATTAAGATCTACAAATAGATCAACATGACCAAAATGGTCAGTTGACGCCTTAAGGTAACACGATACCGAATGGCATATCTCCCGATTTCCAAAATTTTTGGCATACGTGTACTTTGAATCGAGTTACATCGGAATATGTAATAAAAAATGGGGGTCACCATTTTTGTTTTTTTGTAATTGTCATAGGAAAACGTCAATTTTGGCGACAAATTTACTTAGGTATGTAGGGGAAATGCCTTTTTTTCGGCTTATCTTTTTAGATTTTCGAATGGATGGCTATTTTCTTATATACGGAGAAAAACAAAAAACTAACATAATATTCAGGATTGCATAGTGAATCCATACACGTATAGAAACTCATATGTCACCATCCTTGTTTTTGAAATAAATGGCTTCAAAGTTGATCGATAGGCCTAGAATTTGACCAAAAACGTGTGACGTTATGGTGTACGGAATACAACGTTATTCCTTCTCAGAGAAATGGAGAAAAAAATATGTGTCAGGATCTGAATGAGTATATTTTATTTTCATTTCCCCTGTCGACTGTCGACTGTCGTAAAGTTCCTAGTAATGCAATATAAAATTCTACTGAATCAGATATAATTTTATTTCGTTCTGCACATGGAATTTCACTCATATGAATTAATATTAATATCGTCTGATTTTCACATCAAACGAGCATATACTTGAAACTTTCGTGAACAGGTTCCATGTGAATTTTATGATAATAGTTCATGCATAAATCACCGGAATTTTGTACACGTTGAATTCACGTAAATATTTGAAATAAAATTATTTAAATAATATCTTTTTTCTAAAATTTGATTAAAACCATAAAAAATACCTTCAGATTTTGTTAAGTTTACGTGAAAATTAAATGAAACATTTCACGTGAGATTCATCCGAATACTGATTTTTAACGCCATCATAGTAGATAATGGTGGTACATGTATCATCACTGCATCCCGTGATGCAGAAATATAGTATTTTAAAAAAATTGATTCATTTAACAGTTTTTTAATTGCTCGGTTTGATGGTTGTTTAACATTCAGTGGCAAATAGTTCATGCATGTTCGGGACGATACAATATAATTTTGAAAACAGTCGTTTATAAAAGACACATTTGATGCACCAGTCAAAAAAGATTAAAGATTCTGTTATTTGTGAAAATTATGAGGAAAAATAAAGATCCTGATAAAATACACATTCCAAAAAATAAAATAACAAAACTCCAAGAAAAATTCAAAACGAAAAAATCCTTTATCAAATGACGAAATCAAAAGCTGAAAAACATCAAAAGAATGATAAACAGCTGTCTTATTCTTGACTTGGTACATACAATACATGTAGTATAGTGTACTCTGCGTGGTGTAAATGTGTTACTTGTTTGCTCAGCAAGTCGGACAAACCTTGCAAACTGTTAACCTAAATAATTCAGTCGTTATATTCCGCTTACTACATTAAGTAAGTAGGAGAGATCGATTACGGGGAGGGACTGAATTATTCGGGTTAGCAAACTGTATGCAAAGAGTCTGTACTCTGTGTGCCTTTGTATTTTATCAAAATGCCTAATCCAGCAACCTGTCATGAAACAAAAAAGAAAATCCAGACGATATGCGAACCTATAATATGAGTAGTAACACCAGGTACATAGTTTTAAAGCTGAAGCAAAACGACTGTAGTCCTAAATAATTAGCCGAATTAACCCTATATATACCAAGTGCGGGATTAACGGTCGAACGGACAAATGTTAAACAATATGATGATACGTGCTCTATAAGTAATTTGGTGACAATGCATATTTTTGAATATGCAGTTCATATAATGGAATTGTAATTTGGAGATCTGAAATGTAGTAGAAATGTAAGAAAGCTAGCATTCCCGTCATTTCGTCTTTGGTGGAAAGTTGATTAATTGGAAATGTTACCGCATCTCCTTATATTTCATTATGGTTGGAATTTTCTAGAGAAGAGAAAAAGTTTAAGGCACTGGCTACGGTTACATGGAAATGTAACAATAATAAAAATATTATTGTTACATAGGAGACTAAATGCCGGAATGCAAAGGCGGATAAGGAACTGATTAATTACGAATGTAACAATAATTACTGAGGCTACGGTTACATGGCGTTATTGTTACATGAAAAACAGCAATCATTAAACTTAAATCTTGTATAGTTACAACTTTTGTTGCCTTAATCTTGCATATGTACGAAATAATACTTGTAATAACGATAAATAATAAATATCATCGTTAACAAATGGTGTTTAAATTGTTTTTTCTAACGTATAAATGGTTTTGGTGTTTTAAAGCTACTACTTTTTAAATTGTTATTTGGATGGAGAGTTGTCTCATTAGCACTCACACCACATCTTCCTATATCTAACTACTTTAGATAAGTAGTGCCAAAGGCGAAAATATAGACCAATGGTTTGTTGTTGAGAACTCGGGCTGAGAAAAGTGTTCACTTTAAGTATTTAACTGCACACCTACTCGTATTACTGTCATTATACAATGCACAATGGATGAAGAGATTCTTGTGACCAATTTTGTTGTGGGTGAAAAATTTAATACTTAGGATTCGTTTGAAACAAAACTGAAACAATATCAAGACACAAATTTCATTCAGCTATACAAACTTCTTGTCAAAGTACCTAATAACTGACTCAAGATTAGTGTCTTTAAGTTCACGATAAAATTCTGAGTAGCTGTCTTCGGTCCTAGCATATGCCATCTTTTGAAGCAATTCAAGAGCCAAAATACGTTCGTCTTTTGAAATTCCAAGCTTCTCAGTAGTCACTTCTCTCTTGAAAGTTCTTAGTACATGGAAAAGACATATTAGTAAGGGTACATTTGGTATTTCTTCCCTAATGACGTCTCTCTCGATCATGTCTTTGTCACTCATTACACATCGAATTTTGGACCAGTTTTCTTTGTACTTTTTGAAGAGTTGCGTTATTTCTTTTATAGTTTCTCGAGATTCGTCAGAAACTATCCAGAATGCTATAACCTCGCTCTCGCCGTTTCCATCAACAGACATAAGTACAAAAAGAGGAAGAGTATCTTTAAAACACCAAAACCATTTATACGTTAGAAAAAACAATTTAAACACCATTTGTTAACGATAATAATTATTATTTATCATTATTTCAAGTATTATTTCGTACATATGCAAAATTAAGGCAACAAAAGTTGTAACTATACAAGATTTAAGTTTAATGATTGCTGTTTTTCATGTAACAATAACGCCATGTAACCGTAGCCTCAGTAATTATTGTTACATTCGTAATTAATCGGTTCCTTACCCGACTTTGCATTCCGGCATTTAGTCTCCTATGTAACAATAATATTTTTATTATTGTTACATTTCCATGTAACCGTAGCCAGTGCCAAAGTTTAAAGACATAAACTAATATTTACAAAGAGACTGAAATGTTACTGTGACAATTATACTACACATACTCAAAATTTTCAAACGTTTACTAAAAGTACAAATAAGAAGTGTAAAGATACTATTCCAATTAGCATTAGTCACGATTTTCTTGATGTCTTCAAGGTGTTGATGTCGTTTAATTAATGCCCAGCTGTTGCTATCTTATAAATTGCATATCACATATCTCCATTTATCATTCTATCAGCCAACTTTTGCACAAATAACATGTACATGTACACAATTTTTTTTTATTTGTACTTGTACTTTTACAAATAAAGTCTCAACTTACCCCACTTCCATAATGAGCAAGCGGTAATGTAGATATTTAGTTTCGCGTAACTGTTCAATTTTGGTCTTCCTCGCGGTCTGCGTTTAAACTTTGTCGAATTTTTTGAAAAAATTAGAGGCAATGATTTAAATTTTAACAACTAAAGTTCCAAGTGACGGGTGTAAATTGTAGGATTGATTGCTTTGATTATTGGTTTGTTAACGTCCAGTGGAAAATATTTCATGCATGTTCAGGACGAGAACAAGTTAACAATAAATACAATAGGTAGGTTTTGCAATAGAGGCAGGGCATCCGCGATGATGGTCGGGAAAATTTTAACTGACGCTATACATGTATATATATACTTGTTTACTTGTTCTAAAAACTAATTTTAAGAAAGAAACTTTCCGGGCCTTTTCCGACGCCTAGTATGCGAGCAATATGACCCTCAGAGCCCTAAAAGGTAACTTTGTTAATTTTCTTTCAGTCGTTTTGTCTCCCAACTTGTACATGTACATTATTTCCAACTCAAAACTAAAAAAACACAGAAACAGGGAACACGGAACCGGTCTGACTACAGCCAGCTCCAACTATCAATTTGCGTTTGTAGACGCAAGTGGATACTCGGGGCTGGCTTTATTCAGACTGTAACGGAACCTGAATTTTGTTATTTTATTTCTGCCGAATCAAGTGCCCATGTATTTCTCAGCCTTCGTTAACTTTCTAATGCTTCTTTCCGATGTTGCTGTCCGTCCTGAGTAGACCTGGTTTATACGATTACAAAGCTGGCACTGTATTTTAAAATATTTCCAAAACTATATCGAATTTACTCTGTACAGACCAATGAATTTCAGAGACTGTTTACACAGGGAACACAGGAAAAGTTATTCGGCTAAATAACCACTTTTTTACATTCCATACAAACAAACTATTGACTGTATGATTTTCAACGTCTGCTTGTATTGTGCTTTTCCCCCTAATTATATCCGTATTCTCATCCAAATAAATTTCAATTTTTTCCGAGCGGTGTTTTGATGACCATTTTAAAACGAATTGATAGTTGTAAAATTCCCCGTTTTTTCCCACATCATCCTAAGCTTCTATGAATTAGATTTCTACTTTCAAATCAAAATTTCATGGGGATACGGCGTGAATCATGAATAAGTACTTATTGCAAAAATAAACCAAGCTTTACTTTTATAAATTGTTATTTGGATGGAGAGTTGTCTCATTGGCACTCATACCACATCTTCCTATATCTATACCAAGAATAAAAATAAAGTGATAAAACTGTGTCTGTTATGCATAAAAACATATATAGATAAAGCGTGTAGATGCTTAAATATTAAAGAAACAGAATATTTAAAAAGTAAAGTAATACTTTTTAAAGATTAACAATGAGCAGAATGATTGCCGGAAAACGATAAAACAATCTATGTCAAATAACCGCTACGTATTGCATCAAAACTCTCGGCACTCTGCATCTATGGAAAGTTACCGTTAAAAATGTCACACAAAACCCGCTGCATTGGCTGATATGTGTGAACGTTATTCGATAACGTCAGGAACGATAACTCATGGCGTAACGTCATTCGGTATCGTGTTACCTTAAGGAGTTATTACCCTTATTAGTCAATTTTTAACAATTTTTTGTAATTTTTTGTAATCTTTTAGGACACAGATGGACAACCTGTTGTTGGGTTGCTGCCCCTGAATGAGTAATTTTAAGGAAATTTGGCTGTTTTGGGTTATTATCTTGAATATTATTATAGACAGAGATAAACTGTAAACAGCAATAATGTTCAGCAAAGTAAGATCTACAAATAGATCAACATAACCAAAATGGTCAGTTGACGCCTTAAGGAGTTTAGTTATTAGTCAATTTTTAACCATTTTTCGTAAATCTTAGTAATCTATTACAAAAATCTTCTCCTCTGAAACAACTTGGCCAAATTAATCCAAACTTGGCCACAATCATCTTTGGGGTATCTAGTTTAAAAAATGTGTGGCGTGACAATTTTTTGTAATTTTTGTAATCTTTTACAAAAACCTTCTCCTCTGAAACTGCTGAGACAAATTTAACCAACCTTTTCCACAATTATCATTAGTAGTTTTTGCACTTTTTAGTCAATTTTAAACAATTTTCATAAATTTTGTAAATTTTTGTAAATTTTTTACAAAATATTTTCCTCTATATCAGGGCCAAGTTCATTATAGATAGAGATAATTGTAAGCAGCAAGATGTTCAGTAAAAATAAGATCTACAAACACATCTTATTGTAAGCTGCAATAATGTTCAGTAAAGAAAGATCTACAAACACATCACCATCACAAAAACACAATTTTGTCATGAATCCATCTGTGTCCTATGTTTTATATGCACATAAACCTAGGTAAGCGACACAGGCTCTTAAGAGCCTCTAGTTTGCAATGTTGCCTTTTATCTTGAAAACTATAATAGATAGATACATGTAGACACTTTATATAACAAATATAATCTGTAAGATACATGTACGATCTACAAATTAGTTGAATTGCTGAAATTCTTGGTCAACTGATCAACTTTATATAGGAGTAATTAAATGCCTTCAAATGAAATTTTATACAATATTTTGGGTACTTTTGCCTAATACCTGTAGTTTGAAATATTTGATAAATACATGTAGATGGAAGTTTAACTAGCAAAAATGATAAGTAAGATAAGATCTACCAATAAGTTAACATGGCTGAAATGGTTAGACAACTCCTTTAAGAACTGCATCCTGTAGATTTTTCTTCATGAATGCAAACAGTCTGTGCACCTACTATACTTTAAATTTTTCATGGAAGTGATTTTTAGGGATTTCTCATACATGCAATACAAAATTATGAAATTTCTGCCTATTTTTTTTAATGATTGCAGGCCTCAGGCCTCATGACTGCCTTTGAAAACAAACATATAATTAACTTAAATAAATCACCCAATGTTGTGTTTTTATGCACCTGGAATTACTGTTATTTTTTTTCATACTCATTATGCAATATAAACCTAGTGTTATTCTATGATGTTATGCAACTACTTCATCAAGACAGACACACACTGCATATTTTTCAAAAGTATTTAATACCATTGTTTTCTGTTTTCTTCAACAAATGCATTCAGCTTTATGATATAGTGGATAGTCTTTGTCCACTTATGCATGATCTTTCAGTTCCCTATAGCTATCATCTATATCTAGAAACTGGTACATTGAAGAATTACATATAAGTGCAACCTCCTGAACATGTCTACTAAAGTTAAGTGCCATTTGACACTATAATGTAACAAACTAAAAGTTTCTCTTTGAAAAATCAATTAATACCTGCAAAAGCTGTTAGTGCCCATCACCGATTTTTGAATAGTATCTGAAAGATTGGTCCAATCAATGAATATCAATATATATGAGAAGAAATGTGATGTTGACACAACCATATCATGCTGAAAACACAACCCTACCATACAGATTACACAACCTTCTCATACACACAACACAGACTCAGTCCTATTATATACATGGCATACCTTATTATGCAGATGTCACATCCTAATCATACAGATGACACAGTCCTGTCATACAGATGACACAGCCCTATCATACAGATGACACAGTCCTATCATACAGATGACACAGCCCTATCATACAGATGACAGTCCTATCATACAGATGACACAGCCCTATCATACAAATGACACAACCCTACCATACAGATGACACAATCCTTTCATACAGATGACACAATCCTAGCATACAGATGACACAATCCTATCATACAGATGATAAAACCCTATCATACAGATTATCAAACAGATGACACAATTCTATCAAACAGATAACGCAATCATATCATGCCGATGACACAACACTATGATGCAGATGACACAACCTTATCATACAGATGACACAACCCTATCATACAAGTCTCAATTATATCATGCAGTTGACACAACTATATCAGCTGACACAATCCTATCCTACAGATGTCACAGCCCTTTCATTCAGGTGACACATTCCAATCATACAGATGATACAGTCCTGTCATACAGATGACACAGCCCTATCATACAGATGACACAGTCCTATCATACAGATGACACAGCCCTATCATACAGATGACACAGTCCTATCATACAGATATCACAGCCCTTTCATTCAGGTGACACATACCAATCATACAGATGACACAGTCCTATCATACAGATGACACAGCCCTATCATACAGATGACACAGTCCTATCATACAGATGACATATTCCTATCATACAGATGACACAGTCCTTTCATACAGATGTAACAACTCTATCAAACAGATGACACAATTGTTCCATATAGTTGACACAAACCCTACCATGCAGATTACACATCCCTATCAACAGATGACACAGTCCTGTCATATAGATGACACATTCCTATCATACAAAGGACACAGTCCTATCATGCATATGACACAGTTCTATCATATAGATGCCTCAACCCTTTTATTCCTGTGACACATTCAAAATATACAGAAGTCACAGTTTATCATACAGATGACACAATCGTATCATACATACTGTATACACAAACCCTACCATGCAGATGCCACATACCTATCATACAGAGGACACAGTCTTATCATGCAGATGACAAATCCTATCATTCAGGTGACACAATCCTATCATACAGATGACAAATCCAATCATTCAGATTGACACAACCCTTTATGTAGATGTCAAATCCCTGTTGTACAGTTTACATACACCCTTAATATACAAATAATGCAATAAATTAAACAATTCAGATAGGAATCACTGTTTGTTCATCATTCACAGAATGAAAGACTGAATATAAAATGTATCAGAAATACAAACTTTTGTCCAGTTTTTTAATATAAAAATAATGCCCACATTTTTGTATTTTCAGCCATCTAACTCAGCATCCAAAAACAAACAGTTACTGGAAATAGATTTGATAAATCTTAATATAATTATGAAGCAAATCCTTATTATATTATTCTAGACAAAAGGTTTAGGACATAGAACATGTAATGTTTTGCTCAAAGATCTTCTCTTAATTAAAGTACACATGCACATTCACAACAAAAATGAAGCTAAAGGATTTTGACAATAACTGTTGACATGGCTGATTATAAGAAACATTTTCCTTTGTTATAGAACAAGGAACCAGTTTATGAAAAACTGTATTGATTTGATGCTTTGTTGTTTTACAGCTAACTAGATAAATTAATTATGACTTTTGCATCAGGGATCAGAATGTAGGCTAGAAGCATTGATCTCAAAGATCTTGGAAGTCTAGATCTGATATTTCTGTTTTCAGCTATTTTTATGTTAGGAAAGACACATTTGGTAGATTGTCAAAACAGGTTTATTAGAACTGATGTTACTTAAGAGGCTGTCCAAGTAAATATCAGGCAAATCCTATGATATGGGTGGTACAACATAATATTTTTCCCACTGAATTTTTGGTTCTAATGCAATGTTTATACCATACAAAGGATATATATGTCAAAGATATTTTTGAATTAAAAGTGGATGGCTCAGAAAATGATTTTAAAATTCACTAACAATGCAACAAAATTTTGTACAAAATGAAGAGTTATCTCCCCTTTTCAATGAATTTTTAGTGCTTTCTATGTATTTTTTTTCTCTTTATCTGTTGCAGTTAATAAAAAAACAAAATTTAACTTTGAGAAAGAATGAATTTGTGATATGAAATAGATGAAATAATTTTGAAAACAAAATATGTCATGTGCCATCCACTGCCTGGTTTTTCCATGGACACCCTCTTAATCATGGAATATGTTTAGTCTCTCTACTGTACTTTAATTCTAAATCTCACCATTTGGTTTCATCATCATGATCATTAAAATTGAGAATGGAAATGGGTAATGTGCCAAAGAGACAACAATCCGACCATAGAGCAGACAACAGCAGAAGGTCTCAACTAGGTCTTCAATGCAACGAGAAATTCCGGCACCCGGAGGCGTCCTTCAGCTGGCCTCTAAACAAATATATACTAGTTCAGTGATAATGAACGCCATACTAAACTCCAAATTG